>VMDO01001681.1:151575-196455 GCA_007922755.1 Pedetes capensis | reverse complement strand
CTCATAGCGACCCTCTGTACAACAGGGGAAACACTATTGTCAGTGCTTCTCTGCTGTTCATAGGGTTTTCAATGGCAGATTGATTTTTGGGAGGGGGTTGCCAGGTCCTTCTCCCAAGCCTACAGCTTCTGGTGTTCCCAGGCGGTCTCCCATCCAGGTACTAACTAGGCCCGACCCTGCTTAGCTTCCGAGATCTGACGGGATCGGATGCCACAGGGCTACAGCTGCAGGCGTTTATGTATTAGCAATAAGCAATTAGAAGTTGAAAAACATACCATTTTCTATAGCATTAAAAAACTTAGGGATAAATTGTATGCAAGGTATATGTGCAGAAAATCTTAAAAACATTTCAGAGAAAAAGTAAACAGGGTGTTGGGTAGTATTTTGTTCTGTTGTACATAGGGTTGCTGAGTCAGATCCAATTTGACAGCAAGTAACAACTCTTTGAAAGGCACATTCAGAGAGTAAAAAGCCAAACATTTCAAGAATATATTTATGAATCACCTACCTGACAATGGACTAGAATCCAGAATATCTGAAAGAACTCTTACAACTCAATGAACAACCCAATTTTTAAAACTAGGCCAAATATTTGAATAGATACTTCATTAAAAAAGATGTATGAATGGCAAAATAAAGACATGAAAAGACATTTAACATCATTATTCATCAGGGAAATGCAACCTAAATGAACATCAGCTATGTCTATACACCTTTTACACAACTGAACATAACCTTACAGTGGAACTAAGAAACTGGCTTTAGAATCCGCAAGAAATCACTTTGATACTTTTAGATACCTACATTTAGTGAAGTTAAAGGAATAAATGGAAGAAACACAAGAGAAGAACATGTCAAGTTTACTTACCCCATAGCAAACTCATCTAAATTTGTTTTTCCCATTAGTAGAGCTCCCTGATCCAATAACTTTTGCACTACTGTAGCATTATAAGGTGGCACATAGCCTACAAAAAAAATATATATTATTTTTGTTGTGGGGAGAAAGCAATGAACATGTAAATAATATGCAGGAGACATGATTTTAAATTTTAATTAAGCAATTCATATTGATGTGTTAATTATTCCTAATTTGAATAGTAAGTTGGACTTCTACCAGAGTTATTTTTCCTGTTAACTGTAGACATTTTGCAAAGGCAGTCTGTACCTCATTCACTACTTTTATAATCTAGAAACATGGACTTTAATAGTTAGTATTATGAAATATTGCATGATAGTCAGCAATAAACCTAATTCACTGATGCTAATTCCAAATCATTATGTTGCTCATTCTACTTGATTTTTAATTCTTAGATGATATCACATAGTAATTTTTATGTGTTTCTGGTTAAAAAGAGATCTTTATTCGCAATTAAAATTTCACCTATTGAAAAGCTCTAGTATATATTCCCAAAAATAAACATATTCCTTAGAATACAGAATATTATTTTTGGTGTATAATACTCTCAAGAACGTTTTTTTTTCATTTCTTTTTCCTCCTAGGATCCAAATATTTTCTTAAACATGTTTGTTGTTGATCTGCTAGACTATAAAGAATAAAACTAAGCATGATTATACTGTGCTATAAGAGATGGAGGGGGTAGGAAATATAAAAGTAAATGGTGTTAACAAGTTCTCACATCATTCACAAGAGAGGGATAATGACAGAGAGTTCACACTTGTTTTCATGTTTTCAATAAGCTGGAGTTAAGAGGTTACTCGAGTTTGTGCTGACAAGTTACTGAATCTTCCTAAATGGGATTTCCAAAACTTCAGAAATACTAGTCATTCATTAAGGTGGCCAACTTCTAAAGAATTTGCTCTGAAAGAGCAAATAGAAAAGAAGTAATATTCTATCCCAAGTATTTCCTTCGAAGATAATTAGTCTGACATTATCTTGATGCTTTATTATTTTATGTTAAACTAGAAAATACCTATAAAAGTATTAATGCTTTGGCCAGTTACATTTTACCTTTTAGCATATTTGATGCACATGTCGTCTCAATGCCAGATGTGCTGAAATTGTCTTTTACTGCAATAGGAATTCCATCTAAATCCCCAAGTGACTGACCTGCATTAAAAAGCCAGAAGAGTAAGTGGGGTATGGTGGCACACACCTGTAATCCCAGCACTTGGGAGGCTGAGGCAGGTGGATCTTGATTTGTTTGTTCTGTTGCAATGCTGGGGGTGGGGCTGGGAGGTTGAACCCAGGGCCTTCAGCATACTAGTCAAGTGTTCTGCCACTGAACTGCACCCACAGATCCTTTTTTTTATTTTTGAAACAAGGTCTCACTAAATTGAGCAGGATACCTGTGGCCTTGAACTCAGGATCCTTCTGCCTCAGCCTTCCAAGTGCTGGGATTACAGGAATGTGCAGGTGCTTGGCTTTTATGGATGTTTTAAATTTATCAGACTTTCATAATAGAATGTTGTCTAGATAGGTGGGCAGAGCATGCTTCATTTAACTGTTAGTTCAACTGATTACATACTTGCAGTGAGGAGTGCTGGTCTGGCCATGGAGGAACATGCAGCCACTAACAGAATGGCAGAAGGGACAATCTGAAATGGTCAGCCCTGCAGGATGAGGACTGCAGAATTGAGGCGCTGACCACTCTCACGGCCCTATACCAATGGCACCTGCTACTGGCCTGTCCATTCCTGCCGTGCGGGCTGCAGCATCAACATCCCCATCCCCTTAGGGGCAGTGGCAACAGTCTGTGTCAGTGAGCACTGACCTCCTTGGGGCCCCTATGTGTCTCTGCAGTAGGAGGAGTAGAGATGTGCAAGGAGATGTGCCCTGAAGGGGGAGTGGTGGAAGGGAAATGTCAGGAGGTGGAGCTTGAGTTCAAGGGCAGGTGAAGCTACAGACTGAGCTCCAGGCCAGCCTAGGCAACATGGCTAGGCCCTCTTTCAAAATTAAAAAGGGGCCAGAAAAGATGGTGCTCACCTACAATCATAGCAACATGAGATACTGAAGCAGGGGATTTAAAGCTCAAGGCCAGAAGCAGC
This sequence comes from Pedetes capensis, assembly GCA_007922755.1. Lineage (NCBI taxonomy): Eukaryota > Metazoa > Chordata > Mammalia > Rodentia > Pedetidae > Pedetes > Pedetes capensis. Next base: position 193,449 of record VMDO01001681.1, on the reverse strand, counting down.
CTGTGCAATTTAGTGAGACACTGACTCAAAATAAAAAATAAAAAAATGAGCTGGGGGTGCAACCCAGTGGTACAGTGCTTGTAAAGTATGTGCAAGGCCCCAGGTCAACACCCAAATACTGCAAAAAATAAAAATAAAAAAGTAAAAAAATAAAAAAAGCCCAAAGAGTGATATAGGAGATAATAGTCCAAAATATAAAGATACAGTAATACTACTTACTTTAGTAACTACTAGATTTTGGCAACAAAACTACTTTGGAAATAAAATTTACGTGAGAAATTTTTACAGTTGGACATTATAAAGCATCACATGTCCATCAACCTCATTTTTATTATACCTAATGGCAAGATCTTTAAATAAGGGTATGTTTTATGTTTAAAGCTTCACTTGCCAAAAGGAAGCTGCTCTTCCTCTGGAGATACAACAATAAAGTATAATTGAAAATAATTTACCTTTTTTATATCTTTTCTCTGATTCTTCAGCTTGCTTTAAGGCCACCTCTTCTGATACAGTGATGTAAGCATTCAGAAACTTGGTTTTCTTGATAAGGGAGAGACATTTCTGACAGAGCTCTATTGGTGTAATTTGGCCTTGTTTCAGTGCTGCAGAAACCTATAGTATATATAATTCAACAACATGTTACTGAGTCTGAAGAAGTTTAAATATTATACTGAAGAGGCAGTAGAGTGGTTAAACAGAAAATTTGAAGTTAGGCTTGGGTTCAGAACCCCGAGAACCAAGCCTACACTTAGATAATGTAGTGCATGAAGGGTAGCATGTTCACCAGCTTGAGGACGGGGATGGTGAGAAGGCAATCTTCTCCCTAGCTCACTACTTTTCTAGGCTTGAGCACATGATAGCAACTGCTTAGGTAAGCCATCCTAGCCAGGAGTTGAGGCCTAGCCTGGGTAAAGGAAAGGTTAAGGGAGATTATGTACAGAGAGTAGCTCACTGCAATGCAAGCAGTCTAGAGTGGGAAAGAAGTGGACTGCACAAAGCCCTGCAGGACTTTAAGATGCTGAATAAGATCTTTAGTCCTATTGTGGAATTCAAGCAAGAGCCATCATGAATTGAGAGAAATGCCTCAATACAATGCCTAAGATGCAAGTTCAAGAGCAGCTAAAAAACAAAACTTTTAAAAATTCTTTCTTTTGTCCATTAGGAAGGCTAGTAAAGAAAATGTTAAAATAAACTGGATGAGAAGTGACCAGAACTTGCAAACTGATAGGAAGGCCTGAGATGATATAATGACTGTTTACTATTTCCTGTAGGCAGTAATAATAATATGTACTTACTAATCAGGCTGGGATTTAGCTCAGTTGGTAGAGCATTGCTCTGCAGCCTCTGAGGTCCTGAGTTCTATTCCCAGCACTGCAAAAATGGGAGGAGGACGTGGCAATCCACTCCTGAGGCAATCCCGAAATAATCAGCCATTGAAAACCCTATGAGCATAGGTCACTATGAGTTGGATACAACTCAATGGCACCTAACAACAATACTTACTAATTAGAACAATGAATGAATAACAAGAAGTCAAAGATGACACCAAAGCTTTAGAGATAATATGAAAAGAGAGTTGGATTATTCAATGAGATGAGAGTTCAGAGAAAAGGGGGATAAGGGAAGGAACAATATTTATTAACTATTTGCAGTTGCCTTACTTCCATTATTAACTAATTTAACCTTTAAGACAACCACAAAAGTTAGGTATATTACTACCTTATTTGACAAGTGAAGAAATTGAAGGTCAGAGAACTTGGGTAATTGTTTAAAGCCATACAAATAAAAAAGGATAGGGTGACTTAATAATATATTCTCCTCACAATTTCTACCTCTACTGTAGTTGAAATTGTCTTCCAAGTTGACTGCATTTTCACATTTCCTAAATGTATCTAGCATAGGAGGCAATTCCGAAACAATCAGCCATTGAAAAGCCTATGAGGGTCACTATGAGTCGAACATAACTTGATGGCACCTAACAACAACAACAACAAATGTATCTAGCAGAGGTTTAGCTCAGTTGGTATAATGCTGCTCTGCATGCTCTGAGGTCCTGGGTTCAATCCCCAGCACCACAAAAAATGGAAAATTTGGCAGCCCACTTCCAAAAGAATCCCGCAACAATCAGCCATTGATATGAATGAATGACTAGCAGAGAAGCACTGACATAGTGCTGGGCATGGCACAGTGCTGGAGAGTGTTTCTTTCTGTTGTACATCAGGTCACTATGAGTTGGGCCCAGCTCAACTGTGTGTAACAACAACAGCAAATGCATCAAGCAACAAGAGCCTGCATTGATCTACTCTTGGCTACTAAATACAATGGCATTCTTAGAGCTGAGGGTTTTAAGTGAGAATAGCAGGGACAAGAAGCCATTGAGTGGACCCCAAATGCTCCCAGAGAAGAGGAAAATGATTTCCATAGGAGGCATGGGAGTGATTCAGGGATGGGGAGGGCAGCTAGGCTTTACGTAAAGAAGTAACTCAGTAATGTGACATTTCTGTTCATTGGTTTGTATAGAACATAAACTCTTTAGAAGAAAGGAGCTAGAGAGAAATGAAAGATAGCAATATCGTCTAATAGTGTGAATGGAGAGTGGGAAGATAAAAAAAGACAGTGGTGATCCAGGTGCGATGGTGCATGCCTGTAGTCCCAGCGACTTGGGAGGTGGAGGGAGGAGGATCACAAGTTTGAGACCAGAGGCCGTCTGCATAACTTAGCAAGACCCTGTCTCAAAAAATAAAAAGACAGTGGTAAGTTGGGTGGAAGAGTTAGAACAAGTAAACACCCAATCCCAGACAGACAGAGCAGTATGTAGGCAGGTCTATCTCATGGCAAAGATGTTAAAATGAAGAAACTTGTGTCTGCCATCTTCTGTCCTTGATCCTTTCCAGTCGTCTGTCTTCTGCTCTCCGATTTGCCAACTGGTATGAGAATAATAGCTAAGGAGTTATAATGTTGTTAGAAGGACAAGAAATGAGATTGCCTAAGAGCACTGTTTTTAAATTGTGCTGATCTTCACTAGGGCCATTTTTAGAACTCCACATTTCAGAAAATCAGTAAGAGAATTGGAAAGGAGAAGTGAAAACAAAGATGCTAATTACCTAGAATGGACTGAGCAGAAGGAGTAGGAAATGCAAATTGGATAGCTCTCCTGGGACAAAACTGCAGGTGTCATATCTGAATATAAAACAAAGTTAGCTTTAAAATTTGTCATACAAAAAAAAGAAACAAAACAACCCAACTCTCTCCCAGCTTATCTTCTCTAATGGAAACTGTGCTTTCCCTTGAGGCCATGGTTTCTCTGTTTTTGCTCCTTCCTACCAAGTACCATAGAGTCCAGGGGAGCAGGCGAGTGCAGGCATATATCCTCTGTTACTCCATGCCTTTCTCTTCCATCTTCTCTCAAAAATCCCAGATCATCTGAAGCATATCTTGGAAATTATATGACTCCCTCTCCTCCTCCTTTTGTGTGTGTTAGTCCACAGCCTACTTGGCACTACTTTTCATTCATTGACAATTTTAGTACCTAGCTCACTGTTATCTTCATAACTATTGCTCTTGTTATTCCTGCTCACTTCAAACTTCAAGTTCATGTACATTGACATTTGGTGTCTCTGTTCCTTGACCTCACTTGATACAAACTTTTCCTTCACCTTACCCCAGTTACCAGTTTGCCTGGTTACAGCTTAGAGTACAGCATTATCCAAACCCTAGAATCTTAATTGTAGTCACCCACATCTCCCACCCCTCAGCTTATTTTACTATGCACACAGACAGCAAGGAAATAGAGCCTCAGTCCCACAAGCGTTAGAAAACAGATCCTGCCAACAATCACTGAGGCTGAAATAGCCCAAGCTCAACATGAAACCTTAAGCCTGGCTGACACCTGATGTCAGCCTGGCAAGACTGAGCAGAGACCCTAGCTACCCTATACCTGGACTCTTGACCCACAAAACTGTGAGACAACAAGATTATTTGGTTTTAAGCTGCAGAGTTTATACTAATTTGTTATGCAGCAATAGAAAGTTAATATATTTACTTAGAATTGAAAAATTGTGAAAACACTCTTAGAAGGTAGGGAAGGGAAAATTATAAATACATATAATTTAGTGATTTTGTCCTAGTAATAAAATTAATGTTAATAATAGCACTTAGTTCTACTATTTTCCAACATACACTGTATTTCATTTAATCTTTTTTTTTTTCTAGTACTGGGAGGTTGAACCCAGGGCCTCAAACATGCTAGGCAAGTGCTCCACCACTAGCTGCACCCCCAGGCCCCTATTTTTATTTTCTGGAGATAGGGTCTTTCTTGCTAAGTTACGCAGGCTGCCTCTGGCTTTGAACTTGTGTTCTCCTGCCTCTCCAGCCTCCTAAGTTGCCATCATGCCCAGTTTCATTTAATCTTTACTTCTATACTAAAGGGCTGCTATTATTATCTGCAAGTTATAGATAAACTGAAGTTTCTGCTTGAGGTCAAATGGCTTGAAAGAAGCAGAGCTGGGATTCAACCAAGACAAGGCCTGATCTTGTTTCCAAAATCCATGTTTTGAATCACTATAATACTTCTTTATCAAAGACATTATGGCATCTACTCCTCTGTAAAAAAATGGAGAAGATTTTTATTAACTTTACAGATAACATCAGACATTCAATTAGGAAAAGAACTATCTTTCCAAAAAGAATGGCCTTGAGAAATGCTGAAGGTATAGGAATGCTCTTCAGGACTGAGTGTCCAGCTGATGAGTACTTTCTCTTTTTAGTACACTCTAGTAATTTTTGTCTTCATTGTTCCATGAAATTGCATGTTAAGATCTCTAGCAAGCTCCACATTCCTAAAGCCAGTAGTCAACGCTCAGTCCTCATTTACCAGTAGTTCTCAGCAGCACCAACACACGTGACCTCTCCCTCCTTAGAACACTTCCTCACTTGTGTTCAAGCACCAGGCCATCCTGGCTTTCCTCCTGACTCTCTGGCCATGCCTTCAAGTCTCTTTTCCTGGCTTAAATTTCTACAGTTGACCTCTAAATTTTGGAATGTTTTAGGTCTTCTATTTTTACACTTACCCTCCCAGGTGATCTCATCTGGCCATGTGGCTTTAATTATCTTCTATACTCAGACTCGCTTACGTGTAGGTCAGTTTGCCACAAGCTGGATTCAGAAGAGGACGTAGAACCAGAGACATCATTGCTGATGTCAGATGAATATTAGCAGAAAGCAGAGATGCCTTTGCATTTAACTGTGTGGATCACATCAAATTATGGAGAACACTGTGAAGAATTGGAATATCACAGCACTTAATTGTAATCATAAGGAATCTGTACATGGACCAGAAGGCAGTCATTTGAACAGAACAAGGAAACACTGCCTGGTTTAAAGTCAAGAAAAGTGTGCATTAGGGCTGCATCCTTTCACCATACCTCTTCAATCTCCATGTGGGGCAAATAATATAAGATGCTGAACTTTATGAAGAACACAGCATCATGATTGGAGGAAGACTCATTAATAACCTGTGTCATGCAGATGACACAACTCTGCTTGCAGAAAGTGAAAAGGGTTTGAAACATTTACTAATGAAGATCAAAGAATGTAGCCTTGAGTATGGATTGCACCTCAACATTAAGAAAACAAAAATCCTTACAAATGAATCAGTATGCAACTTCATAAGTGGAGAAAAGATTGAGATTTTCCAAAGTTTTGCCTTACTTGGTTTTACAATCAACACCAACAGAAGCAGCAGTCAAGAAATCAAAAGACACATCACATTAGGAAAAGCTGTTGAAAAGTAAAGATGTCACATTGAAGACAAAGGTGTGTACCTGACTCATGCCATGGTATTTTCAGTTGCATCATATATTTGTGAAAGCTGGACAGTGAATACAGGAGACAGAAGAAATGATGCTTTTGAATTATGGTACTGGTAACAAATACTGAATATACGATGAACTGTCAAAAGAACCAACACACCCATCCCAGAAGTACAACCAGAGTGCTCCTTGGAAGCAAGGATGGCTAGACTGTGTCTTATGTATTCTGGATATATAGTCAGGAGGGACCAATCCCTGGAGATGGACATCATGTTTTGGAGAGTGGCGGATCAATATAAAAAAGGAAGACCCTCAACTACATGGATTAACACAGTGGGCTTAAACATAAAAAAGATCGCGTGCCTGGCACAGAATTGGGGAGTGTTTCGTTCTGTTGTACATAGGGTTGCTATGAGAAGGACCTGACTCAATGGGACCTAACAACAAACAACATACTCTGACTAATTTATACCCTCATTATAGTCTCTCTCCTGAGCTATACACTTTTATACACACCTACTTAACTGACATCTTCACTTAGATACTTAGGGGCATCTCAAAATCAACATCTTCAAAACAGAACTCTTGAGAACCTCCTTCCTCCAAACATGCTCCCTTTATGGCCTTTCCATCATCGTAAATGTTACCATTTCCTCAACTGCTCAGGCCAAAAACTCAAGTCCTCTCCTTATTGTTCTCTCTCTCTCAAATTCCATATCCAATCCATCAGCAAGCCCTCACTTAAAAAACAATCCACCCTCATAACACCTCTACTACTATCACCTATCCATGCTGTCATAGTCTCCTGCCTTTCAGCTGGTCTTCCTGTTTCTCCACTTGCTTTCCTATAGACTATAGTCCTTAAGCGTCACTTGAAGAAACTTTAAAATTTTTAAATCAGATGTCTGCAGGCTTAAAATTTTCCAAAGATTTCCCTTCCACTTGGAATAAAATTCACATTTCCTACTATGGTCCTAAAGGTTTTCCATGATCTGGTTCTTGCTTCTTTCTCTCACCCCATCTTCCACTAGTCTCCTCATTCACTTCTCTCCAGGAATGCTGGCCTTTGTGCATTCCTTGAAGATATTGTGCCTGTTCTTGGTTCTTTGTCGTTGTACTCATTGTTCCCTCTGCTTCCAATATTCTTCCACCAGCTCTTCCCCAGGGCTCACCCTTCATATCCTTCTAGGTGTCTATTCATTCACTTAATCAAAGAAATCTTCCCTGATCACTACCTTTAAACCATCCAACTCCCTTCACTAGTTCTCCCACAAAAGCTTGCTTAACTTTTCTTCTTTATACTTATATGGCCTGAAATTATATAATTTTCTTTAAAAAATTACTTAATGCCTGCTTCCTATAAAAAAAGTGTAGGTTTTATGAGGGTAGGAACTTCTGCCTTCAATACCTAGGGCCTGGAAAACAAGTGTGTTCAATGAATGTTAGTTGAATGAATAATTGAGTGTTTAAAATTTTGGACATTTTTTCTATAGAACAATGATTAAATCTTTTTAGTTTAGACCCTCAAAAAGCCAAATGAATATATTATTGACTAAAACTTTGGATTAATAACATTAGCCTGGTGTCTAATTCCAAGAAACAGTGGGATCATGTCACAAAAGAGAATGGTAAAAGTGAAACTCTTCCACCTTTCTGAATGTATCTGGGTAAAATTTACACATAGTTTTACCTCTTATTTAGCACCTTACCTCCTTTTAGTGCTTTCTCCCAGTGCTCTTCTGTTGCCTTAAGCTTCCACTTCCCCAAATTGCCTCAAGATGTTCAGTTTCCATCCCCTCCCCCAACTTCTTCCCCAGCAAGTTTTCTCTTTGATTACCTCAAACAGGGTGCTAAGAAGGAGAGAAATCTGACTGAACTGTAATAATACAGACCAATGGGAGAACAAATCATTCAATCCTCCAAGGCATCTGTACACATTTAAAAGAGAATGTGTACTGAATTATTCTCTACTTGGTAGAATTTGGGGCATCAGTACAGCAATGTGGAAAAAACACAGAATGGAAGATGGGCATGGTGGCACACATCTGTAATTCCAGCATTTGGGAGGTGGAGGCAGGACTGTGAGTTCCAGGCCAGCTTGAGTTACACTGAGAGTTCCAGACCAGGCTGAGCAACATTCGAGACACTGTCTCAACCAAAACAAAATAAAAATACAGAATGGATAGAAGATACTTTTGGGGCTGGGAAAGTAACCATCAAAACAATATTTTGCACACAGTAAGCATTAATAAATATTTTTTAAAGGCGTGATTAAGAGAAAGCAATCATGCCAAGGCAACCTCTTCGTCTGGGTCAACTCTCCTTAAATGTTTTTTTTCCTCCATGAGGCAAAAGTTGTTTTTCACAATGGCTCACTCAGTAACATCAGAAAGGGGCAGCACATACATTCAAAGGTGCTTAAGAAAAGGTAGAAAAAAGGTAGTATCATATTTTTATAGGTTGCATTTTAAACAAGCTTTGGATTTTCTTTTTCTTTCTCTGAACAAATTTGATTTTTTGGAAAACAATAATATATTTTGGAGAAATATTTATTTAAAACCTGTGGGCTTGAAGGTCTCATTATAATTTATAGTTTTCTAAGAAGCTGCCAGCTAAGAAAAGAGACTTCCTAAGTGGAGATAAAGATACGGCCTCAACCCCTAGTTGTCACCAAAAATCACCTGGAGATTCCATTAAACCACATACTCTGGGCTTTACCACACATATCTAATTAAGTCTAGAGTGGGCTACTGTTGTAGTTTAACAAGCTCTCTCCAGGTGATTCTGATAGCAGTGGGCCTGGGGACAGTTGTAAAGGTTGAGAAATTTGGGCCAGAACACAAGGTGACCTGAGTTAACATCCTAAAAGCAAGAATAAAGTGGGAGAACAGATTCTAGGCATGTTTACAAGACAGATTTAACAGGGCTTAATAATTTATTGGACATAAAAGGCTAAGAACAAGCTACAGGAGAATCGGATAACAGTTGTGCTATTTAAAATACTATTAAGAAGGTAGAAAAATCAGTAGGGTTTTGTTTTGTTTTGGTAGTGATGTCCAGAAGTCACTGACAAATATGACCTAGGGTTCAAAAATGATGTCTGGGAAATTAAGACAGTGGTAGGGAATCATATGTATCTTGGTGACAGCTGAAACCTAGAGAATGAATTTTTTTCTTAAGCTACCAATTATTCGTCTGAATTTTGCAAGCTACAAATTCGCCGTGCCCCAGAGCGACAGTTGCACCATCTGGGAAAGAAAGATTGAAATGGACCCCCAAAACTCTCCTCATCTGGCAAGGAAGCCCAGTCCTAAGAAACCTTCCGGACCCAGACCCAAATCTGAGCAAACGTCTAATTGGCAGAAGCCGAGTGGATGTTCGCTTCCACCCTACAGGTCCGCGGTGCAGAGATCTCCCCTCCTGAGGTCTTCACTCCCGGGAATGGGCCGGGAGAATAAAGCATTAAGGACCGAAAGGTTCGAATACTCCAGTTCAAGAAAGCAGGCTAAGCGAACCAGATGCGTGGTCAAGCCCGGGGACTCCCTGATGACCACACTTCGTGAACTTTTCCACCCTCCCTGGGTCCCCACCAGGCCTCCTGCACTCACTTCTCGGAGGTTCCGGCCTAGCATAGTCCTTGTGTTCAGCCTGGCACCACCCGGGCCAGGTGACAAGATGAAAGAGGTCAACAGCCGCATCCGGTACTACCTGGGCGCAGCCATCTTTGATCGTCATTGAACGTTTCAACACCGAGTACTTGGATTGGACGAATTGCAGGCTTAGGCAATGATATTTGCACTTGATTGGCTCGCACTGCAAAGTCTCTCCCTCACTCCTCCAACCCAACACCATCCGCAGCAAGGGAGAGCCGGCGAGCAAGGAGAGTGCGGGTCGCGGTGGGAATCCGGAAGTTTCTGGTTCACAAGTGGTGTTTGCTTGTCGGGCTGGAGGCTCCCAGGACAGGGCAGGGATCGGGTAGTGGTGGTGGTTTGCACACCTGCTTGCTTGCTTTTTTTTTTTTTTTTTTTTTGGCAGAGGGACATGGGGCATGGGAGTATAAGAAAAAAATGGACAGAGTACTTACTGGAACGTTAGTTGGAGCATTTCTGAAGCGAATTGCAGAATAGCAACTCCACATTATTCCTTCAGTTGCTCCATTAGGTTGACTTCATTTTTGAATGCTAAGTTTTCAAACTGGCTGGTGTATTTGGCAGAATTTGACCGAATTGAGGGGTGAGAGTTTGGTCCATTACGAGGGCATTTTATTGGAGCACGCAGTTCCACCACTGTTCACGATGGAAGTTTTGAAGAGTTGTATATTTAGAAGAAATGCATATATTGCAGCTTGCTTCTCGAGAAGTATAGTTGTACAAAAGCCTTCATTTAGAAAGATTAGTACTACCTCTCCAAGGAGTACCATCATGCCCGCTTGGGTGATAGATAAATATGGGAAGAACGAAGTCCTTCGATTCAATAAGAACATGATGTTACCGATCATACATTATCCAAATGAAGTCATTATCAAAGTCCATGCTGCGAGTGTAAATCCTATTGATGTTAATATGAGAAGTAAGTTTTCAAAAGACATTTTTTGTTACTATTTTTTAAAAGACCCAGAGTTTCATTAGGCATGAAGGTGTTTTGTTTATGGTGGGTTTTTTTTTTTTTTTTTTTTTTTGTATTTCTTTTGTTTTCAGTAGGGTCTCCCAATGTAGCCTAGGCTGGCCTTGAAGTCGCGATCCTCTCATGCAGCACCACATCAGACTTGTTTTTAGGTGCCTTTTGTTTTCGGTAGGGTCTCCCAGTGTAGCCTAGGCTGGCCTTGAAGTCGCGATCCTCTCACGCAGCACCACATCAGATTTGTTTTTAGGTGCCATTGAGTCCTGTCTGATTGGTAGCGACCCTCACAGAGTTTTCAATGGCTATTGTTTCAGGATTGTCTCTGGAGTGGATTGCCAGGTCCTTCTCCCATACCCCAGACTAGGTGTGCAGTTTTTAAAGATTAGTATTTGACTACACTTTGGTTGCCACAAAGAAATCATTTAGGTTTTTTTTTTTATAGTACCTCTAAATTTTATTTTTAAAAATTTTGAAATCACAGAGCCAAGATATACTTGAATCTTTTATAAAAAGTAAGTTATTAATCAGCCATTGAAAACCCTGTGAGGGTCTGTATGAGTCAGACCCTATCCCCCTATTCGATGGCACCTAACAACACAACAACAACAACAACAAAAAGTAAGTTTGTTTATATGCTTCCTTAAAATGTAAATTCCGACTGGAGAGTTCTGTCTACAGCTAACTTGCTCTCCTGGAAACTTTGATGTAATCTGAAATCTGGCAGAGGTTTCAGAGGTATAGTTATAGTTTCCACATCAGTTCAAAGTTGCATTTTTATAATAGCTTCTATCCTCTTTATTCTCCCATTAACCTCAGCTGCCTTTATTGGTCCAGTGGACAAAGCAACAGGACTCTAGGATATGTACATAATATTTTCCTCCTTTCTGCTATTGCATTTTGCCCTCAGCTGTTAGAATATACTTTCCTGGTGATGCTCCTTTCTAAATTGAAATAATATTATCATCTTAATTTCTGCTGAGGGCATATTGACAAGGCTCAGAGAGTGCTGTATTCTTTAAATGTATAGCATACAATGATTACATTTATTATAGTGATGAAAAGACAGATTAGTATTTGTGAATTACTTTAACTTTGGAAGATTTTGACAAAAATATTTCCAGTCTTGCTCATGGAAACTCATCTATGTCTTTTGAAGAAACTGAAAAGTATCTTTTGGGTGTATAACCTCAGTGTCAACCACAAGGGAGTTAACCTCAGAGTTTTAAGTAAGCTGCCATATGCTGTTTAACCATAGGTCAGTGTTTTGAAGAGCTTGCGTGTAGACGTCTAGTAACTTTCAACAGACTGCCTCAATAATGATTCTATGACCTATGCATGATGAATATAATTTCTTTGTTCATGTATGTGTGTATGTAATGAATTACAAAGTTAAGATTAATGATAGAAGGAACTGTGTTGTGGAATTTATAGAGGAGTATGAAGATGTTGAACCTTTAACTTCTTTTCCTTCTCTTTTTTTCCAGAAGTGATATGATAGATTAACAATTCTCAAGTTTTTTGCTTTCTTGACCTTTCTGCACTTAAAATTCCTGGACTTTTATGTGAGCTATAGCTATAAATATTTATCTTATTAGAAATCAGAACAAATGTTAAAATATTTATTAACTTGAAAGTACAATAAGTACAAAATTAATCTGGAAAAAACTATTAAGTGACCTGAAAATTATGACTAAGAGACAATTACATATGTGAAGTACTGAAACAAGTAGTAGTTGATAGAGAATGGGATCTGCCTTCAAAGAGGTTATGATGAAAAATAACTATTTTTCCAAAAGCAGCAAAATATTTAGTAACTAGCATTGTTTAACCCTTCTGCATATCTCCTTGCTGCTAGTTTAGTAAAATAACTGGGTTTTCATGTGTATTTATACATTCAGTCTTTTGCAGTGTCATTTGAAGTAATGAAGAAAGCCAGCCCACAAAGATAGATTGTTGAAAGAGAGAGAACCTCTTAACATCCTTGCAGAGACTGGAGGCATACCAAATATGAAGAAGTTCTGGATTAGGGAAATAAAGTCAATTCACTGGCATTAGGTCATTCGAATGCTGCTATACTTAGTGTGTCTTCTTATTAGTACCATTGAGTTGCATCCGACTCATAGCAACCCTATGTGCAACAGAGGGAAACACTCTCTGACACAGCCATGCACATGATCCTTTTTATGTTTAAGCCCATTGTTGCAGACAAGGTAAAGGTCTTCCTTTTTTTAGTTGACCTGCCACTCTCCAAAACATGATGTCCTTCTCCAGGGATTAGTCCCTCCTGACTCCATGTCCAAAATACATAAGATGCAGTCTAGCCATCCTTGCTTCTAAGGAGCACTCTGGTTGCACTTCTAGGACAGATTTGTTCATTCTTTTGGCAGTTCATGGTATATTCAATATTCGTCTCCAGCACCATAATTCAAAAGCATTATTTCTTCTCCTGTCTCCTACTGTCCACCTTTCACAAATATATGATATAACTAAAAATACCATGGCATGAGTCAGGTACACACCTTTGTCTTCAGTGTGACATCTTTACTTTTCAACACCTTAAAGAGGTCTTTTGCAACAGCCTTTCCCAATGTGATTCGTCTTTTGATTTCTTAACTGCTGCTTCTGTGGATGTTGATTGTAGAACCAAGTAAAGCAAAATCTTGGAAAACCTCAGTCTTTTCTCCACTTATCATGAAGTTGCATAATGACTCTGTTATATAGGTTTTTGTTTTCTTGATGTTGAGGCACAATCCATATTGAAGCCTGCATTCTTTGATCTTCATCAGTAAATGTTTCAAATCCTTTTCACTTTCAGCAAGCAGAGTTGTGTTATCTGCATAATGCAGGTTGTTAATGAGTCTTCCTCTGATTATGATACCATGTTCTTCATAAAATCCAGCTTCTGAAATTACTAAGCATAGAGATTGAAGAGGTATGGTGACAGGGTACAGCACTGTTGCACACCTTTCCTGACTTTATTTATTTATTTTGTCTCCCTTTATTAGTAAATGATGATGGAGTACAGAGTAATACAGCGTTGGCTTTTTCCATAATACATCCATTACATCACTTCTGACAACACTTTCATCAACCCACAAGGTTTATAGAGCCTTATGGCTAATATGTAGTAAAAGTCAAGTACATCTTTGGGTTATACTCCCCTACTTTTCCAATCTACTCATGACGTTGTGCTGGTTATGTTGAGATTGTCCTCTCCCCCTTCATCCCTCCACATTGACCCTTGTTCCCATCCCACCTTCCACAATCTTAACTTCCCTCTGCTAGTTCCCTCCCTCCTTTTTATTCTTTATATGTCCCTTCTTCACTAAGTTTAATTGTGCATTTTTATATATCAACTTATGTATAGGATTTTTTTCTTCCTTTACATGTGATTCAGCTCCCACATATGAGTGAGAACATAGGGTATTTCTCTTTTTGAGCTTGTGTAGGTGTGCTTAAGATGACGTTCTCCAGTTCGTTCCATTGTGCTGCAAATGACATTATTTCATTTTTTTTATTACTGAGTAGTAGTCCATTGTGTATATGTACCATAGTTTTTTTTTTATCCATTTTTCTGTTGATGGGCACCTTGATTGGTTTCATATCCTTGCTGTTGTGAAAAGTGCTGCATTGAATATAGAAATTCAGGTGTCTCTGTAGTATAATGACTCATCTCCCTTACAGAATATTGCCAGTAGTGGTATAGCTGGGTCATATTGCCATTCTATTTTTAGTTTTCTGATGTATCTCCATATTGATTTCCAAAGTGATTGAACCTGTTTACAGTCCCACCAACAGTGTAAGAGAGTTCCTTTTTCTCCACAACCTTGCCAGCGTTTGTTATTATTTGTTTTGTTGATCTTGGCCATTTTTACTCCTTTCCTGACTTTAAACCAAGCAATGTTTCCTTGTTTTGTTCGAACCACTGCCTTCTGATCCATGTACAGATTCCCCATGAGTACAATTAAGTGTTCTGGTATTCTCATTCTTCACAATGTTACCCGTCATTTGTTACGATCCACACAGTCAAATGCCGTTGTATAGTCAATAAAACATAGATAGACATCTTTCTGGTATTCTCTGCTTTCAGCCAATATCTACTTAACATCAGCAATGATGTCTCTGGTTCTGTGCCCTTTTCTAAATTCAGCTTGATTTTCTGAGAGTTCCCTGTCAATATGCTGCTGCAGTCACTTTAAATGATCTTTAGCAAAATTTACTTGCCTGTGATATTAATACCGTTTGATAATTTCTGCATTCGATTGGGTCTTCTTTCTTGGGAATAGGCACAAATACATATCTCTTCCAGTCAGTTTCACATGTAGCTTTTTTCAAATCCCTTAACAAAAACAAATGAGTACCTCCAGTGCTGCATCTGTTTATTGAAACATCTCAATTGATATCCCATCAATTCCTGGAGACTTGTGTTTTACCAGTGCCTTCAAGGCAGCTTCCACTTCTTCCTTCAGGTCCATTGGTTCCTGTTTATATGCAACCTCTGGAAATGGTTGATTATCCATCAATTCTTTTTGGTATAATGACTGTGTATTCCTTCCATTTTCTTTTGATGTTTCCTATGTCATTTAATATTTTCCCTGTAGAATCTTTCACTATAACCCTTCAAGGGTTGAAGTTTTCTTTAATTCTTTAAGCTTGAGAAAAGCAGAGCATTTTTTTCCCTTTTGGTTTTCTCTAGCTTTTTGCATATGTCATTATAATATTTGATTTTGTCTTCTCAAGCCCCCTGGAGTATCTAGACCTGTGCTATTGAGTATAGTAGCTACTAGCTACATGTGGCTATGAGTAGTGAGGGTAAGTACTCTGAAATTGAGAGTGCAGTCACTGCAAAATACACCAGATTTCAAATATTCAGTAAGGAAAAAAATGGAACATGTCTTATTCAGATTTTATATTAAAGCTGGAAGTATAGTTCAATAGTAGAGGGCCTAATGTGTGAGGCCCTGGGCTTGATCCCCAGCATTACAAAACATCAATAAGAACTACAATAAAAACCAAGAATTATATATTAATTACATGTCAATCTGATAATATTGTGGATATTTGCAGTAAAAGATTCCTAAAATTAATTTCAGTTGTTTCTCTTTACGTTTTTAGTGGCTACTAGAAAATTTTAAATTATATATTGTAGTTTGCATAATATTCCTATTGGACAGTGCCTATCTAGATAACATGATAGAGTAACTATTACACATTTCTTTAGGGGAGGAGATTTGGAAAAGGCTTTCAGAGTCTTAAAATGTTTGTGGTTAAACAGCTGAATTAAGAGTGAATTGAAGCCAGGAACAGTGGTGCACATCTGTAATCCCAGTGACTCAAGAGGTAGAGGCAGGAGGATTGTTAGCTTGAGACCAGAGGCATACGGCATAACATAGGAAGACCCTGTCTCAAAATAAAAAAGTAAAAAATGGGCCAGAGGTGCAATTCAGAAGTAGAGTGCTTGCAAAATATATGTGAGGCCCTGGGTTCAGTCCACAAGTACCACCAAAAAAAAAAAGAATAGAGCTGGGTGTGGTGGCACACACCTGCAATCCCAGCAACTCGAAAGATGAAGGCAGGAAGGTCATGAGTTTGAGGCCAGAGGAAGCCTGCATAATTTAGCGAGGAGATCTGGAGGTGTAACCTAGTGGTAGAATACTTGCAAAGTATGTGCTAGGCCCTGGGTACAACCCCTAAGTATAACAACAACAACAACAACAAAGAACGAAAAGAAAAAGAAAAAAGAATGCTTTTACCATGTCTCATGAAATCTACTGTGTGTGTGTGTGTGTGTGTGTTGCTAGGAATTGAACCCAGGGCCTCATGTATGATAGGCAAGTGTTCTGCCACTGAGCTATATCCTCAGCATTTTTGGTGTGAAGTAATAATTGCTACTACTAGTTGAGCATGCTGTTTTACTTTATTCTCCTTATACAGGGATTGAAGGTAATTTTGTTATACAAGATGCACATGCACATTTGTGTTGTATACATTTTTATTTCACCAGCAGCAGTAGCACTGTGGCATCCAATCCTGTCAGATCTTGGAAACTAAGCAGAGTTGGGCCTGGTTATTACTTGTATGGGAGACCGCCTGGGAACACCAGGTGCTGTAGGCTTGGGAGAAGGTCCTGGCAACCCACTCCCAAAAATCAATCCACCATTGAAAGTCCTATGAATAGAAGAGAAGCCCTGACAATATAGTGTTTTGCCTGCTGTATGTAGGGTTGCTATGAGTCGGATACCAACTCGATGATGCCTAACAATAACAACAACACATTTTTATTTCGGTAGAATGACTGCATCTGGACTTTCGGCTGTTGTTTAATAATATAATACTGTAACACATTTTACTTTTATAAAGTATTCTTGGACAATTTAGTGTTTTTTGACTTGACTGGATAATACTATTTGCAGGTTATTCTCCTGCCCATGGTTTCTTTCTTAGAAAGCATTATTGTTGTTGCAGAAGGTATCTGAAATGGTAGCTTGGGGAAATAAAATAATGAGCAGAAGATTGTAAACTTTCAGGGACAGATATTTCCTTTGACAAGAAAGCAAGAGAAATGTCTACTTTATTTTGAAGGATGAAGGTTGGCTGTTTTTCTGAAGATGACCACTATTCTTGGACATAAAACAATAAATCATAGAAATGGCTAAAGCAATGACTAATTTTAAAAATAGAAAATAATACATCCAACAGCATTATGCCAACAAAGTTCGGTTTCTTCGCATGAGATTAATCTTTGGCACTGATGACAGATTTAGGATTTTCCAAACAGCCCAACTCTTTAAATGGGATGAAATTCTTAAGGACTTCGTTCATTTGTGTCACCAAGCAGGTTCTCAGTTACTACCTACCACCTAGCTGCATTCCGCATTTAGGGCTGGTTTAGATGGTACCAGTGTGCCAGGGCTACGCTTGATGTATTAGCATATTAGGATTACAAAGTAAACTGTTTAAAAACAACCTCGAACTGCTTGCTTGGGACCTTAGACAGCTGAAACCTTTTCGCAGTTCTGAAACATTTAAACTTTCACGTGGCTTAACATCTACCTCTGTTGCTTAAACCACGTAAGGGTTTCAGTGAGTAACTGTTTATATTTTACTAGTGGAAAAGGAATGTAAGACGGGAAAAGTGAGCATGTGATCTTGAGTCTCACATGTGTGAGGTTGGCTTTTTTTCCAATAGAGTGCAGTCCTAACTACCCAGATGGTAGGTATGTAATGTTGGGATAAAGGCCATCAGCTTAGATTTTCTGGGACTATCCCAACTTTTAAACACTTTCTCCCAGGTGCTTTGATTTTCATTAGAAAAACAATTTCTGCAAGCTACCCACTTTATCGCCTGCAGCCATAGCCCTGTGGCATCTGATCCCGTCAGATCTCCAAAGCTAAGCAGGGCCGGGCCTGGTTAGTACCTGGATGGGAGACTGCCTGGGAACACCAGGTGCTGTAGGCTTGGAAGAAGGACCTGGCAACCCACTCCCAAAAATCAATCTGCCATTGAAAACCCAACGAACAGCAGAGAAGCACTGACAATCATGTTTCCCCTGTTGTACAGAGGGTTGCTATGAGTCGAATACCGACTCGACGGCACCTAACAGCAACAACAACACCACCCACTGATCAGCATCTCTCCCTGTATCTATTTTTCTTTCTGCTGTATAGATGAACTGCCATTACTTCCATCTAAGGCCAACCCTCCATTTGTGTTCTTGATCCCTTCCTCCCTCATCTACTATCGTATCATTCCAGCAATTCTCTTCTCCATCGTCAACTTTTCTACTGGATCATTTCCATTAGCACACAAATTCTCTTGAAGAAATAAAGTAAAAGCTGAAAACTCTCCATCTCAGGTGCCTCCACTACCTACTGCTCCATTTTTCTGCTCCCCTTTATAACACAACTGTTTGAAAGAGTTGAATCTTCTCACTGTCTCCAATTCCCTGCAGTCCATTCTCTCTCAGCACACCATGCTACAGCAACTACACCTATCAAGGTCACCAAAGGTCTCTGTTGTTGGACTCAGTCGTGTGTAAAGCTTGTTACCTGCTTTGATCTTATTTGAAAACCTGTCTTTCCTGTCAGCAGCATTTGGCATCTTTCAAGGACCTTCACTTGACTTTTAAGACAACTCTTCACCAGGCAACCCTTCTCTAATCCTATACTGGGCGCTTCTTGTCCTTGAGATCTAGTATTGTACTGCTCGCTGGTAGTGGGCCAGGGGCATGGGGCATCTTAAAGAGTGGCTAATGATTCTGGCCATACACTGTAGGACAGGGAGAGGCATGAGACAGTGGAGAAGTAGGCACACAGCTTGTTCTGGAGAGTCTAACATAGCAAGAATGTTCTTGGAAACATGTACAGCAGAAAAGAAAAACATACTTTTGTGTCTTTGTCATTTTTATATTGAAGCTATGTAATAAACTACTTTGCATTATTGCAGATAGAATAGCCAATATATTTGAACCAAAATTATCACCAAAAGAATATGTTCACCTCATGTTTATGTAAATATTCTTTAAAATAAAAATGTATGTATATTTAGTAAAACAATTGACCTGGTTTAATGTGTCCCAGAGGCTTTCTTTCCACGGAAGAATCTCTGCATGTAGGCCAAAACCATTTTTCTAGAAATGGGAAGTGGGAAACTATTGCTCCTAGACTAGTGCCAGTATCAAGTGCTGTATATCTGTGCATCGTTTATTTGTTTGTTAACTTTTAAAAGCTTTAACATTTGTCTTCTTCACCAGACTTGGCACCAAACATCTTTATTGTTCAAAGTTTGTTGTTTAAAAAGACAGAAGGATCATGAGTTCAAGGGCATAATCAGACATAATCAGACCCTGTCTTGAAAATAGTAGTCACAAATGAATAAATTAATAAAGATGCTGCCTTCAAAAAAAAAAAAAAACAATGCTAAAAGTTCTGAAGACATTTTCAAAATCCAGGTTTCAAAGAGATTGTAAACAATGGTACCTTTAATAAGTAACTGACTTTCCCAGTAATTTTCTTTCACTGGAACACTCATTTTTATGCTTTCCTGTGTGGTGGCATAAAATTATAAAGTTAGTTGCTTTGTAATCCACATCTTTAGAATTTAACACTGTGCCTGACCTGTAATCCTGTAGTAGTTTTAAAAATCATTCTGTTTTTGCTATGGAGAGAAACAAATATATTGTTTTTATAGGTGGCTATGGAGCAACAGCTTTAAATATGAAGCGTGATCCCTTACATATGAAAGCCAAAGGAGAGGAATTTCCTTTGACTCTGGGTCGGGATGTCTCTGGCGTGGTGATGGAGTGTGGGCTTGATGTGAAGTATTTCAAACCTGGAGACGAAGTGAGTTAATCTTTTTAGTCCTTGTTTCTTATTCTTTATTCCTTTTCTAAATGTGCAAATAATTTCTGTTTCTTTTAGAAGTATAATCTGTACCATTGACACTTTTTCTTCTTTTAAGTAGACACACTGAGCTTTGGCCAGATTCCTCATTTTCTTGATTCTTTTGTTACATTTCTTTCAAATAATTCAACACTAGCTTGGCTACCCTTGAGTCTTCTGAATTTAGTGCTTAAGAATCATATGACTTTATATAGGATTGGGACTATTTTATTTTTTTAAAGCACTTTTAAATGACAATTTCTACCTTATGGATTAGATGGTTTTAAAAATAACTAACACTAGGTATAATCTTCTGTCACTTTGAATGTTCATTCCAAGAGATTATAATGAGCTCTTAATAATGTCAATGTTCTGGTTGTTTTTCATTAAGTAATCCCTATACATAAAGCTAGGCCCAATTGACAGTTGAGAAAGCCATGCTATAAAAAAATCTCACAACCAATAAGTAGTAGAGCCAGGATTCAAATCCCAGAGATCGGGGTCTTACTGGAACTCTTAAGTAATCAGTCCATGCAGCAGGATGTACTGGTATCTGCGTCCAGTGTGATTTGACTTAATACAGAATCAGACTAAATGATAAATTTATATCATGTGACACAAAACTCTTTTTGTATGGTATATTATTGTTGACTGGAGATTTTTTCACAGGATGGGTATGTATTAGAGCAATTTCATGCTTATCTTTGGTCAGAAAATATCTCTAATGAAGTTGTATGTCTGTGTGTTTCAGGTCTGGGCTGCAGTTCCTCCTTGGAAACAAGGCACTCTCTCAGAATTTGTTGTAGTCAGTGGGAATGAGGTAACTCACCATCTCTGCTGAAATGTCATTAGAAAGTATAAGCAAAGATATCTCTGAAATAAGAGGTTGTTTTTCATGTCATGTTCTTGTTTTGTACGCCGTTTTGAGAAAGCTAAAATGAACAGTATGAATTTTTGAAAGATTAAAAGTATATTTGGTGTCATTTAATAGCACTGTCTGCCCAAGCAGTCATCTTTATCTAATGGAGCAGGGATTTGGAATGAGATCTAGAACCCTGCTGTTTTTCTTAGTTCTACCCATGGTAAACACTTGAAGGCAAATATACCAAAGGGAGGATATGGATTAGTCAAAAACAGAGGTATGGAAGTATCAGGCTGTTTTGAATTACTAAAAATAGGAGCCTAAGGCTGGGCATGCTGGGGTTTAGCTCAGTTGGTGGAGTGCCATTCTGTGCTTTCTGAGGCCCTGGGTTCAATCCCCAGCACTGCAAAAAATGGGAGAAGGACCTGGAAGCCCACTCCTGAAACAATCCCCAAACCATCAGCCATTGAAAACTCTATGAATAGCAGAGAAGCACTGACATAGTGCTGAGCATGGCTCAGTGTTGGGGAGTGTTTTATTTTGTTGTACATAGGGTTGCTATGAGTCAGACCCAATTCAATGGCACATAACAACAACAACAAAACTGAGCATGGTGGCACATGTCTATAATAACATCACTCAGGAGGCTGAGGCAGGAGGAGTGTTAATTCAAGGCTAGCCTAGGCTATCTAGTGAGACCTTGTCTCCAGAGAGAGAGAGAATGAGAGGGATAGAGAGAGCCAGCCTAATTAAATAGTCAGAAGACCTGGCAATTCAAATATGGAAAAAGGAGGTAATATTAGGGAAATTCAGAAGGGAGGCTGGATGGGAAAAAGGGATGTTACTGAGATTGGAGAAAGCCTCAAACAATTATTTTCTAAAAAATGGGAGTAAAGGAAGCAACTGCTTTCAGAAACAAATTAGAACGTGTTTATGAGTATTCAAGGTTTATTTGGATTTATCTCTGGGTATAGTCAGGACAAGTGGGAGTATTACATGTGGTGTTTTTATAAACAGTGCAGTTGCTGTATCTAATAATGTAGCCCACAAAACATTACTCAACCTCTGTAAGGCAAGTAGAGAGCTATTTGGAGAATATCCTGTAGAGACAGTCTTGGAATAAGGTGTGCAATAAACACCGGATCTGGAAGACTTCATGAGTGTGTCTTTGAAAATAGTTGGATTCCTATGAAAGTAAATGTGTGAGCCGGCCCGCGCCCCAAAACGAACGGTCCCTGTGGGGGAGGGGTGAGTGAGAGAAAGGAGACAAGGGGACAAGTCTGCAATCGTTGATCAAGTCCGTTTATTGAACGTCATACAGGAGGTTTTATAGAGCGAAACGAGAGGGCTGGGTCTATCTGCTTACAAGGAGCCTTGTCTTACCACTATTGGTTATAATGTTGCTGGGGAAGGTCTACTGTGTGCGGGGGCGAGTAGAAAGTTACTGGTTATGCAAGGAGGTCGTGAGAAAATCTTGCCCTTCACCATAAGGCCAAGATAAGCTCCTATTGTAACTATCAAGAATGCCCGCATCCTGTGTATCTGGTACACTGCCTTCTCAGCCTTATCCCTGGGATCCATCAGGGAGGCTTGTCACAGCCCGGGAACAGGGAGGCTTGTCACAGCCCTGGAACATACGGTTCCCAACAAATGTGTTTAATTGTGTTCATAGGTTTGCAAGTTCCTCCTTTTTTTGACTATTGTCTTCAAATGTAGGTCTCTCACAAGCCCAAATCACTCACTCATACTCAAGCTGCCTCTTTGCCTTATGTGGCTCTCACAGCCTGGTCTGCCATAAACAAGGTTGGTGGCCTGAATGACAAGAATTGCACAGGAAAACGGTAAGTGTACCAGTGGTGACAGCTAAACCTCTCTTCTTTCTTTCTGTTAGTTCTTTACAATAGATATGTCAGAAGCATTAAAATTATGACCAGAGTTATCCTAACATTTGAAACAATTGTGCTTTTTAAACCTCATTCCGTTGATTCTCATCCCAATCAGATGGGAATTTTACAACAGATATATAGATGGGCTTTAGGAATCTTCTAAAATAATGCAACATTTTGTATGTAAACATCTGGGAAGAACATCCATAGTTGTTATCAAATTCTTAAAAAGGTTAAGAATCACTCCTTGTACTTTCTGAAGAATGATGTCAGGTGAAAGTGTTTTTCCCCTATCCTTACCAAGTGTTGTTTTGGTACTTGCATATTTCTATGAAAATCAGACACAAATGGAAAATAAAATACTATTGAATATTCTTGAGTTCTCTTAGGCTCAATGTTTGATATCCTTTAGGTCTGTTCTGATGCTCCAGTAACTTGAAGGTATGATTGTTTGAGTTAGCAACAACATAGTGACTAGAAATGTCTCAGGTGGACAGTCCTTCCACCCCATCTGTGGTTTCACCTTCTATGATTTCATTTACCCATAGTCAGCTATGGGGCTGGGATTTAGCTTAGTTGCTAGAGCACTGCTCTGCAGTCTCTGAGGTCCTGGGCTTGATTCCCAGCACCGCAAAAATGGGAGAAGTACACGGCAATCCACTCCTGAGGCAATCCCGAGACAATCAACCATAGAAAACCCTATGAGGGTCATTATGAGTCGGACCCAACTTGACAGCACCTAACAACAACAACACAGTCAACTGTGGTCTGAAAGAATGAGTACAGTATGATATTTTGAGAGAAAGAGAGGTGGGGGGACCCCACATTTATATAACTTTTACTACAGTATATTGGTCTATATTATTATTAATTTCTTATTGCACCCAATTTATACATTAAACTTTATCATAGGTATGAATGTATAGGAAAAAAACCAGTATATATAGGGGTCAGTATTATCTGCAGTTTCAGGCATCCACTGGTGTTTTGGAACTTACCCCCTATGAATGGGGGAGCTGTGCAAATTTGTAATTAGATTCTGCCACTTTCTAGCTGGATGACTGTACTCGGTCTATTTTTTTCTGTGAGTTTTGTTTTGAAGATTACATGAGATAGTATGCACAAAGCTGGTGGCACACGGGAGGTACTCAATAAATGGTGGCCCATATTACTAGAAAGGAGATTATGATGTCCTTTGTATTTTAGAAAATTGACATAGAGAAAACTGATTATATTGTTTTTTGGTGAGAAAACTAGATACCAAGAACCATTTAGTGAGTTGGGCATCATGGCACATGCCTGTAATACCCAGCACTTGGGAGGCTAAGGCAGGAGGATTGCAAGTTTGAGGCCAACTTGGGCTACATAGTGGGATCCTGTCTAAACAAAACAAAACCAAAATAAGAACCAATTAGTGATTGTAAGGAAGGAGAGACCTGTTGGTCAAATTATAATAAATTAAAACAACAGAGTTCTTTTTATTACTAAAGACTATACAGATAAAGTCTGTATCATTCACTTTTCCTTTTGTTATGAAATATTGCACTGTACATGTAAAGTGTGGAGCAATAGAGCATTGAATTTACTAAAATTATAAGCTTTATTTCTGAAAGCATTGTGAAGGTTATTCATCTAATGACGTGCTACCATTCATTTTGAATTCAAGGCAGATATTTATTCTAAAGGTCAACCTGTTTATTTTTTAAGCTTTTGTGGCTTATCTTTTTTGAAGTTGCCATTTTGGTCAAACACTGTTTAAATTAAATTCATCTGACCACATATTTTTCTAATGGTCTGTCTTAGTTAACAACTTCACCAAAACCTCATTCCAAATTTTTAGACCCTTATTATTATTGTATGTTCTGTGATGACATTGATGTTTTATTTATTTATTTATTTATTTTGTCCTCCTTAAAAAATTTGTTGTGCCTGCATAATTGCATGCACTCTATGGTTAGTGAACTTTCATTTGTTTTACTGGTTCAAGGCTCTCTGGACATCCTTTTAGCATACAGTAGAAAACAATTTAGAGCGAGAAACCTAGCTGTTTTTCCTTGGAATCATAGGTGTGCACTCCCAGTTTATTGTTGGCCTTGTGAGTAATTCTTTGGTACAGTATTACTGTCTGTTTAAGCAAAAAAGGCCTGGAACTGGGAAATTGGAGCACTGGGTCATACTCTCCACTCTGCC
Source organism: Pedetes capensis (assembly GCA_007922755.1). NCBI lineage: Eukaryota > Metazoa > Chordata > Mammalia > Rodentia > Pedetidae > Pedetes > Pedetes capensis. The sequence continues at coordinate 168,700 of VMDO01001681.1, read as the reverse complement.
ATTAACTAACCAGATGACCACATGCTGTTTATGGTCTCTTCATAGTTTCCTCTGAGTTACTGAGCATAGGACATGAAAGGTGTAAGGAGAGCTTTAAGAAGTGGATAAGTTTATAGTCTATAAGGCCATTACATAGTATACTAGATTGGATGTGTTCATTGATCTAGCCACATATTAACAAAGCTAGAATAGAATCTGTTGTAAAGAGTCTCAGTAATTCACACCATGGACTTCTGTTGTATTCTCATGTGCACCGTGACTTGTAGGATGCATAAGCAATAGTGAGAGCCTAGTGTCTTAGTACTATCAAGTTACTATAACATAACCAGTGGCTTATAAACATAAGCATAAACCAGTGGCTTATAAACAACAGAAATTTATTTCTTACAATTTTAGAGGCTGGAAAGACATGAACAGATTTGAGACAAGATCAAGACATGAACAGATTTGGTGTCTAGTGAGGACCAACTTTCTGGTTTATAGACAGTGCCTTTTTGCTTGTCCTCACGTGCTGGAATGGGCCAGGATCTCTTTGGGGTCTCTTATAAGGGCACTAACCCCATTTATGAAGTCTATGTCCACATGTCCCATACCATCATCAGAGGGTTAAGAGTTCAACATCTGAATTTTTGGGAGACACAAACATCACAAACATTTAAACCATAGCACTTGGTGCTCCCAGAATGTCAATTTACTGAAATCACTACCCACAGGTTATAATAATAGCCTATCTTTCCAACTACTTATTTGTGAGAATCACAAAAGATGTGAGCACCTTAAAATACTGTAAAAATACTTTTTTTTTTTTTTTTTGGCTGTGCTGAGGATGAAACCTAGGGCCTTATACAACTTTACCACTTGAACTACATCCCAGTGTAAAAATAATCCCAGTGACATGGGAGACAGAGGCAGGAGGATCACAGGTTCTGGCCAGAGACAGCTTACATAACTTAGCGAGATTCTGTCTCAAGGTAAAATTAAAAATGGACTAAGAGTGTACTCAGTGGTACAGCATTTGCAAAATATGTGTAAGGCCCTTCAACCCCTAAGTGCCACTAAAAAAATAAAATTTATATAATGAGCTTTTATTATACTTAAACTCAGGGGTTCCAATGTCCAAAGTGGGGTTTCTTCAATTGAAGAAATTTTGCTGATATTGATGGAGCATAATTTGCCTTCATTAAGCAATAATTATTCTTTCTCTGTTAGCTGTTCACATTCAGGTCTGCATTTGTTTACCGAAAGTAGGTCAGTGTTTGTGTTTATTAACACATTAGCAAAGTAAAAGAAATGCAAAAACTAATAATAACAAAAATACCCATCAACATCTTGAAAGATTTCGTAGAATTTTTTTGTGTCTGTGGTGCTTAGGATTGCACCCAGGGCCTTGTGTGTGTTAGGCAAGCACTCTACCACTAACCTGTACCCCTATCCCCCTTTTTTATTTTTTATTTTGAGACAGACTCAATAATATGTGCTTGAGATCTTCCTGTCTCAGCCTCCTGAGTCTCTGAGATTACAGGTGTGTGCTGTGAAGCCTGGCATAGGATCTTTTTATAACAGCTTTTTTGAAATTAAGATAAAGCTGTCTAGGGATTCGATGGGGTTTACTTTCTTCTTCATTATCTAATTATATTTCTGCAACAGTGAACCAAAGTGATAATTTAATCGTTTTTGTTTGTTTGATTTTTTTTTTCTGAGATATTGTCCTGCTATGCAGCCCAGGCTGACCTGAAACTCTTGATTCTCCTGCCTCAGCCTCCTGAGTGCTAAGATTACAGAAGTTGCCACCACAACTGGTGGGACAATTTAATCTTTTTTTTTTTTGGACAATTTAATCTTGATATCACATAATACTGTCAATTTTGTTCATACTTTGGTATCACTAGGAGTGTCAAGTAAAATTACTCCTTTGTTATCAGTTATACTTTTTTCATGATTTATTTGTAGGAACACACAAATACCTTAGGGCTCTCAAGATGAATAAAAAATTAAAAAAATGTTACACCTTGTATTTTTTTAATGTAGTACAATCTGATGGCTTTATTTATTAGTCCTGGTTACAACTGAATATTTCATGCTATATCTGAAATTCATCTTTTTCTGGAAAGTTGTACTTCATTCTTTTTGACACAGTATTAGAAGGTGTTAGAAATTGAGCTATTCCTCCTCCACAAAATAAATTTCACTTTTAAATTGTATACACTTGAAATTCAGTGCAGTGAATAAGAATAGATTTCAGGCTCTTTTTTGAGATTAAGGTCTAAGACAGTAGAATTTTGTCAAGTTAATTGTAAATCAGGTTTCTGATTAATTCTGTTTGTACAATTAGACTGGCTCAAACTTAAAAACATTGATTTCTGTCCCCCCACACCAATATACTTATGTTGAAATTAAAATGACCACTTGGTAATTCTAACAGCTTCCTTCTTTCTGATGCCTTCTACTGATTCTTCTTCTCCTCACCACCCACATGTTTCTCTCCATTCTCTGCTCCTGGCAACCCTGTGGGCTTTGGGTTTTCATGTGCACCTGACTGAGTTGCATGATTAGAGGGGGAAGGGAAAGAAGAAAGAAACCCCGGCTATTCATTTGCATTGAAATTGTGGGGCTGGGGAGAGGAAGGGAGTAAGGATGGAGGTTCTGGCCTGACCAGAGTGATATAAATGAACCTTCCCTTATTTCTTGCCTCTTTTTCTGAGAGCCCAAAGAGGCTCAGTAAAGGAATAGCAGAAACCTAACTCCTGGCAATTTGTGCTTTACAGATTAGCTTTCTAAGTGACTGGGATAGTTCTCTTGTGAGGTTGAGGAGTCATTTACTCTTCAGTGAACTGTAGTCTAGCTCTCAGCCTTGCCATTCAACTGCAGCTTCCCTCACAGGGTCAGAGCTGATTAACTGGCCAAACTCAGTGATGCGTCATAGATCTTGTTCTAATCTGATCCCTCTGAAATATCTGGCACTGTTGACTACTTCCTTCATACTCACTTCTTTTGTGGGAGTTTATTTTTGTTCTTCAGTACTTGAGGGTTGAGCCCAGGGTCTCATGCGTGCTAGGCAAGTGCTCCACCACTGAGCCACACACCCAGCCCTGTTTTTAAAATTTATTTATTTCTATTTTGAGATAGGGTCTCACTAAGTTGTGCAGGTGGCCTCTAGCCTCAAACTCATGATCCTCTTGCCTCTGCCTACCAAGTCACTAGGATCACAGGTGTATGCCACAGCATCTAGCTTTTATATGGTTTTAGGGACACTAGACTCCTTTAGTTTTCTTCTTGCCTTTTTGATCATTTCTTGTTATTTTTAAAAGGCCACCCTCCTTCTAGGCCTATAAATGTGCCTTTGTGTGCGTGTGTGTGTGTGTGTGTGTGTGTGTGTGTGTGTGTGTGTGTGTGTGTGTTCCACTCTATCATTCCTCTTTGTCTCTGAGGGTTATTTCATCTGCTTCCAGCTTCAGTTTAGATTTTGGTAACTTGCAGATCTGTATTTCTAACCTTAGCCTCTTTATTGGGTTCTAGTTAGCTGTACCCTTTGTATCTCAAACTCAACTTGTAGAAAACAAAACTTAATCAACTACCACTCCAACTCTTCCTCTGTATTCCTAATGTCAGGTAATTATGATTCACTTTAAGCAAAAACTTGGTATTGTTCCTAAATTCCACCCCTCCTCTTATTATTGTTCATTTCATATAAAATTTAGAGTTGTTCTCAACTTTGCAACAATGTCTTCTAAGTTTCTTTTATATATGAACTTTAAGATTGTAAGAATTTTCAAGAGTTCTTGTAATGTGAGTAAGCCTAAAATACTATTGGATTTTAATTAATAAACCTTGTTGTTAAATAGTTTGTTGTTAATGTCCACTCTATAGTGGTATATTAGAAGTTTTTACATGTTTTAATTGGAAGAATTTTCTGCATACTAGCTTCTGGCTCTTTACATCTCAAACCTTGTTTAATTTAACCTTGTTTATCCTTTACTGTTCCCATAATCCAGTGCTGGGTCAGTGGTAGTGGTGCTTCGTTTTATCTTAATAACATGTCATGGTACTTAGGTGAGTTGACTTACTGAGAGGTGGGAATATTGTTGGAAGGCATTCTTAAACCAAGGCATCTAGCAATAACTTAACTCTATGCGGAAATGACTATGAACCACATCAATATTTCCCACTAAACCCAAAGCAAATATACAGTAGTCCTTCTTTTTCCATGAAAAGGTGCATTGCAAAGCATGTACTGGATGCTTGAATCCACAGATCATATTGAACCTTCTATATACTGCCCTTTCCTATACACACATGACTATAATAAAGTTTAATTTATAAAACAGGAATAGTGGGAGAATAACAACAATAAGTAATAATAAAATAGAACAATTATAACAGTATACTGTAATAAAAGTTTCCCCACGTGTCTGTCAGCTTGTTGTGCTATGGGTACTGGGATGTTGCTGTGATGCTGAAAGCTGCACAGTACCTGTATTACACATACCAACAGGGTCACCCACAGTGAACAGGTTTCAGCTGAGCTTCCAGACTAATACAGACTAGGGAGCATGACATGGCAGCTCACTCCTCAAACAATGAGCCATTGAAAACCCTATAATTGGCAGAGAAACACTGTCAGATATAGTGCCAGAAAATGAATCCTCCAGGTTGGAAGGCACTCAAAAGACAATTGCGGAAGAGATGCCTCCTCAAAGTGGAGTCTACCTTAATGATGGGAATGCAGTAAAGCCTCAGGGACCTCCATTTGCTGATGTGGCATGACTAAAATGAAGAGGAACAACTATAAAAATCCATCAATAATTGGAACTTGGAATGTACATAGTATGAATCTAGGAAAATTAGAAATCATCAGAAAGGAAATGGAGTACATAAACATAGACATTCTAGCTAAAATTGACTGGTGTGGGCCATTTTGAATCAGATAATCATGGTCTCCTATGCCCAGGATGACAGATTAAAGAGAAATAGGGTTGCGTTCATCATCAAAATAGACACCTCAAGATCTGTCCTGAACTACAGTGCTGTCAGTGATAGAATAATATCCATACGCCTGTAAGGAAGGCCAAGCCTGCAGCTGTAGCCCTGTGGCATCTGATCCCATCAGATCTCGGAAGCTAAGCAGGGTCTGCCCTGATTAGTACTGGATGGGAGACCACCGGGGAACACCAGATACTGTAGGCTTGGGAGAAGGACCCAGCAACCCACTCCCAAAAATCAATCTGCCATTGAAAATCCTATGAAGAGCAGAGAAGCACTGACAATAGTGTTTTCCCTGTTGTATGTAGGGTCATTATGAGTCAAATACTGACTTGATGGCACCTAACAACAACATAAGGAAGGCCAGTTTATATGACTGTTATTCAAATTTATGCTCCCACCACTAAGTCTACAAAAGAAGATAGGAAAGATTGTTACCAGCTTCTGCAAACTGAAATAGATTGAACATGCAATTGGGATGTACTGATAATTATTGTGACTGGAATGCAAAAGTTGGAAACAAAGAAGGTGGCTCAGTAGTTGGAAAATATGGCCTTGGTGACAGAAACGATGCTGGAGATTGCATGATAGAATTTTGTCAGACCAATGACTTTTTCATTGTAAATACATTTTTTCATGGTCACTATACATTGGAATTCACCAGAGGGAACACACAGGAACCAAATTGACTATATTTGTGGAAAAAGACAATCGAAAAGCTCAATATCAAATGTCAGAACAAAACCAGGTGCTGATTGTGGATCAGGCCATCAACTGCTTGTATACAGGTCCAAGCTGAAACTGAAGAAAATTAGAACTAGTGTACAAGAACCAAGGTATGACCTTAAGTATATCCTGCTTGAGTTCAGAGACAACCTCAAGGATAGGTTTAATGTGTTAGACACTAATGATAGAAGACCAGATAAGTTGTGGCATGACATCAAAGACAAAATTCATGAGGAAAGCAAAAGGTTATTAAAAAGACATGAAAAAAACCCCCCAAAAAACAAACCAAATTACATGTTGAAAGAGACTCTGACACTTGCCCTTGAACAATGAGCAGCAAAAGTGAAAGGAAGACATGACAAAGTTATAGAACTAAACAGAAGATTTCACAGAGCAGCTCAAGAAGACAAAATCAAATATGATAATGACATGTGCAAAGAGCTGGACACAGAAAACCAACAGGGAAGAACATGCTGTGTTTTTCTCAAGCTTAAGGAATCGAACGGCTGGGAGTTAGATTAGTTGGTAGAGCACTGCTGTGCAGTCTCTGAGGTCCTGAGTTCGATTCCCAGTACCACAAAAATGGGAGAAGGAAGTGGCAGTCCACTCCCAAGGCAATCTCGAAACAATCAGCCATTGAAAACCCTGTAAGGGTCACTATGAGTTGGACACGACTGTATAGCACCTAACAACAACAACAAGGAATTGAAGAAAAAAAAAGTTCAAGCTTCAAGTGACAATAGTGAAGGATTCTTTAGGGAAAATATTAAACGACACAGGAAACATCAAAAGAAGATGGAAAGAATACACAGAAGCATGATACCAAAAAGAATTGGTTGATGACCAACCATTTCAACAGGTTGCATATGGTCAGAAACATGGTACTAAAGGAGGAAGTGGAAGCTGCCTTGAAGGAATTGGCGAAACACAAGGCTGCAAAATTGATGGAATAACAATAGCGATGTTTCAGTAAACAGATGCAGTACTGGAGGTGCTAACATGTTTATGCCAAGAGATTTGGACAATAGGTACCTGGCCAACTGGAAAAGATACATATCTGTGCCTGTTCATAAGAATGGGGATCCAACTGAATGTGGTGATTATTGAATGATATCATTAATACCACATGCAAGCAAAATTTTGCTAAAGATCATCCAAAAACAACAGTAGCAGTATATTGATAGGTAACTGCCAGAAAATCAAGGTGGATTCAGAAGAGGGTGGGGAACCAGGGACATCAATGCTGATGTCAGATGGATATTAGCTGAAAGCAGAGAATACCAGAAAGGTATCTGTCTATATGTTTTATTGACTATTTGAAAGCATTTGACTGTGGATCTTAAATTATGGACAACATTGTGAAGAATGGAAATACCGGACCAATTAATTATACTCGTGAGGAATTTGTACATGGACCAGGAGCCAGTCATTCAAACAGAACAAGGAAACACTGCTTGGTTTAAAGTCAAGAAAAGTGTGCATCAGTGCTGTATTCTTTCTCTGTACTGCTTCGCTCTCCATGAAGAGCAAATAATGCAAGAAGCTGGACTTTATGAAGAAAAACATAGCATCATGATTAGAGGAAGACTCATTAACAACATACATTATGCAGATGACACTACTCTGCTTGCTGAAAGTGAAGAGGATTTGAAACATTTACTGATAAAGATCAAAGAATACAGGCTTCAGTATGGATTGCGCCTCAACATCAAGAGAACAAAAGTCCTTACAGTTGGGTCAGTCAGCAACTTCATGATAAATGGACAAAAGATTGAGGTTATCCAAGATTTTGCTTTATTTAGTTCTACATTCAACACCAGTGGAAGCAGCAGTCAAGAAATCAAAAGACACATTGCATTGGGAAAAGCTGTTGCAAAAGATCTCTTTAAAGTGTTAAAAAGTAAATATGTCACATTGAAGATGAAGGTGTACCTGACTCATGCCATGGTGTTTTCGGTCACATTATATGGATTTAAAAGTTGAACATTGAATAAGGGAGACAAGAGAAGAGTTGATCCCATTGTATTATGATGCTGGAGATGAATATTGAATCTACCATAGACTGCCAAAAGAACCAACAGATCTGACCTGGAAGAAGTACAATCAGAGTGCTCCTTGGAAGCAAGGATGGCTAAGCTGTATCTTACATATTTCGAACATGTTATCAGAAGGGACCAATTCCTGGAGAAGGACATCATGTTTGGGAGAGTGGTGGGTCAATAAAAAAAACGAAGACTCTCAACTAGATGAATTGACACAGTATCTGCAACAATGGGCCTAAACATGAAAAAGACCATGTGCCTGGCACAGAATCGACAAGTGTTTGGTTCTGTTGTACATAGGATCACTGTAAGGTGGACCTGACTCAGTGGCACCTAACACCACCAACATAATAAAAATTATTTAAAGCTTAGGAATTATTTCTGTAATTTTATATTTTGTATTTTTGGGCCACAGTTGACTCTGGGTAATTGAAACCACAGAATATGAAACCATGGATAGAAAGGGACTATGGTATTTCTGGGCTTGGATTTAGCTCAGTTGGTAGAGTGCTGCTCTGCAGTCTCTGAGGTCCTGAGTTCAATTCCCAGCACCGCAAAAATGGGAGAAGGAAGTGGCAACCTACTCCCAAGGCAATCCTGAAACAATCTGCCATTGAAAACCCTATGAGGGTCGCTATGAGTTGGACACGACTCGACTGCACCTAACAACAACAACAACATGGTATTTCTAAATCAACTTCTTTTTATCCAAATCTACTATCACCTGACAACAGGGGAAGTATGATGGAGAGAGTTTAGGAGTAGAAGGAGATAGCAGACTTAACTGATTGTGATTGGCATATCAGCTTTGCGAATTTTACAAAAACTTGTCCCTGCAAATATATTGCTGGAGTTCCTTTCATGGCCATATGTAAGAGAAGAGCCCGAAGCTTCAGCTTCATTGGCTCTATGGTAAATTATTCTCTGACTGTGCTACTTCGTTTGTCCACCCTGTTGTCACCCTCCATAAGCTTTCCCTCTGTCTGCTTCTGTGCAAGATTGAAGTAACTAGTGATTTGGTATGGTTCCCACTGCCTGTCACATTTGGGGAAATACATTCTAGCAAGACTGCTTGAAATTCGAAATACATCTCAGATAATAGAACCATTGTTATTCTGTGTATGAAGTTCTTGGTCCATTATGAGTTAGCTAAACCTTTAAAAACAGCTACCCTGGGCACCTTGCCAAAATGTATAAATAGCTTTGTTTTCATGGGAAAATGTGTTTAAATTTCCAAACATCTAATTCACACATGAACTCTCCTGTAAATTGGGAAATGTCAACATGAATTACAGAGGCTTAGAAGAAGAGGATACAAATCCAGGCTATCTTGGTTACATTCGGTTCATTTGTTTTATTGCTCTATTATTCTACTTATTTAAATTAGGTTTCTCATTCACTTTAGGGAATACACTTTGGATATTATGCTAAAATGCTTTGCTATCTTTTACCTGTTGTCTTTCCTCCCAGATTTAAAAATAGTACATGAAGCTGAAAAATGAGATACCTTTTCAACATCATCCTTATTTCTTAAAGACCATTTGTATCTACTAATGGAAGATTTAGCCATATGTAACATCATCTTTGTTTCTAAGCCAATAGGATTCAATAGATGACACTTTAATCTTGTGGTATGGCTTTTCCCCCTCCAAATGTATGTGGTCTAGAGGGAATCATAGAGGCCATACACTTCTGTGTTAGAAAAGTCAGAAAGTTAAATATAAGTTTAAATTAGATTGAAAGCACTAACTCTTTTTCATTACTCCAAGAGCTCACCTAGTGGTCATTTCTTGGTGATAGGCTGAGGCCTATGGCACAGAGAGTCCATTAGTGAGAGAACTAAAGCTAGAACCCAAGTCTCAGATACAAAGCCCTGGCACTCAAAGGTTTCTGGGGCCAAGCTAGAGTACAGAAACTGGAAAGATGATTTCCTCCTGGTTCTCCTGCTGTTTGTTTCATATATTTTTAACTTGTATGGCAAATTAAAAAGGCTCATAGATTGAAATACTGAAAACTGATCATAGAAGACTTAGCTACCCAAACACTAAATAAAAAGTATCTTAGTCACGGAACAGAAGTCAACAGTACTATGGTACCTTAATGTTTGTTTAGGGAGAGTTCAGAGATTAGACAGAAATGACAGAACAAGTTAGAATTTAGGGTTTAAGAATACATAGCAGTGTAATGATTATTCGTATTTTCCCTATATTTTCTACATCTGGCAGTAGTTCAATCCTCACTAACTACAAAGGAAGCTCTCTAGGTGGACTAAGAAGTAAGAGAGACCTATGATTTAAAATTTTGGCAGTTTTGAATTGTAGTGCTTTTTGCAAGTGTAGTATTTCCTGGGCAGTTTTTCTATATAAATCAACAAATAATACAGCACATCTTTTTTTACTGTACCAAGAGGATTCTACTTCAATGAGATTTGAATGTATAGTATGGCCATTGCAGCCAACTAGGAAAAAATAAAAAGAAGAAAAAAAATCTCCCATGTAGCACATAAGAGAAGCACCGATGTGAAATAAGCAATAGCAATATTATTCCTTAGTACTGAATATGCTTTGAAGAGTACAAGGTTAGTTATAGGACTTCAGACCGTAGAGGACAAATCAGCTTATTGCAAGCTTGAAATTTTATTTTACCTGCTGTCCTTTTGGAGATTTATTTTGTTGGAAGAGAAGTGTGGGCCCTCATTGACCCTCCACAATACAAAAAGTTTGCAGGATCAGCGAATGATGTGTCCCAAGGCTTCTTTACAAGCTCACAGAACTTCCTTGGGGCTGCTTCTTGCCTCTTTTGCACTTTGAGGGCTCCATCAGGTGGCAGCATGAGGAACTGAAGCTGCTATTGGAGAACCCCTCCCTCTTCTGCCAAGCCCTGCTTGTAATACTTATAATACAATTTTACTTTTTCATTTGAGAAAATTAGGCTGCTTTGCATTAAGAGTTATGCAGAAGAGATGAAGTAACAATGATGAGGACACAGAAGTGTCTGGGAGTCGAGTCCTTAAGCAGTCATTATATTTGATCTCCTTTGAATCCAGCCTATACAGAGAGAGAACTAGAGATTAATTTCAAACTCTTTTCTCCTTTTTTCTGTTCTTTTCTAGGAAAAACAACAACAACAAAAACAAAACAAAACAAACAAACAAAAAAAACCCTTTAATGCAGTCTTTCAAGTAGCCTTAAGTGAGATCCCTTCCCTTAAGGTGGTAGTGATTGTTGATAGGATATAATGCTGATTGGAGAATTTTAAGAAGCACTGGTAAGGTATCTGTAACATCCATGAGAATATAGCCAGTTCAGGGAGTAATGAGTGGTCTCTGTCCTGGAATGCTTGTGAAATAGAAATAGGGACCCTCATGGGGACAAGAGATAATAGGTCCTCATCCACTTAATCCATAAAAGCTATTACCCACCATCAGTTTCTTTCCCTTGTCAATAATGTATGGAATGTGTCTGTCCTGTACATCCTTATCATAAGAAAAAAACCTCACCAGATGCAGGGTAATGGCATTGAGTAGACATGTAAGAACCTGGAGCACAGGATGATTTTTAGTGATAGGACATATTCATCTGCTTTAATAGGAAGTCAAATTGAGGATGAGATTACTCCCATTTATGACAGTTGATGAGCTTGGCAGGACATGTCTGAACACAAGATGTTGTTATTCCATCTTGGCAGGAATGTGGTTGGGAATGTGATTTTTTTAGAGCACAACTAAGTCTAACACATTAAAAAGAGCCCTAAATTTTCCTTTTGCAGAGGAAGCTGTGTTAACTTTAACCTAGAAGAATTGTGAAGCAGATATTACAAAGTACCATCTGAGCTACCTTAAAAAAATACAGATTATTAGCATTGTTGATATTTGGTACTCTTGGTAAAGATTTTATAAAATGTCTAAGTACTTACAGCTTCTTGGTTAACCTAATACAGAAGTCTTTATGTAATATAATTTTAGGAAGCTGTATATGTTTATTTGGTTTGGGGATTGTTTGTCATTGAGCCCATTACATGTTGGAAAACATTTTATTTATCCAATTATACCTGCTTAAGATTTTTATTGATTGTGGTTTCTTTCACATTGCAGTGTTTTAATATTGGGTGCTTCAGGTGGAGTTGGTACTTTTGCAATACAGGTAAAACAATTTTTTAAACTTGCAAATAGAAATATTTTATTTATATAAATATATATATTCACATATTACAAATTGTTTTTCCTTAAAAGCCAAGAAAGGTAGGGCTGTTAAATGTGTTGTAATTTCAGCTTGCTCTTCTAAAACAAACATGTTCTAATGTAAAAAGAAGTGTTAAGCTTTCCCGGAACTTCAATATATAAGTTATGTGTGTGGAAGGAGAACTCCTGGAGTAAGACTATGGGTAGTGGAGGTAGATAGAAATTTGTAATTTAGTGGAAAACATCTGGTGCCAAAAGCTGATGCTAGTTTCCATTCAAAATTTCCACAGTCTTCCTATGGAAATTGATGAGTAGATTCTAAAATATACATGGAAATATAGTAGCCAAAATACTGTTAAAATGGTAATACTCTCACAAAGTGATTTACATATTCAGTGTAATACCAATCAAAATGCCAACTGCTATTTTTTTGCATAAATGGACAAGCTTATCCTGAAATGTATATGGAATTGCAAGGGACACTAAATAGCCTAATAATCTTGAAAAAGAACAAAGTTAGAGCACTCACACTTCCTAGTTTCAAACTTCTTACAAAGCCACAGTAAACAAAACAATGTGGTACTAGCATAATGATAGACGTATAGATCAATGAAATAGAATTAAGCATCTAGAAATAAACCTATCCATCTATGGTCAATTGATTTTTGTCAAGGATGGCAAGACCATTAAATGTGGAAGAAAAATAGCCTTTTCAATGAATTTTGCTGGGACAACTAGATACCTACATACAAAATGATGAAATTGGGCCCCTACCTCAAATGTGGATTTGGCAACAGATTCTTAGAGATAACACCAAAAGCACAGACAACAGAAGAAAAAAAATAAATTGAGTTTCATCAAATTAAAAACTTTGGTACATCAAAGGACACTATCAAGAAAATGAAAAAGCAACCCACAGAATTGGAGAATATATTTGCAAATTATTAATCTAATAAGGGCATAGTATCCAGTCTATAGAAAGAATTCTTATTTTTGTTTTTGTTTTTTGAGACAATCTCATTTTGTAGATCAGGCTGTCCTGGAATTTACTATGTAGAGCATGTTGACCTTGAACTTGCATTGATCCTTCTGCCTTAGCCTTTCAAATACTGGGATTATAGGCATTCACCACCACACCTGGCTAGAAAGAACTCTTATAACTCAACATCTAAAAGGCAAGTGATTCAATTTTAAAAATAGGAAGAAAGGTAGATGTGGTACAAGTCTATAATCCCAGCATTCAGGAGCCTGAGGCAGGAGGATCATGAGTTTGAGGCCAGTATAAGCTACATAGCGAAACCCTGTCCTAAAAGGCAAAAGCAAAAACAAAACAAAACAAAAAAATAGAAAAGAACTTGAAATAGACATTTCTTGAAAGAATGTATACAAATGGCCCATAAACTCATGGGAAGATGCTCAGCATCATTGGTTACTAGGGAAATGCAAATCAAAACCACAATGAGATACCTTCTCACACTTACTAGGATGACTGGAATTAAGTTTTAAAAAATAGCAAATGTTGGCAGGGGTATAGAGAAATTGAAACCTGTTAGCCAGTGTTCTGTTACTTTAACATATACCTGAGAGAATCAGTTTATAAAGAGCAAAGGTTTATTTTGGCTCAGAGTTTTGGGTGTTTTATTCCATGTTTGGCTAACCCTTTTGGGTTTGGGCCTATGGCAAGGAAGAACATCATGGAAGCAATATGTAAAGAACTTTTCACCTGGTGGCTAGGATAAGAAAGAAGAGAAGGAAAGAGGAAGAGACTGGGGCCCCTGGTCCCTTTGAGAGCATGCCCCCAGTGACCTGACATTTATTAAGCTCCAGATATTGAAATTTCCTCCACCTCCTAGTAGCGCCAAGTTGGAAACTGTCTTTTCTCATGTGGACCTTTGGGAGATGTTTAAGATCCAAACTATAACAGAGCCCTCGTGGGTTTGCTGATGGGACTGTTGTAGTTATTTTGAAAGACAGTGTGTTGGTTCCTCAAAATAATAAACATTGCTGGGCATAGTGTCCATGCCCGTACTCCCCACAACTTGGGAAGCTAAAGCAGGAGGATCACTTGAGATAGATTGAGAAGCACGTTTACCAAAGGGTGGGGCCCAGAATGTCAGGACAAGACTGTTCCTGTTAATATCCCTACAAACAATCCAGATGTCCATCAACAGTAAAATGAGTATCTAAACTGTTATGTATTCTTATAATGAAATAGTGTGCACAGTGAAGTTGATGAATTTCAAGCAGAATGTTGAGTGAAAGAAGACAGCTACAAAAGAGTACCTCTTTATATGATTCCATTTAATGATGTTCAAGGATCAGTGAAACTAAACAGGCTGCCTGCTTTGAAGAGAAAGAAGTCTTTTGGCCATCTGGAAAAGAGAGCACATAATTTATAAGACAAATGAAATTAGATTTTTTGATAGTAATACTTTAATGCCAGGATAAAAATGAAGTAACATATTTAAGATACTCAAGGAAGTGCACATCATGAATTTTGTGTACAACAAAACTGCCCTTCATGTGTAAGGGACGTACACAGTCTGTTATTAATCAGCAAGGACCTGGGGTCTCTGATCTCTTTCTGAAGAAATCTATGAAATTAAGCTTCAACAGCTAGAATGACTAGGGAGACATTTTAAGGACTGGTGGAAAATGCTAAATGTGAGGTTTTGAACAAAATTAATTGGGTCTTAGAAGGAGAGAGTAACAACAGTAAGCTCTGAGAAGGTAAATGTAGTGCACCTTTTTTTAAAGGGGAAAAACAGGGAAAACATATGTTGTAGTTATTTTAATATTTTCATTAATCATGCTGATATATAGTAGAACAAGTGAATATGTGTGCTATAGTTTATTTCTATCATCCCATGTCTTTGAGAACCAGGATTCTTACAGGAGATACAGAAGAAAGGATTCAGATGTTACAGAAAAAGGGTTAAATAAAAACTTTGTAGTCTCACATATGAATTCTAAGTATTAATAAGAACCTCGAAGTTCTTGTGTGCATGAGTATATAAAACTATGTCTTGATATGTCATTTCTTACTAAACGAATGTGGGGCTTGAAGAAATGGCAGATTTCAGATCTAGGACACAAAATGTACTAGAATAAATCTCAAAAATATTAAATAGCAAAAACTAGTCAGGGCAATGTCCAAAGACTCAGGAGCTACCTTAAAACTGCCAAAGATGTGACAATTTGAGCTTCAGTAATAACAATTACAATGGATTAAAGCCATTTAAGATAATTGTATCTATGAGTTCGTGATGATTCATTTTTTTAAAAAGTGGTTACTTTTGAGAGACAATGTGGAGAAAATTTATTATCTTATTATCTTTCCCACTGATAAAGGGAAATAAACATTTGTCCTGCCTATTTTTCTTTCTATTTCTCTCCATCTCTCTCCTCCCTCTCTATTTTTCTACCTTCCCTCGCATCTAATGCATGCTAGGCATGTTCTCTACCACCAAGGTTCACCCCTAGCCCTTGTCCTACCTTTTCAAAATGAACTGTATAACTGAGTAAACCCGTCTAGCACTCAAGGGGGGGGGGGGTGTTTCTTAATGGAAGTTTTACCACTACTAAATGAAAAGAGATAGAACATTGTTTTGCAACCACCAATAAACAGACATAGGTACTAAGCATTAACAGCCACTAAGATCATAAAAAGAGTAACCCTAGTTTTGCCAGACACTGTCCATGGTTTTGCTAAAGTGATTGAAACAGAATCTAATCCAGTCTCTAGATCCATCTGCCAAGTTGCAGAAAATGCAAAAGACAGAGCAACATGTGAAACTGCCCTGTGAGTGTACAATCAGCAATTCTAGACTATGGGAAACTGTAGGTCAAATGGCCTGGATTCTTCCACAGATAAATTATAAGAAAACAAACAGATAAAACAGTAGTCTATAATTTAGAAGAAATTTAAAAGATTTTTAAATGTATAATACCAAAATATAGTGCCTAGGGAGCGCATATTTGGGTGATAAAACTTTTTTAAAATGCAAAAAGGTGATTACTGTGAAAATAAGATAATGCTAGCTGTCTTGGCTCACACCTATAAAATGGCTGTGACTTGGAAGGCTGAGCAGGAGTATTGAAATTTTGAGACCAGAGGCAGCTTGTGCAAGTTAGCAAGACCTTGTCTCAAAATAAAAATAAATAAAAAAGGAGTTGGGAGTACAGCTCAGTGGTAGACTTGCCCAGCATGTGCCAGGCCCTGTGTTCAACCCCCAGTTACCTCACACACACACACAAAATTCATGATGATAATGACTTGTGAGGCAGGCAGTTGAGAGAAGGGTTTATGTTGTGAAGAAGCACAAAGAAGAGCTTTATGACGACTGCCTGTGCTCTGTTGCTTTTATTTGCCTTATATATGTTTTTAACATTTATGCTTTAGGTAATTTTTTATCTGTCTGTCTGTCTGTCTATCTATTTATTTATTGCAGTACATGGGGGTTGAACCCAGGGCCTCGTGCATACTCATCAGTGCCCTACCAGTAGGCTGCACCCGCAGCCCGTTTAAAATTTTTTTTTTTGAATTTTGAGTCAGGTCTCGCTAAGTTGCGCAGGCTGCCTCTACCCTTGAACTTGTGATCCTTCCTGCCTCCACCTCTCAAGTCACTGAGATTACAGGAATGTGCCACAACACCTAGCTTTTTCCTCCCCTTTGTAAGAGCATCTTCTTATATATTATCTGGTGTCTAATAGCTGATTACTTTTGATGTACTGACTGAAGATTGCATTAACACTTTGTAGAGATGTGGGCGAAGAGATGTTGCATTTTTATGTTCTGGATACAGTTAAAATAGTCATTTTCTGAAGACATGATTTTTAAAAATTTGTATGTGTTATTTATTTGCCATTTGCTGTTGTCATTGAAGGTGCTAAATTTGATGCTATCAGTTCATGCTTTTTTTGATACTGGTGAGACACTGAGCTCTTCTCTGAGTGGATTTGTTAGAACTTCATGCCATAAAGGTGCCTGGCTGTCTTGTCTGTGGAAAATGATATCTGTTTGTTGGAATTTTTTTAGTAAACAAAAGTTTAATCATTTTTACTAATCTCTGACAGATACATTCCTATAGTTTTGGTTAAAATGAGGTACTTAAAGTTCCCTAGAAATTAATCTGATATAAGTATATATGGTGCCAACTGAAAAGAAAAAAAAACAAAAACAGTTTTTTCTGCTTTC
>VMDO01001681.1:0-151475 GCA_007922755.1 Pedetes capensis | reverse complement strand
CAGTTCTGGTGTAGTTTGGTGGCCTTACAATCGTGTTGGAATTTTCCAGAAGAATCTAAAAGTATTCTTTGTCATTAAAAGTCCTTTAAATTGGTTTCCCTTTTAATTCCAGAGGTTAATATAGCACAGCAATACAATGTATGTGCAAAGGAAGTTATCTTGTTTACATGGTCTTTTGGTTTTTCTTTTCTTTCTTTTTTTTTTTTTTTTTTTCTTCAGTACTAGGGAGTTGAACCCAGGGCCTCATAAATGCTTTTGCAAATGCTTTACCCTTGAGCCACACTCACAGCCCAATTTTCACTTTTTATTTTGAGACAGGGTCTTCCTAAGTAACACAGGCTGCCTGTGGCCTCAAACTTGCTATCTTCCTGCCTCTGCATCCCAAGATACTGGGATTACAGACGTGCGCCACCACACCTGGCTGCTTTTGCTCATTTTTAAGTTAGCTTTTTTTTTTATGTGTGTGTTCGAGTAGGGACTCAGACCCAGGACCTTGCACATGCTCTTGCAGGTGCCTTACCACTGAGTTATACCCCCAGCTCATTTTTTACTTTTTATTTTGAGACAGAGACTCTCTAAGTTACTCAGGCTGCCTCTGGCCTCAGACTGGTGATCCTTCTGCCTTCTCTCGAGTTGCTGGGATTACAGGCTTGCACCACCCCACCTAGCTTTAAGTTGACTTTCATTGCTGGTTTCTGAGAGCTCTAAAGGTAGCATTGGAAGCGTGTTTCCTTCTGTGGCTTATGTCACCACAGAAAGAATAGAGAATAATGCATGAAACCTGTTAGCACTGAATAACCTCCAGTGTTTTGGTCCACAAAGCGCATAGGAGAAACAGATTCAGGAATTCTTTCAATTCCTGTTGCTTCTAACTGTGGCTCGCTTATCAATCTGATCTTCACTAGCCAAGATAAAAATGAAGCTGGGACTATAACTGAGAAGTATTTGGAAGGCTGTATTACTGCTAGGATTTCAAAGGTTTTGATAAGTTTTCAGAAGCCAGTTATTATTGCCCATGTTGAATAGACTCATTATTCCTTCTATTCTTTATGGAGGATCTCCCCTTGCCATGCACTGTTCTAAACACTGAACGCGGCAGTGAAAGAGACACATTCCCCCTTTATGGAGCTCACATTTTGTTTGAGGAGGTGTTAATGGTTAGTTCTATGAGGAAAATTGATGCAGGGAAGGGGAAAACAAGTGATTAGAAAGGAGGTCATCATAGGTGAAGTGGTTAAAGAATGCTTCTTTGAGGAAGCAACATTTGGGCAGAGCAAGCTGTGTGAATGGATTTTTTTTTTTTTTGGTCCATGCTTTATGCCTTCCTTTGGTGCTACAGTGTACCTGATGTATAGTACATTATAGGTGCTTAAAATTTGATTAATTACTGAGAGAACCTAGAAGAATAGTCATTCCCACTGGAGATAACAGCAATTAAAGTTCTTGAGTTGGGAACAGGTTTGACATGGTTGAGGACTCATTGCTACACTCAGGTCTGAGTGTCAGGGCCTAAGCCTTTGTGCATTCGTAGAAAGTGAGGACATGACAAGTCTCCCAGATCTGGCTTCTGAATTGCTGTAGTTTGGGTTGATCTCATCTTTTCTCCTGCTAGGAAGAACAGCATGACCCAGAGGTCAAGGCAAATCTCTTCCTATCTACCTTAAATTTTATGCATATCTGGGATTTGTTAGGAGAAACTGACAAATGGAAGGCTGGAGGACACTCAGCAGAGTGCTGTGGTTTCCCCATTGGCATCTTTAGCTAGTGATCTTGCCCCTCTGGCTCGTAATTTTCCAGTAGGGGGACCTCACTGGTTTACAAAATGCAGGCCATTGCTTCTACTACTACTACTTTTTCCTACTCCTCCTTTCTTCTTCCTACTTCTTTTTTCTTCTTCAATAGCTTCAGTTCAACTTGATCTTTATAATCTATGCCTATAGTTTGAGCTCTGAATCTATCTGTAGTAAGTTTGTTTTCCTTCCAAGTAACAGCATTTTTTTTTTCTTGAAATAGAGTCTCACTAAGTTACCCAGGCTGGCCTTGAATTTTCAATCCTCCTGCCACAGCCTCCCAAGTAGCTGGGATTATAGGCATGTGCTACCAGACCTAGCTCAAATAGCAGCTATTTAGATATTTGAGTACTAAGAGTTTTATAGCAAGAAGGAGCTTTGAAATCCTCAATCTAGGCCTATCATATTATAGTTAAGAAAACAAGAAACAGAGGACTTAAGAATTTTTGCATGCTCAAGTTCATGCCATTAATCATTAGTGGGAAAAGAGGGTATACATCTTGCTCTCCAGACTTCTTTTCAGACAGAGCTCATTTTATACTATCAGGCTGCTTTTAAATTTTCCTTTAAAAAAGTAAAGTATTCTCATATTTCCTTATTCAGAAATTGGGAATGAAGTTGAAACTTTCTAATGAGAATAATAATCACCTAATAACATTGTTCTCCTGCCTTTCATATCCTTTAATTTTTTTTCTTTCTTTAGTTTAATCCCATGAAAGACTCAAGATCCATGAAGTTGTCCAAAGCTGGTTTTGGATGCTTTGATGTTTGACTTCAACCAGATGAATTTAGAAGGGAAAAAAAGCTTTACCCAACAAGAATTCATCAATTGATTTGCTTAATTTATATGCATACATTCTCTTAAATAGGTCTTTGTTTTCAAAAGTATTTAAGAGCTTTAGTGGGTTTTTTTAAATCTCTTTTAAGTAGAGTATAGTGATTATAGCAGTTTTAGGTTAGGTTTAAGGATCTGAATATATATCTTTCAGTTCCTTGGATTCCACTGTGACAATTTTTTGACATGTTGGAGCAGAATTGACCAAAAGGAGGGTGGTGATTTTTTGTCATGCATCCTTCTTATGCTGCACATGAAACCAAAATGTGGAACATAAAGAATGTGCTTCTGTAAACGTTTCTGACTGTGGAGAGAATAAAAGCAAATCATTCTTATGAGTAAACACCTTACATACTTTTCTCTCAAGCAGTCATATCCACTAAAGAATGCTTTGACTTAACATTGAATGAATAGCTGTGCAGTCTCTACAAAGCTTAAATCAGGGTTCTTAATCTTGGCAACCTTAGTTCCTCACCTACTGATATCTTGGACTGGATACTTTTTTGATGTGAAGGTCTATTCTGTGCATCTGAGCCAAAAATCATCCCTGGCCCAGAACCACTTAAGTCATTAAAATATTAGAAAATTAGCCACATTTGATTTACCTTGGAGGAAGTCTGTGGATGCAGAGAGTTAATGTGTCCTTTTCCCTCTGTCCAAGTAATTGCCCTGTGTTGGACGGGATGGTGCAGCATGGCTTGTGAGATGTAACCGAAATAAACTCTGTAGCCAGCTAGCCAAGGGTGTGAAGGAGGATCAGCTCAGGTTAGAGACTGACAGGGATGCTTTGATTTGATTCTTTCTCTCCAGGTTTGATTTTATCCTTGATAATGTTGGTGGATCCACTGAAACATGGGCTCTAAATTTTCTTAAGAAATGGTCAGGAGCCACGTATGTGACGTTGGTGACCCCATTCCTCCTGAATATGGACCAACTGGGCATAGCAGATGGCATGTTGCAAACAGGAGTCACCGTGGGTACCAAGGCATTAAAGGTAGGAAGGGGAGTCTGGGCTGGTAAGAGCAAGCAGACGCCTTGTGCTGCTAGAAATTGGTTTGCCACCTGGCCTTTCTCTTCTCTTGGAGGCAGCTGAGCACAGTGGCTGCCAACATGGACACTGACTGGGTTCAAATTCTGACCTCTACTTAGTAGCTGTGTGACCTGGTACAAGTTATTCAACATCTCTAAGCCCAGTGTCTTCACCTGTAAAATGAAGTTAATAATCTATTTTACTGCATTATTATAAGCATTAAATGAGATAATCCATGTGAAGAACTTTGCATAATGCCTAATAAATAAAAAGCTCTTATTAAATGTTGTTATTAAGTGTTACTATTGCTCTGGATTTCATCTGATACACCATCTGCTTCCTTCCCACCTATTCCTTCCTGATGGCTTTTTCTCTGTTTCACCAGTGTTAAAACATAGTCCCTTGTGTGTTAAGGTAGAAACTTGATTAAGGCAGTATAAAACTATTGCTTACATCATAGTAGCATTGGGATATACCAGTGATTCCCAGACTGGAGCTTTCTGACCTTTAGAAGTCTATAGGGATTATATTGCATTTCAAAAACCTGAAGGAAATTGCACTTTTATTTCAGGGAGGCTGCAAAAGCTAACAGAGCCATTAGGCCTCTGCTGGGATTGTATCAACTTGTCCTAACGTTGTATATCCCCTGTGAATTGTGTACTCTAGCGACTGATTCCATTATGGGCGGTCCTGGGCCTTGAATAGTTAGTCTGACTCTGTCAACATGCCACTACTACCAGGACTGTTTGGAGTTACAGCGTCCAGAGTGAATGCACTCTGTGTGTGGTGGACCTTGGAGACTAACACACATCAGCCTTAGTCACAGGACTGATGACAGAGCTTGAGGCCACTGTCTGTGTTCTGCCATTGCCTGTTGTCACCAAAAAGGGACAGAGGCTTATATAATTTCAGGTTATAAACTTGGTAATTATAGATTATTGAATTAGCATTGAAATGGAATACATGATAGAAAAAAATAAAGATAGACCAGTGCTTCCCAACCTTTTGCTTGCTGTGATGCACAGAAGATGATAGCATTTGACCAGCATATTGAGGCTGTTCTTGACCAAGAACAGTTTCTCTGGGGAATTCTGCCAACCTAGGCTCTGACCTGCTACTCTGAGGGCTGAGGGGAGTCGGTATTTCATCATGCCCATTCAAGAGTAACTCTGACTCTGTTTCCTCCTGTCTTTCTGGGGCAATTATTAATGGTGACTCAACTCAACAAGTTTTCTAGGTTGGACGATAAACTATGTGGTCACTCAATAAGTCATTCCCAGCTCACCAGTGGGGTAGCTTTGCCTAGGCAACAGCTTAGTTTTTTCTTTCTATGTTCTTAAACTCCAATTTGGCATTGTCCTGGACTTTCATCCGCAAGCTTTACCTTCAGCATTGGACAAACATTTATCGAATACCTTCCATGTATCAGGTGTTTTATGTGCATCCTCATTTAATCCTTTCTACAACTCTGTCAGTTGAGTGGTGGTGCCAGCTTTCTACAGGCCAGAAAACTGACTGAAAGAGGTAGCTTGACTGAAATAACCCAGGTAGGCTAGTGTCTGAGCTAGGGTGGCAGAGAGCACCATTGCACTTGCCAGCTTCATGCTGTGGTAGTAACTGGTGCTGAGGGATTGAGGCCAACAGTAAACTCCGTAGAGCTCAATGGAGAAGCAGGCTGCAACTCATCTAGCAGTTGTAGGTAGATGAGGGGATGGCAGCAGTGTAGTACTGGCTGACCCCATCTGGATAGCTCCCATCTGATGAAATGTGGTAGGCATATCACCAAGGTATCTTGGAGAACCTCAGATCACTTACTGTTTTGATAATTACCCACCTACCTCTGATGTAAAGAATAACAACTACAACAGGCAGTATTGTGCCCACCTATAAGCCCAGCACTCCAGAGGCTAAAGCAAGAGGACAATGAGTTCAACCTACATAGTGAGATTGAGGCTAGCCTGGACTACATACAGAAGGCCTGGTCTCAATAAATTAACTTAGTACATAATTATTTATTTAATAAATTAAAGAAAGCAAGAAAAAGAATGACAATGTATGTGGGTATGGCAGTAGAGTTGACCCCTCTTGGTATAAGGGTTTTGTTCATCTTTATCTGAAGAGGTTTTGTCCCATAATAGATTGGATGGCTTGGCATTTACCACAACTAGGAGAAGAACCAGCCATGATGTCTAAGAAACTTTATATTTTATTTTGCTTTTAAAGCTACTTTATTCATTTCTGATTTGGGAAAAAAAAGGGTATGATTTTGTCTCTTGTCTAAGATCATGTTTTGGTCCCTTATTGCTTCTAAAGCATAATGAATTTGGTAAAAATCTCTTTTCTGGTGCCTGTGGGCTATTTTCAAACTTTAGTAGAGAAAGCCTAGAGGTCTCAGGCCCTAAATCCTCCTCGGGAAGCAAGCCAGTGGATAAGTCTATTCAGACTGGCAGTTAAGGAGAGCTTTCTTGTGCTTGCTCATCAGTCATAGCTTGGAGGGGAGGCATGAGTTGACATGAATGTGTCTTTGTTCATTTATTTTTTAAACATTATGGAACATCTGATCTCTGTCAGTCACTATGCTGAGGTGCTGGGCATACAATTCACATGTCAGCATGAAAAGGGAAATTGGTTTGTTTTAGACATCCAGAAAATGCTTTTCCCTGAATTTGCATTTAGTCAAATTTTATCCTTTTCTATACTTCCCATGTTTTGTTTTCTTTTTAGCATTTCTGGCAAGGAGTCCATTATCGCTGGGCGTTTTTCATGGCGAGTGGTCCATGTCTAGATGAAATTGCAGAACTTGTGGATGCGGGAAAGGTAGGTGCATCTAGAAGCCTTTCATTTCGTGACTTTTTCATTGCTGGAGCACCTCTTGTAGACCTGCCAACCAGGCCTCATCTGTGGGAACTCTCCAGGGGTAGGCTTGGCCAGGATATATACTGCCCTATATGCCCAAGTTTAATTGCTCAATCTGAAAAAGAGCTCACCCTATCTAGTCCACTCTCCTTGGTTTATAGAAAAAGAAATAGGCCCAGGGAAGTTACAGGATTTTCCCAAAGGTGCCTGGGTAGGTGGTAGCAGAGGGGGAATCTGCACTGGGCTGCTAATTGTGGTAATGCTCCTGAGGCTGGCAAGTACAATGATATAAAGGCCATCTCTGTGCAAAGGTGAGATCACACATGCAAGTTTCTAGTAGAACTGTTTCTGGAGCTGCCTCAGTCTGAGGGTGAGGCTGCCCTAGAGGTAAGCCACTTACCAGATAAGAAGGGGAACAAACACTCTGGAACCTAAGTCCCAGGCTAGCTGGACGAGAAGTAGGTTCCCAAGTCTCCTGACTCAGGCTAGTGTAATAAAATCCAGGGCAAATAAATGGTACATATGGGAAGGTAGGCAGCCAGAGTGTGGGTGAGGATTGATAGGGGCTTGGGCGGAGACAACTGATTGGTATTTTCTGACTACTGGTGTCTATCCTGCAAGGGACTTTGTAGAAAGAGACTTTTGCTAGAATCTAGCCATCCCTGGCTCCTGGGCCTTGAAAGGATCCTCAGGTACCATCTGGTTATTTGAGTTCATACATGATCTTTTTTTTTTTTTTCTTTTTCTTTTTTTGGAATTAGGGGATCGAACCCAGGTGCTTGTACTTACTTTGCAAGTGCTCTACAACTGGGCTGTACTCACAGTCTCATTTTTATTTTTTACCTTGAGAGAGCATCTTGCTAAGTTATTCAGGCTGCCTCTGGCTTCGAAATCACAATCCTCCTGCCTCTGCCTCCCAAGTTGCTGGGATTGCAGGCATGTGCCACTACACCTGGGTCTGGGTTCTTACCTGGTCCTAACTGCCCTGACCATCCATTTCTAGAGGAAGATGAACTCAGACCCTGGTGCTGATATTTGTGATTTTATTGAGAGATTGTATGGAATTAAAGGGTAGAGAACATTTTGTACCTTAGCGGGTTGCATGAGACTATACCTACAATGATTCTCATTTTATGGATGAGAAACGAATTCAAAGAGCAAAAGGGATGTGCTCAAGCTTATAGCAGTGGGACCAGAACTCAGATCTCCTGACTTCCTGTTCTGTGCTTTTCCTTCTCCACCATTCAGCTGTTTTCATAGTGCTTGGGACTAATTTGGGACTTCAGCTTACATTATTTTGTGATTTTGCAGTAGGTAGAGAAAGGAGTAGGAGCAGGGCCAGCATTATGGTTGCATAATCCATATTTAGACACTTAGAACCCCTGGAATTAGGCTTTCTTCTGCCACCTGCCTTTGCTAGCCCATTGTATCTTTCCATTTTCACTTTAGAAAGGAATATTTTTAGGAACTCTAATGGCTGCTTTTTGTGCATGTTAGTTTCCTATTCTATGATAGCCAAGGAACTATATGAGAGAAGAGAGCCTGTTACTACTTCTGAAATTTTTGGTTCCAAGTTTATGAGCCTTTTTTTGGACTTTTAGGTCTTGGTGAGTACTGGGTAGAGACCAATGTTCACTGTCATTGTCATTGTATTAGTTTCTCTTTGTAGGGTTCTCCCACATCCCACTGGGATGCTTATCTTATTGCTATAAAGGAGTCAATCTATCATCAAATAGTGCTTCATGTGTCTGGAGCCCCAGTATTAGAGAAGAGATCTCTGTCCTTTGGAAGTCTACCACATGATTTTGCTTGTCCTGATAATCTGCTCTACACGGTCCACATGCTTCCTGTTGCTCTTTTGTATTCAAAATATTATGACTTTCTTTCCACCTGGAAATTCCTATTTACCCAACAGAGATGAGAAGAGACTTGTATATATCTACCAATTAAATTTGGCAGATAACTGGCTCAAAACATGGCTCAAAAGGACCATGAGAGAAAAAAGATGCCCCTGAAGTGTACTTGCAGGAAAATGAGTAAGCAGCCATTCTTTTTACCTTTGATTCTCCTCTTTTCTCCTGCTCAAGCTGTTTGGGCTAGGTAGTCAAGGCTAGTGTTTATTTGGTTGGTTAGTTGGTTGATTTCTTTTGTAGTACTGGGGGTTGAACTCAGGGCCCAGGGCCTCTTGCATGCTAGGCAAGTGCTCCACCACTGAGTCACAATCTCACCTCCCTTTTTATTTTTTATTTTTGAGACAGGATCTTACTAAGTTGCTGAGACTGGCTCCTGGCCTTGACCCTGTGATCCTCCTACCTCAGCCTCTTGAGTAGCTGGAATTACAGGTGTGTGCCACAGTGCTCTGCCCTGGTAGTCATTTTTGACAGTGAAGAGATCTGGGACTGTGTACATTGATAGGTGATGCTGGATGCCATGAAGAGGCCCACTGTGTTGTCATGACCATGCCTCCCTGTGAATGTGAGAGGTCATTGCCTATGTGTACTTGGAAAATGGAAAGAAGAAGAACAGATCTTAACGTATTATGTGACTAGTAGAGATTTGCTCAGCTGGACAAGGACATTTAAATTCTTCAGCTTTGGCTGAGTACTTAATGACTATAATTAGCAGGTGTCTAATAGAGGAGCTGTAGTTGCCTTTTGATAGTGTAAACCCATTAGAGAACAGAGCTAACTATTTTAATTTGGGGGATAAATACATTCACAGATTCAAAATCCAAAAAGTAAGAAAAGTTATTTCAAGTAATTGTCCTTTGATTCCTTCCTGTTGCTCAGTCACTGGGATTCTACTTCTCAGACACAACCAATATTACCAGTTTCTTGGGTATTACAAAGATATTCTGTCTATCTAAATAGGAAAATTTTTCTCTCTGTTCCAAATACAAAGAGGTATCTTTTTTTTTTTTAAACAACCTGTCTTGAATTTGTTTCACATTGTTGTTCTTCCTGTTGTTGTTAGGTGCCATCAAGTTGGTATCCAACTCATAGTGACTCTACATACAACAGGCAAAACAGTATTGTTACTGCTTCTATGTTAGTCATAGGGTTTTCAATGGCTGATTGTTTTTTGGGAGTGGGTTGCCAGGTCCTTCTCCCAAGCCTACAGCACCTGGTGTTCCCAGGCGGTCTCCCATTCAAGTACTAATCAGGCCCAACCCTGCGTAGCTTCCACAGTCTGACAGGATCAGACACCACAGGGGTTTCTTCATTTTCTATTTTGTAAATAGTTGCATAGTATTCACCTATACAGGTGTGCTATCATTTATTTTATCATGCCAATCTTTTGCAAATAATGCTTCAGTGGATAACCCACTATTTGTGTTAAGTATCTAACTCTCAATGTATCCATTTCTATTCATGGAGATAGAATTACCGAGTCAAAAAGGAATCAACATTTATAATTTGGATAGATATTAAAATAGCCAGCTTTTGTGTACTTGGTGTCTGGAATTTCTCCTGTTGCCTCCCTTCTAGGCCCTTTTCTCTTTTACATGTTGTCTTATCCTCTTGCCTGTTTTACTTCATTAGAAACGTGTTTCTGAAAATATGAAGATCTGGCATGAATCACTTCTAACTTAACCCTGTCAAGACTAATAGGAGAGGAACAATGTATTCCAATGTAATTTGTACAAATACTAATAGTATTTGTTGAGAGTATTTACTCTCAACTATAGCTGTAATATAGCCATTTCAGTTTTTTTATTGTGTGTAAATATTAGCACAAAGGTATTACTAAACCTAAAATTTTATCTTGTTATATGAACCTGCTCAGCATATTCTTATTTTGCTGTGCTTTTTACACTGGTTTATGAAATTCTTTACAAAGAGAAGTCCTACATAAGTCATACTTATTATTTTACTGGCTCTTTACTTTTTTTTTTTTTTTCCCCAGTCCTGGGGGTTGAACCCAGGGCCTTGCGCTTGCATGCTCTGCAAGTGCTGGACCACTGAGCTGCACCCCCAGCCCTTTTTTTTTTTTTTAACTTTTTGAGACAGGGTCTTGCTAAGTTACGCAGACCGCCTCTGGTCTCGAACTTGCGATCCTCCTGCCTCTGTCTCCCTAGCCACTGGGATTACAGGCATGCGCCACCACACCCGGCTGGCTCTTTACTTGATAAATGTATGAAACATTTATTTTTTGTGTGGGATATGTCTCAACAGTATATTCAGATAGGATTTTATATCCTCATAGTTTTAGTAATCAGTGACTGTCATGGAAATGTAGTAACTCAGGTAAAGAGAGTACAGAAAAACAGCAAAAAGACTGCTATGAAGTATCCTCAGATTAACAGAAAAAATGTAATAAACAAATTTATCATTCCTTTGGAATTTTAAAAAATCTTCCTAAAGGGTTAAACTGACCTGATTAGTATAGTATCTAAATTAATGAATATTATTAGTGGAGTCTTGAGAACCATGTGCACCCCATTAAAAATGGAGGACCCGCAGAGTGCAATCTAGTCAGTCCATAACAGCATCATCCTCACACTGTCATGGCGAACACCAACCCCACCTTCGCCTTCTTACAGGGTTGTTGTTGTTGTTAGGTGCCCTCGAGTCGGTATCCGACTCATAGTGACCCTTATAGTGTTTTCAATGGCTGACTGTTTTGGGATTGCCTTGGGAGTGGATTGCCAGGCCCTTCTTCCATTTTTGCAGTGCTGGGAATTGAACTCGGGACCTCAGAGACTGCAGTGCAGCACTTTACTAACTGAGCTAAATCCCAGCCCACTCTTACAGGGTAGTACTTGGTAAATATTTGTGGAATTAGAGTCTCCTTGCCTTTAATGTGCCCACCATTATCAGACCCAAAAGTAATGAGGAAATAAAACTTCCTAAACATGTGGTAATGTCACAATCCATTTCTCCTAGAGATTCAGTCTTAGGCATTGTTGTCATATGACTATCATCATGCTTACTGCACACAGTAGGATTTCATATTCATGTTCATTCTAGCTGGGTATGGTTTTGGTCTGAATTTTAAGAATGATATAGTATTTTCCTTATATCTTAGCCAGGGGTTAGTAAACTACAGCCAGTGGGCCAAATCCAGTCTGAGGCCTATTTTTATATATTCCCTGAGCTGAGGATGGTTTTTACACTTTTAATGATTTAAGAAAACCCTGGAAAACAAAGAAAAATAGACCAAACCCTCAAATATGCATGATGTAGCCCTTTACTGAAAAAATTTGCTGATCCTGAGGTAGTAGTTAAATCTTTGTTGTTGTTGTTAGGTGCTGTGGACTCATAGTTACCCTCATACAGAGTTTTCAATGACTGATTGTTTCAGGATTGCTTCAGGAGTGGATTGTCACATCCTTCTCCCATTTTTTCAGTGCTGGGGATGGAGCCGAGGGCTTTAGAGAATGCAGAGCAGCACTCTACCAACTGAGCTAGACCCTAGCCCAAATCTTTGTTAGTCATGTATAAAACAGACCAGAGGGAGCTGCTTTGCTGGTGAAGCAGTAAGAGGTGGCCTCCTCTGTAGAAGTTCCTTTGCTTTCCTTGTAGTGGCTCCACTTAGCCAGGGAACCCCGGGCTCTCAGTCACCAGTTTGAAAAACACTGTTCTGCTGGAGTCTCAAAAGGAATAATTTGTTACCACAACTAGTATATGAGTTCCTACTGAAATTGTGCTTTTTGCCTACAGTTTATTGGCATTTGCTCTTAAGCACAATAAATATTTCCTGTTTTTATGCTATTTAGCAAACTTTTTTTTTTGGTGGGGAATGGGAGGTCCATAGCATAGGACCCACATATGTCATTGATTAGCATATGTTGGAAATAGGAAAACCTATTATTTCTCTACTGTCCTCACCTCCCTTCCCCATTCGGTCATTGTGTCACCCTTCCAGAAGGAGGCCTTGAGAAATTAAATGACATGCTCAAGGTCACACAACTAGGTCTCTTGACCCCTAGGAGAGTTCCTTCCACTACCTCTTATTGTCTTTAAGACTGAGGCATAATTGTTAAATAATAAATCCCTCATACAACTTTCATTGTTTTCTGCTTGAGTAAATAATCATCCAAGCATTACACAGATGAAGTTTGAATTCCTTGTACTTTATTATATCTACTTGCATTTCTCAGTATCTTTCAGGACTAAGAGGAGGTGGTAAGGCAGATGAGACCATACTCAGCTACTGATTAGAATGAATGTATTCTGAGGGAAAATATTTATACATACTTGTTTATATGTGCATGTATTAGTTTCCTGTTGCTGTGACAAATTACCATAAACAATGTGGCTTAAAACAACACACATTTATTATTTTATAGTTCTGAAGGTCAGAAGTCCAAAATGGGTCCACAGGGTTGTGTTCCTCCTGGAAGCAGCCTGTGGGGAGGGGCTGCTTCTTTGCCTTCTCCACTTCTCCACTGTCTGCGTTCCTTGCCTCATGGCTGTATCTCTCTGATTCTGCTCTGTCATCACATTTCCTTCTCTGACACTGACCCCTTGCCTCTGATTTATAAGGACCCTGTGATTCTGTTGGGCCCACTTGGATCATCCAGGGTGATCTCTACCTTTATGGATCCTTAAACTAATTGCATCCACAAAGTCCTTTTGCCATGTAAAGTGACATATTCATAGATTTGGGGAATTACAATGAGAATATCTCCGGGGGCCATTATTCTGCCTACCACATGCATAAAATATCTTAAAAGTAATATAAAAGGATCTTGAAGTATTGGTTACCTCTGAGGGAAGCTAGATGTCTGAAGATCAAGTATGGGAATAAGTTTATTCTTTCACCCTTTCACTCTTTAATTTTTTTTTCCCTTTTGATACAGGGGGCCTCACTGTGTTGCTCAGAGTAGTCTTGAACTCCTGGACTCAAACCATCTTAGCCTCCTAAGAAGCTAGGACTATAGGCATTCACCACTATACCCAGCTCCCTCTTATCATTTTGAGTATGCTTATTTGCGTATATATATTCTTCATATAGTTATTAAAGTTTTTATGTCATGTACTTAATGTTCATAGGTCTCTTCAAAATCCTAGTTGACCAATCAAGCTTCTTGGTTGAGCAGTGACACAGACTTCTTAAAATTTATTTATTTTAGACAGCATCAGAAGAGTTCCTATATAACTTGAGTTCAATTCAAAACATTTACTGAGGAAACCCCAGCACTCTGCTGCCCACAGTAGGATGTGGAGAGATGTGTTGGCCATGCTGAATTACCTTCCGAGCAGCACTATGCATTAGAACTTTCTGCAGTAATGGAAATGTTCTGTCTGCATTATCCAATATGGCAGCCACTAGCCACATGTGAATGGTGAGCAGTTGAAATGTGGATAATACAAATGGGAGACTGAATTTTTCGCTTTATTTACTCGTGTTTGATTAAATTTAAATAACTGCATGTGTCTAGCAGCTATCTGGGCACTGTAGCTATAGAGGAAAATGTAATGAGTTCTGAGATAGGTGATTTCTCTGAACCCTCTCAGATGGCCAAACCCTAAGTTAACAGTAGACTGTATTCTAAACTTTAAGTTCCTATTGCAACTAGATTTTGCTTCATAGGAAGAATTTACATAATGATTAGAGATTGAATCCCAAGGACCACTAGAAGAGGGTTATCTTGCCAGATACCTTATAGATCTTATAGCCTTGATACTTCTGAAGTTTCTTTTCTTTCTTTTTTCTTTCTTCCTTCCTTCCTCCTCCTTCTTCTTTTTTTTTTTTTTTTTCCCATTTTCTTGTTTTGTTTTCTTGAGACAAGGTCTTATTATGTAGCCCAGGTTGGCCTCAAACTCACTGTGTAGTCCAGGTTGACCTCAAACTCATAATCCTTCTGCCCCTGCCTCCCTGGTGCTGGAGTTGCTGGGATTATAGATGTGCACAACCATGCCTTGTTCTTCTGAATTTTTTCTGATGGTACTTAAATTGTTTCCATGAGGAGTTGTATATGGAGTATTTCCTCTCACCTGGGTGGAAGGAGTGCCTTTTCTTAGAGCAGTACCTACAGAGAAGTCCCAGCTGTTTTCCAAAATGGGCACATTCACTCACTTGGAGGGCACCTTGCCCACTATCCCCTCTGTCTCGCCACCAGTCTTCCAGCTTTGACTTTTCCTTCTGGAGGCAGAACAAACCTAAGAATAGCAAATTGGAGCAAAACCCACCTCTCCTTTTGGTCCTCTTCTTATCTCAGGGGATTTAAAGTCATCTTCCCTGTCACATAGATGAACCTTGGAAATACTGGGCTTTAGCTCAGTTGGTAGAGCCCTGCTCTGCACTCTCTGAGGCCCTGGGTTCAATCCTTAGCACCACAAAAATGAGAGAAGTGCTTGGCGATCCACTCTCAAAGCAATCCCCAATCAGCCATTGAAAACCCTACATAGGGTCGCTGTGAGTCAGACCTGACTTGACAGCACCTAACAGCTCCAACCACATCACAGGTCAGGGAATACCTGTCCAAGAGAGGATGCTAGGATTGTGGTCCAGGTGCTTACCCACAGATGTGTGGATTTGAACTCATACCAGGAGTGCATGGATTTTCCTTGGTGTCTATTGTCTCTCAGTCTGTTCTCAAACACCCTACCCTCTGAGATCTGCTTCTGAGCTTGGTGGACAATGAGGCTGAGGAGCTGGGGTAGAAGTAGACATCTGGACTCCCCAAACCATACTCATCCCATTTGGCAATGAAATCAAGATCCTAATTCTTGATTTTGGCTCTCTCCCTGCCAGCTCTGACTTTTCACATACCACTCAACCCCTTGTGCTTCAGCTTCCTAATCCATCAAAACAGGCTGTCTCAGGTATTTAGATCCCCTTTAGCTCTGCTGTTTTGTGTTTGTGGGAAAATGGGAATTGAGGGAAACCTTTTCCTCCCATTGCCATGCCTGCCTCGATGATGTCCTCACTCCTCTGGCGATGCTGTGTTCTTGTGATGGTTTAGAAGTTTTTTTAAAAAAGCTAGGTGTGGTAGCACACATTTGTAATCCCAGCACTTGCGAGGCTAAGGCAGGAGGATTACTGCAGGTTTGAGGCCAGCTTGGACTACACAGGCATTTCCAGTCTAGCTAAGGCTACATAGAAAGACCCTGTCTCTAAAAAAAAAAAAAAAAAAAAAGAATTTTAATCCTACCTCTTTAAGGGAAGAGATGGCTTCTGCCTCAGAGAAGAGGGCTTGCCCATGGCTGGTAAGCATCCATGTTGTGAGGCCATATTTAGGGAGGGTGAGGTTCCCATTGACCCTGTGTTACAGAAGGGATGTCAGGCAGCAGGTGCCAAATCTTGGGGCCTGGGTTGGGGCCTGGGTGATCTTTCGTTTAAGGAAGGAAGAGCACACTCAGAGGACCCCAGACTTGGATCCAAGACTGAACGATGGCTGCTACCATGCACATCCCTTGGTTGACTATGAGCCCCCGGGGTCTACATAGTGGGAAGTGTGGTGTTGAGCTTGCCTGCTTTATAGTGGGGCTCCCTGTGCCAGGTGGACTATAGCAGTGTCATCACATAAATGTCCCCACTTCACTGGGAGTAACCTTTCTTTCCCCCTCTGGATTTTAACTCTGATCCCTTTGTCCTTAACAAACAAGCATTCTGGGTCTGGTGGGAGGCTGCGCATAGACACTGTCTGATTATCCAGTTAATCTTCGTTTGCTGTCACATATTCAGCCAGCAGTGGCATTTGCCTGCCTGTAATTCGGACGCCTCTTTTTCATTGTCACTTACAGGAATTGCTGAATGACTCATTATGCCACAGTCAGCCCTCTCGGGTTCTTTGCCACAATGGGTCTGCCCAGCCAGATTAAAGTGTGCACTCCCTGCCAGCGGCCCGGGTCAGCGGGTCAGCATCTGTGGCTCTGGGCAGGGCTCTGACGTGAACACAGCTCAATGGCTTAGGCAGTTCATTCTGGAGGGGAGCCTCTTTTGTGTACCTGCTCTGGATTAGTGCCTGGCACTTGTGAGGCAGACACTAAGTGGATTTATGTGGAATGGGTAAATATGTGTGCAAGTTTGGGACCCTGAGAATAAGGGAGGAGGCCACTGGGACTCCCACTGTTGTGTCCGTACACATCTCCCAAGGGGTTTATTCAGTAGTACTCCTTTTCCCACCCCAGGAGAGTATGATTTAGTTGCCCTAACAGGAGGCCCAGGATAATGTGTTTTAAGCATGCATTCAGGTGGGTCATTTTCCAGGTAAACAGCATCCAGGAAACAATGTCCCCAAGGCTCTAAGGAGAATGATGGTTAGAAGGTTTGCTGTGGGACATAAGGAAACAACCTGAATGCCTTCCTTTCTCTTACCAGAGAAGGCAAAGCAGTTTCATCGGACAAGCCAGCTCAGATCAGTTCTTAATGTGCAGTGTGGAGGAAGGTTCGGAGGTCATGCACAGCATGCTAGGGATTATCAGTTAGTGATGTCCTCCATAGGCAGATGGGATTATTGGCACACATACCACACATCTGTCATTCTGGTGGCCTGGACACAGGGCCTAGAGACCAGATTTTCCACTGGCACAAGGGAGGCAGCCAGGATACAGGCTGTGATAAATCATTAATGTCCTGGTTACCTTGCCCTTTTAGGGGTAGAGGTGGAGAGCAGCAGCAGATGATGAAAGGTTCAGCAGGTAGTGGTGAGAGCAGAGACAATGATGCCAGATTGAATCCCGCTTTACCACTTAGCAGTAACATGATGCTTAGCAACTGTTTTAACTCTGTGCCCCAAATTCTTATAAAGTGGGAATGATAGTAATACCTACCCCAGAAGGTGATAATGAGTTTTAAATGAGGTAAAATATATGGAGCGCTTAGAACAGTGCTTGGCATATAGAGAGGACATTATGACTTGTGGGTAGAAAAGAATTTTCAGCAGCTCTTTAGAGAAGGGAACATTCAGCATCTGAGATGCTCTTCTGGTGGCTGGCTGTGAAGTTCCCACTAAAGGAATTGCATCAGATGTACCTGAATGTCACAAGAACACATCTTTTTGTAAAAGGAGAAAGGTCATCAAATATATGAATTCGCTTGTGCCTTCTGACATCTGATCCCTGCCAGTGGAGCTGTGTAGAGCAGGCCAAGGAGATGCCCAGTAGACAGTGACTGATTTCTGTTTGAAGTTTTGAAAAGGAGGAGTTTGGCTGGACTTTCACATGGGGAGAGAGGATGTTTCCTGGGACCTACTTTCAGAAGGAGGTTGTTGGCAATACTGATGGACTGAAAGAAAAAACCAGTAGCACGCAGCCACAGCTGAGCTGACTGGAGTGGCTTTCTATAAATACTAACCATTGTGCCGCTGTATATTGGAGACTTCCAGGGCAGCTCTAGCCTGACACACATTCTCCCAAAGCCCAGAGAGCTCATGTAACATTCCTGCTTATTGGTTTTCACCTGACACTAAGTTACTACTATATACCCAGCATGATGCTGGGTGTTGTAGGTGGATGGAAAAAAGATGGCCTACCCTCCAAGTGCCTGCAGCCATAGCCCTCTGGCATCTCATACCATCAGATCTCGGAAGCTAAGCAGGGTTGGTCCTGGTTAGTACTTGGATGGGAAACCACTTGGGAACACCAGGTGCTGTAGGCTTGGGAGACGGACCCAGCAACCCATTCCCAAAAAGCAATCCGCCATTGAAAACCCTATGAACATCAGAGAAGCACTGACAATAGTGTTTCACCTCTTGTACGTAGGGTTGCTATGAATCGGATACCGACTTGACAGCACCTAACAACCCTGCAAGTATGTTATGCTCTGGTTGAATAGATATGGCAAACGTTTAACTAGTTTTAAAAAGCTACACTTATTTTGTGCACTACCTGTAAGAAGACCTCAGGGATCCATGCATCAAAGAGCCTTTGGGCTACCCCTTTGGTATTTCTTGTACACAACAGGGTGGCAGAAACATGTACTCAGCCATAAGAAATACAGTCTTTGAGGAGGCCCTGTGGGGTTCCTGTAGTAGTTCAGTGAGAGAAAACACTGTGGGCAGGCTGGACTAGAAAGGCAGTGTGAAACCAGGGCTAGAAGAGGGGGTAGGATTTTCAGGAGAGGCATCTCTGGGCTGGCAGAGGCCCAGCCTCTGCCACATTCTCATTCTCACACCACATTCTGAAAGTGACAGGTAGGCCATTTTGGGAAAGCATAGAATCTGCATGAGGGCGAGGTCGGGATGGTAGTGGTCTTTGAATGCTGAGCTTGGGAGCTGTTACAGGGCTGTAAGTAGGAGTAACCTGACAACACAGAGCAGAAGGAAGATGATTCGAATGATGGTGGAGCGAGGGAAAGGAGCTGCAGTGAGCGGGCACTTGGGAGAGAGACCTGAGACCAGACTGGAGGGACATCGTGAAGAAACTGATTATAGACACCACCTGCCTCGGAACATGTAGATTTTCTTACAACCAGTCAGTGCCTTCTTGTGTTTTACAGATTCGGCCAGTTATTGAACAGACCTTTCCTTTTTCTAAAGTTCCAGAAGCCTTCCTGAAGGTTGAAAGAGGACATGCTCGAGGAAAGACTGTAATTAATGTCATTTAAATAAATACTGGATACAATGTGGTGATTGTTGGCTCTTTTTTTGGTAATTGCCTGCGGTCCAAATGTTTTTCTAGCCATCCTTCTCAAACATCTTTCTAGATTTTTAAGTTCCGTGATATGTTTAAAAAAAAAAAAACCCAACTTTTATTTATTTATTTATTTTTACCAGTAATTTGTGAGTAATTGAAAGAAAAATTGTTAGCACTTGGATCCATCACTAGTCAACTGCATATTCTTTTCTTTTCTTTTTTTTTTTTTTTTTTTTTTTTTTGCAGTCCTAGGAGGCTGAACCCAGGGCATCATACATACTTTGGCAAACATTATACCATTGAGCTGCACCCTCAACCCCTTTTTTATTCTTTATCTTGTGACAGGATCATGCTCAATTGTGCAGGCTGCCTCTGGCCTCAAACCTGCAGTCTCCTGCCTCCACCTCTCAAGTTGCTAGGATTATAGGCGTGCGCCATGGCACCCAGCTTTGTTTTCTTTAAGCTGCTCTTTCGCCCAGCTTTGCCAATTGTTGTGGCCCCTTCTCTTCTAGTAAACCCTATCTTATCAACTTAATGTTTGTGGGATCCTAAAACTTCAGTGTGGCTGGATGCTAGTGCAAAGAACTTAAAGAAAACTGGTTCCTTCTTGAATTCAACAATGAGCATTTTTATAACTGGCTACTATAGTTTGTCTTCAAGGAGTCACCCAAAGGCCTATGTGTGTAAGGTTTGGTCCCCTGCCTGTAGTGATAGTGAGAGGTGATGGAACCTTTAATAGGTGAGACTTGGTGGGAGACAGATCAAAGAGCATGGGCTTTGGGAAGAGATATTGGGACCCTGGCCGCCTCCTGCCTCTGACCACCATGAGGCCATGACACTCACTCTCACCATGACGTGCTGCCTTGCCACAGTCTTAGAAGCAACAGAATCAACCAACTATGGACTGAAACCTCCCAAACTGTGAGCCCAAATAAACCCTTCCTCCTCATAAGGTGGTGATCTCGGGTATTTTGACATCATAATGGAAAGCTAATAAACACACTGATGAAGGTTTCCTTTTGTTTTGATTCCCCTGTTCTATTGTGCTCATCACAGCCTTAAATTCTGAATCACTTAGATCATATATAAAAATTTTGGCCTGTAACTTGTTTGTTGTTGTTGTTGTTAGGTGCTGTTGAATTGGAATCCGACTCATAGTGACCCTATGTACAACAGGTGAAACACTATTGTCAGTGCTTCTCTGCTATTCATAGGGTTTTCAATGGCAGATTGATTTTCGGGAGGGGGTTGCCAGGTCCTTCTCCCAAGCCCACAGTATCTGGTGTTCCCAGGCAGTTTCCCATCCAAGTACTAACCAGGCCCAACCCTACTTAGCTTCCAACATCTGACAGGATCAGATGCCACAGGGCTATGGCTGCAGGCTAAAACACTATTGTCAGTGCTTCTCTGCTGTTCATAGGGTTTTCAATGGCAGATTGATTTTTGGGAGGGGTTGCTGGGTCCTTCTTCCAAGCCTATGGCACCTGGTGTTCCCAAGTGGTCTCGCATCCAAGTACTAACCAGGCCTGACCCTGCTTAGCTTTGGAGATCTGACGGAATCGGATGCCACAGGGCTACGGCTGCAGGCTTATATTTGAAAGGTGAGGATAAAGTGTCTAACTTTTTAAAACCCTTATATTTTTGTAATCGGCCTGGGCTTCTTTTGGCAACTGAAACATGCTTCTCTGAGGGCTTTTCTAAGGACAATGCTCTGATTCCATTGGAGTCTGCTATTCACTATTTTCTGACTTCATATGCCTGCATTAGGTATCATGCCAATAAACCAGTCACACAGTATGCACCCTTGAATTTCAGTCTCCTAGTTCACTTGAGATGTTTTCTACTTAATGTTTTACCCATCTGCACTGTTGCATGTTTAGATACGTGCTTCCAGCTTTTGATATGCATAGACCTGTTTTGACAATTTTTCTACTTCATTTATTCCTTAGGACCTCAGTTGGTAGAATGTTGGATGTCGGGTTTTCTTGAGAGTTGCTGTAGAATTTTCTCTAGAATTATCTTAGTATAAATTTATTTTAAAAGAAAAAAAAACATGTTTTTTCCAGTTGTCAATACTAGCTGCTCTTGACTTCTACTCAGAGTGAGTAAACTCTTGTCCCTGAGGGATCCCACGTGGTTGTGTTAAGAGCTGTTGAGTCAGTTTCAACTCATAGTGACCCTATGTATACAACAGAATGAAACACTCCCCAACACTGTACCATGCTTGGCACTATGTCAGCACTTCATTGCTATTCATAGGGTTTTCTTTTCTTTTTCTTTTTTTTTTTTTTTTCCCCAGTACTGGGGTTGAACCCAGGGCCTAATGCCTGCATTCTTTGCAAGTGCTGCACCCCCAGTCCATTTTTTTACTTTTTGAGACAGGGTCTCACTAAATTATGCAGACTGCCTCTGGTTTCAAACTTGCGATCCTCCTGCCTCTGCTTCCCGAGTTGCTGGGATTACAGGTGTGCACCACCACACCAGGCTTCGTAGGGTTTCAATGGCTGATTCTTTTGGGAGTGGACTACCAGGTCCTTCTCCCATTTTTGTGGTGCTGAGGATTGAACCCAGGGCCTCAGAGCATGCAGAGCAGTGCTCTACCAACTGAGCTAAACCTCAGCCCAGTGCTAATGAGGAGTTAAATACTCAAGAGAGGGCAAGTGAGCCATGATGTCACTTACCCTCCTATCCAGAAAGAAGGCAGTTAGGAAAACTCCCTGGTGTTACACCAGCACCTCTCAAAAGCTGCCAGACATTTGTTTCTAATCTGCCAGCTCACTCTAGGCAGGATTATATGAGGGCTATTGACGACTCTGGACTGGGATTTAGCTCAGTTGGTAGAGCACTGCTCTGCAGTCTCTGAGGTCCCATGTTCAATTTCCTGCACCACAAAAATGGGAGAAGAACATGGCAATCCACTCCCAAGGCAATCCTGAAATAATCAGCAATTGAAAACCCTATGAGGGTCACTATGAGTTGGACACGACTCATCGGCACCTAACAACTGACAACTCTAAGATTTCATCAATGTAGTTAACCAGAAACGAGTTTATTCAAGAGATTAATTCAGCACAGGATGTTACAGAATATCTTAAACCACCACATTGTAATTATATACACAAAGGTCCTAAAATCAGAGCTATACATGTAAGAACAAGAGACGTACTGAATTCTGTTGTATGTGTGCAAAGGTTATTTTAAAACAGAACATAAACTATTCTGATGACTACGATTGCCGACCATGGGCTCCAGAGAGGAAACACACTTGAACAGATGAAATGGAAATAAGATTTGTTCCACCTGTGACAAGAGCACCAGTATTCAGTGATGAGGACAAAACAAAGAACATATTCAAGAAAAAGTTTAACTGTTCTGTTTGAGCAGCACAGTATAAGCCAGGGAATCCCCAGCAGTTAAGCAGTTTCAGTTTCTGTTCTTAAATTGCTTACTGCGCTTTAGGTTTCTCAGAGCTCTAACATTTGACCAACAAGCAGCCCTAGGGCCGTCTCTCCTTCACTTTCTACAGATGATTGCTGGTCATGCTCTGGAGCTTTGCACACCTCTGTGCTACTAAAGGGGAGTGACGTCAGGACTGCAGTGCCCCTAGTGCCTACAGACCTGAGGCTGTCCCCCAACCACCAGTAGTGCTGGAAATTAAAAGGTCTGAGTTTAGCAAGAAACTATAGAACATGGCTTCACTATTTGTTATAGATGAGTAGTATGTAGCTAGGTAGGTAGGTGTCAAGTCGGTATCCAACTCATAGCGACCCTCATAGGGTTTTCAATGGCTGACTGTTTCGGGATTGCCTTGGGAGTGGATTGCCAGGCCCGTCTCCCATTTTTGCGGTGCTGGAATTGAACTTAGGACCTCAGAGACTGCAGCACAGTGCTCTACCAACTGAGCTATATCCCAGCCCGGTATAGATAAGTAAGGAAGGGCTAATAATTTAGGCCACAGTAATACGGTTCCAGTAGCAGC
The DNA here is from genome assembly GCA_007922755.1 of Pedetes capensis. Classification (NCBI taxonomy): domain Eukaryota; kingdom Metazoa; phylum Chordata; class Mammalia; order Rodentia; family Pedetidae; genus Pedetes; species Pedetes capensis. The sequence goes on along the minus strand of VMDO01001681.1, from coordinate 128,458 downwards.
TGTAAAAAAAGGCTAAAAGCTCATTTGTGATATTCTAGGGCAGTCCATGGGTGAGTTAAAAGAATCCAAATTCTGCTCATGTTAGCAGACATGGACATGAAATTTTGTAAATTTATTAATTTTTAATGTTAACTGAAAATAGTCTTTTGTTTATACTTCCTGAATTCCTTATAATAGTCCTTAATATATAAGGTTTTCCCACTTTGCTATCCAGCATAATTAATGGTTCCAGAAAATGTTAAGGCTGGGGATCAAAAGTACAGGCCTTGTAAAGTATTCTTATAGATGCTAAAGTCTCTTCCTTACAAACTTAGTCTTACATCCTTCCCTTTAGAGGGATCTGTAAGTCCACAGAGTCAGTAAATTTGATCCTATTCCCTCTTATCATTGTCTTTGGAAATAACTGAAAATGTAGATAGTCTTAAAGTCACCATAACATCTTTTAAAACACACAAAAAGCTGCTGGTGAGGCAATATGTTTAAGTAGCTACTGAGGGGACATGAAAGGAGGACAAGTTATTGCTTTAAAACAATAATAGTCTTTTGAAAAGATACGCTAATTCTCTTGGTCATGGCAGCGTGATCCATGGAAGGAAGAGGGGATCCATTTTCTACTTGGCTCCTCCATCAGCACTGACCTTTTGTTTCTTAAATAAGGTGGCTGGAAACACCCCCAGAGAGATTCCTCCTGCATTGTTTGTTCAGGTTTATAGGACCATGGCTTCCCACACTTGTGTTAACTTCTCTTTGTTGACTGTGTTGAGGATGATGTGATTTTGATCGTACTGTGCGCCCCCTGAAAGAAAGAAAGGAATATAAGAAATGTGCTGCACGCCAAGGGGCAACAGTACACTCAGTTCATCTCATCACCAATGGAACAAAAGTAAACAAAGTGTAAAACTGTGTGCCTGAGTGCCTGTAGGATAAGACGGTCAACCTGCTATGCATGAATCTGTTTAAAATCCATCATGGGACGCCTGTAACTTCACACAGGTTATCTTACCTCACAGGTCTCCCTTTTCTACCCAGTTCTTATAAGCCAGTCTACAGTCTCTTTTTCAATGTATAAAATTGGGAGCAAGCTGGGCACAATGGCACACTCCTGTAATCCCAGCAACTTGAGAGGCAGAGGCAGGAGAATAGCAAGTTCAAGACCCAGAGGCAGCCTGCGCAATTTAGCAAGACCCTTTCTCAAAAAGTAAAAGAAGGGGGCTGAGGGTGCATTTCAGTGGTCCAGCACTTGCAAAACATGCAAATGCAAGGCCCTGGGTTCAACCCTCAGTACTGGAAAAAAAAAAATTGGGAGCAAGAGGGAAAAACCTAGAGAAGGGGGAAAGAACAAAGAAACTATAAGATCTATTCAGTGGTAAGATCATGAAGGGGCTGGGATTTAGCCTAGTTGGTAGAGCGCCGCTCTGCAGTCTCTGAGGTCCCAGGTTTGATTCCCAGCACTGCAAAAATGAAAGAAGGACATGGTAATCCACTTCTGAGGCAATCCCAAAACAATCCGCCATTGAAAACCCTTTGAGGGTCACTATGAGTCACGGTTCCACGGCACCTAACGAGAACATGAATTTGAGACAGTAGAAAGATTAGGCAGGCAGACCTGGTGGCAGTGGAAAGGCAATAGGAGTGGCTATCAGATGCAACAGGTTTTGCATTAAAAATGAGAAATGGCTGCAATTAGGTCAAAGGGAAAGATGAATGACATCCAGAAATATGCATAAGGATAGGGAAACACTTCTGCTACTGGGAATTCAGTTGGCATATGAAAATTCATAGCATTTAAGATGCTGAGTACCACTGTAGTGTAAAACTACTATCATGAACTCTTAACTCTCATCAGAATGTAAGAAGAGTTTTCAAGTGTGCTTACTGGCAATTTCAGACACTTTAGTGTTAAAAACAGCCTCATGGCTTCTTTCAACAGAGAAGTATCATTAACAAAAGAAAAGGTTATCTGATTTTTTTCCCCCAGTGTGGAATAAATATCCTTTCAGATATCCTTTTTTACAGTAAGCCTCTGCATCAAAGCTATATCACCAGGTACCCCATAGGAATAAAAATCAGTGCATCTTCATGCAAGGGCATGACAAGTATTGAATTGTGTCATCCTCAGGCCAAGAAGAAATGCCATTCTTTTCTCGTTTAAGACATTACAGCATCAAAAAGGTCTGAAACCTTACACAATAGACCTAGGTAGTTGAGAAAGGAAATCATCTCTCTCATACTTCTCCTATAAGAAATCACTTTATCATCACTGATAACCTAGAGCCCCTACCCACATAGATTAGTATGAATCACAGGGTTAGGGACCTCAGCTTTTCTATTTATTTTTAATATTTTTGTGATACTGAGAGGTTCAGCCCAGGGCCTCACACATGCTTTGCAAGCAGTCTACCACTGAGCCATACCCCAAACCATGTTTTACTTTTATTTTGAGACAGGATCTCACTAAGTTATGCAGGCTGCCTGTGGCCTCAAACTCGCAATCCTCCTGCCTCCACCTCTGGAGTTGCTGGGATTACAAGCATATACCAACATGCCCAACTACCTCAAATTTTGCTTGCAGTGGAGGAAAATGTTGCCTCCACCAGTAAATCCTACACACACCTTCCAGACAACATTCCACTGAGATTTCAGAAAATATTAAGGACATAATATCTTCTTTTTTTCATTCTTCAAGATTATAGTACCTTAGTATACTTTGTGTATTTACATGAATTCTAATTAGAATCATGAAGCCTTGAAAGTTCTGTAGAAATATGATCAATTCTTCTGACTTTGGGAAGAATTCAAGTCACCCTCGACTTTTTTCTTCTATTTTAGCATACAGGTATATTTCTGTTGAACTACCTGATGCAGGCTGGGATTTAGCTCAGTTGGTAGAGCGCTGCGCTGCAGTCTCTGAGGTCCTGAGTTCAATTCCCAGCACCACAGAAATGGGAGAAGGACGTGGCAATCCACTCCCAAGGCAATCCCGAAGCAGTCAGCCACTGAAAACCCTATGACGGTCGCTATGAGTCAGATACCGACTCGACGGCACCTAACAACAACAACAACCTGATGCAGAAGCATGTGGGATGGATAGTACAAGTTACTGTAAAGCTGAGTACACTTTTCTTTTTTGACATGTATTAGGAGACACGTAGGAAGACAGTACTTGGTTGTTTAAAAACTGACCTCTTAAAGCCTGGTCATTCAAGTGTAAACAACATAAATGGATGAATCCACCACTGTTAGGTGTCACCGAGTCAGTGTCCAACTCATAGCGACCCTATGTACAACAGATGAAACACTATTGTTGTGCTTCTCTGCTATTCATAGGGTTTTCAATGGCAGATTGATTTTTGGGAGTGGGTTGCTGGGTCCTTCTCCCAAGCCTACAGCAGCTGGTGCTCCCAGGTGGTCCCTCATGTAAGTACTAAACCAGGTGTGACTCTGCTTAGCTTCCAAGATTTGACTCGATCAGATGTCACAGTGGTATGGCTGCAGGCAAATCCACCATTACCAGTGATCTTATCATGATATCTGTGTCACCTGTGTATTTTGAGATTACATACATACCTGCCAAGGTACTGGGGAAGGGTTGCTATGTCACAGTTACATCTGAGTACTTGGCAAGTAGGACTGAGGGAGAGTAATTTGGAACAAATTTTACATTGTATTTAAAAGAAATCACTTGTATTGCCTTAAATAACAGGTTATAATAGAAAGATACTGCCTGGTGCACACCTGTAATCTCAGCATTTGGGAGATCAAGGCATGAGGAAGACTGTGAATTTGAGGCCAGCCTGGGCTACAAAGTGAAACCTTGTCTTAATTAAAAAAAAAAAAAAAAAAAAAAAAAAAAAAAAAGGCCAGGCAATGGTACATGCCTATAATTCCAGCAACTTGGGAGGCAGAGGCAGGAGGATCACAGTTTGAGGCCAAGGACAGCCTGTGTAATTTAGTAAGACCCTGTGTCAAGATGATTTAAAAAAGCGGGGAGGGGCTGGGGGGGGCTAAGCTCAGTGTAGAGCACTTGCAAAGTATGTGTGAGGCTTGGGGTTCAGCCCCCAAGTACTGCAAAAAAAATGAAAAACAAAAAATGAGAAAAAAGGGAAAAAAGAAAAAGAAAAGGAAAAGATACTGCATGGGAAGTTTCCTTTTCACTTTGGTTCATTTTTAGCTTTTGTGATTTACACACTTGTTTAATTCATTTGCTTATAGTACAGTCTTGCCAGACTTCTGATGTTCTCTTGAGTATGAATCAGCTTCCACTATTGTAAGACACGTGGTCTGAAATAATAACTTGAATGTCTACCAAAACAACTCATTCCCCAAACAGAGAGAGAAGACACATGATCTCATAACTCTTATGGCAGTTTTAATAAATAACAAATGGTTCAATGGTAGCTATTAAAAACCATGGGCTCCTGCTAAGTGCACTAAAGAGGAGAAATGTGCTTGTTTTCCTTGTATGGGACACAGGCTGTGAGGCACTGCTCTCTCACGTCCAGAAGGTGGCATCATTCTCCCACATTCTGAGAAATTTAAATCCAGCGGAACAAGAAATAAGTAACCACTGCAGCTACATTAGACCCTGGGAGTGTGCAAATATGAAGGACACTGTCCTTATGCAAGAGGCCTATGACCAACGTATACCATATTTTAAGAAGGGGTTTGGAGCTTTAAAGGGAAACCCTAAGAAGTCCTAGAGTCCCAAAGGTAGTAGAGCCTAGGGAGAACCAAGGTCATTTCTCTTCACTTTTGTTATCGTAGTGTCCAGCACAGAGCTTGCCGCACAATGGGTACCAAATGATGACTGTTGAAAGAATAAAAGAGATTCTGTAAGGACTACAGTCACCTTAACCCTGAACGTGGGACATCTGTAAGAAGCCTGAAAGTTTGCTCAGCCTTCTTTTGGGGACTGAGTATCCTAATTTTTCTAACATTTCCTCTAATATTCTATTTTTCTAATTTAGTCACATTTTTTTTATCTTCTCTGGGGATTTTTGAAACTATCTTACATAGGATGAGGAGCCCCAGTGCCACAAAGTTGATCAAAATAAGAATAAAGAAAAGCCTTGGTTAGTAATTCTTAACCAGTTTGGGCTTTGGGTTGATAGGGAAAGTACCCATTTTATAGACTACATATTTAGACAAAACTGTTGTACCAAATGTAATATGAAGGAGTCATACCATATATTACTGTTCATTTGGGGGAATGTTGTGTTTATTTTCTCATATCCAAGGGTCTTACTTGCATTTTGTATGAATTTTTTGGTCCCTATCCACCCTGTAGTCACACTGCTTAATTTGTGCTCCCTAAGTATTATATTGTACCTGTCTTCACCTTAGCTTGTTTGCCTCTCTGAGCACTTTCCAACTTCTGAGGTTCTTTGTGATTCTAATTCCCAGAATTACAGACCAGAACTGAAAGGCATGTCTGCTCCCCCTGCAGTTACCAAATCCCCTGATGAAAATGTTCAGGCTTTATTTTCCATTATCCAGAACTCTTTTAAGAGCCAGACTACAGCTGTTTCTTTACTCTTACATCTGAATTTGTAATGACAGCATTGGCCTACAGCCCTGATTAAAGTAAAATTGAGCCAACTTCTAGCGATGATTTAGAATGGAGTAGGTAATACAGCATGGTTACATTATCACTGGTTCACTGTGTTATGAAAGCATAAGCAGGTTGGCTTTCCTGATAGGGAAAAGTGTGCATTAATAATTGAAAGCAAAATTATCCAGATGACATGAATAAACACTGCCTTCATTTGCTTATAAATGGCAACAATCCTAGCTCACTAAACTCCTGTGAATATAGGTTAGGTCATTTGTGTTTTATGTTATTTTTAAATACCATCAACCATTCTCTTGGTGGTGTCCTCAGACCAGCAGCATCGGGAACAGCTGGGAACTTGTTAGAGAAGCAAATTCTTGGGCACCACCCCCTACACCTCCTGAATCAGGAACGCTCAGGATGAGGCCCAGCAGTCTGTGGTTTAACAAGCCCCTCAGGTGGCTCCACTGCAAATAAAATTTGAGGACGATTCACCCAACTTACTCTTCCCAAGCACCATCAGTTCACTCTGAGTTAACTTCATTGAACACATGTTCTGTTGAAATCATCCTGGCTGTGTTAATTCCTTTTAGGGCTTAGATCTTTTCCACAAGAGGCTACATGTATACACACGAAAAACATCAACTATCCTGACTGAGATCACGACCTTTTAGTATGCTACTTTTAGTCTGTTATAAAAACAGGTCTTAAAATATAGCCCAGTGGTAGAGCACATGTATAGCATATGCCAGGTCCTGGGTTCAATTCCCAGCACACACAAATGCAAAAAAAAAAAAAAAAAAAGTCAAAACTGAGCATTGTCCAGATTCCATCTCAGCACCTGCAGGTGTGGCATCATGTCTAAATGGATTAACCTCTCTGCACATCAGTTTTCTTGACTATAAAGTTGGAAGAGAGAGGGGAGGACTACTATGGAGATTCCAGGAGTTAGTACATATGAAATATTTAACATAGTGGCTGGCACATTTTGTTACTATTAAAAATACACTCATTTTCAGAAGTTAAGGAAAAGTATGTTCTTAACTAATGAAAAGCATGCTTTAGGAAAGGAAATCTTCCTTACCTTTGATATCCAAGACCAAATTAGGCTTCAACTTGCTGTAGATCCTCCCATCTGACTTCATGCACCAGAACTGACTGTCGACGTTTTGATCAAGTGCCAGGCCGAGTTTAGAGCCAGATGTTACTAAGCTGCCCACAATCGTCAGGCAGCAGTCTTCTGCTATCTGCTCAGTGTAAAAAACAAGTATCTTAGAAAAGCATACATATTTACATCTCAGAAACTTGATTTTTAAAATTATCTTCATTCCTGGCTTTATTTATCCCACATGAGGCATTTCAGTTTATTTAGCCAGACTAACTAGAACTAAATAACAAACATGCCCTTTATTTCAGATGATGTGAGTAATGGAAAGTTCTCAATTCTTATCCATTGCACGAGATTTTTGGCCTTTAGAAGTCTCTCTGTATTACTCTTAAGAGAAGCCTCAGGACAGTAAAACTGCCCATCATAATATTTTTTTCCCTATCAGAAGCAACTACGATCTGAAGCCAAGTCTGTAGCTCAGTCCCACCAATACTTCCCATCCTTGCTTCTGTTTGGCCTAACCATCTAGTATATGAGTGCACTTGCAATACCATAGCACTGGAGTAGTTACAGGGCATTTTATCTTAAAACTTTAAATTGCATTTATTAGCTTTTCTTGTCTTTCCTTTATGAGAAGTCTACAATTTTCTAAGTAGGCATGCTATCCAGCTATAAAAAGAAAGAGTATGTAAGCTCATTAGAGGGTGTTTTAATGCAAAGATTTTAAGAGTCCTGAAGTGAATCTACCCTTAACATATAAGCAGTATGGCACTCATACACTCACACACCAACACATAATGATATATATATATAGCTTATTAAAAGTGTGCCCTTTAAGCCAGGCATGGTGGCACACACCTGTAATCCCAGCAACTTGAGAGGTAGCAGCAGAAGGATTCCAAGTTCAAGACCAGAGGCAGTCTGTATAACTTAGCAAGACCCTGTCTCAAAGAGTAAAAACATGGGCTGATGGTGCAGCTCAGTGGTATAGCACTTACAACGCATGCAAGTGCGAGGCCTTGGGTTCAACCCCTAGTATCACCAAAATAAAAAAAAAAAAAAAAGTCCTCTTTGGGGCTAGGGATATAGCTCAATGGTGGGCCACTGCCTAGCATGCGCAAGGAGCTAGTCTGACCTCCAGCACTGCCAAAAAAGAAAAAAAAGAAAGAAAAAAATGTACTGTTCTATATTGAGATGAGAACATGTTGATCATCTATGACATTCTACTTTTTCTTGACCTATTGAATTAAATTCATTAAATAACGTTAACGTCACTGAAATGTTAGCAGTAATTGCTGAAAGTACCACTTTCTTGCATCAAGATAATTCCAAGGCAGAAATTGGCTTCTTTTCATGTGTCAGTGTTATAGCTACTTCTGCTTCCCCTGCTATTTCTTCTGTGCATGTCTAAACAGCACTTCTGTTTATGAAAGGGTGATGCTCCCTCAAGCACAGCGGACCTCATGAACAAGTGTAGTCCTCACAAGTCTGAATGCCTTCTGCTGACTCATGGGGCACCAAGTTTTCAAAATATCAGGAGCAAACAGGCAAGCTCATAAAGTCAGGGAGTAAAAAATGATACCTACAAGAGAAGCATGGCTTCTCTCATAAAATATGACTGCATTCAGCTTTTAAATGTCTGTTACAGTAGGAGTGATGCGAGAGGGTGAGGAGCCATCTTCTACTTTACAGCATTAGGAAACGGACTGTGTTGTGCACGTGAAGGTAGTCTCTTCACCGTTTGTCCTACTGTGTAGAGTTCTCCAAAACAGAAAAATACAAGAGCGGGGCTATAGTTTATTTACTTCTACAAGTAGATTAAGGAAAGGGAGAAGGATAATATAATCACTTCCTTTTTCTATTATTATATAAAAACCAAGTATAAATACTCTAGCTTGGATAAATGCTAGATTTACTTTCCATTTTAAGTTCCTGAGTCTGATTCTATCAGAACTAAAATATTTTCATGAAATAAATAAATAAATAATAAAAACCTTCAGAACTAGGCACAGTGGCTCATGCCTGTAATCTCAGGAACTCAGGAGGTGGAGGCAGAGGGAGGAAGATTGCAGGTTTAAAGCCAGACACAGCCGGTGTAACTTAGCAAGACCCTGTCTCAAGGTAAAAAATAAAAAATGGGCTGGGGGTGCAGCCCAGTGGTAGAGCACTTGCAGAGTATATACAAAAAGAGGCTCTGACTTTAACCACCAAACTACCACAAAAAATAAAAACAAAAATAAAAAAACCTTCAAACTTAATTCTGAAAGTGTTACAGTAATCACAAAATAGCATCTACTTAAAGAAAGGACAAGTCACTTCCTGGCAAAAGTATTATAGATTCTGTAATCCTAAAAGCTCACCCTGCATTTGATGCATCCTTCTTGATAAATCCAAATCTGATCATCAGCACCAACGTCTTCCATGACCTGTATTCTAAGCAGCTTCAGATCCTCCAAGTTTCCATTGGTTGACATAAATAACCCTGTTGCTTTGTTTCGAAGTCTGAAGTAAATTCGTTTCTATAAGACAGAGCCCCCAGTATATGAGCCCCCAGTTTCGTTTCTATAAGACAGAGCCCCCAGTATATGTATATAAATAGTCTTATACAAGTTGTTAGAAACACTGAACAAGATAATCTAAACAACCAGCTTCATAAGTACATTGGAAAAAGAGGGGAATATAACCCAAATATGCATTTGAGTTTTACTACATATTAGTCTTAAGGCTCCATAAATCTAAGTTGATAAAAGTATAGCCAAAAGTGATGTAATAGTTGCATAATGGAAAAAGCCAATTCTGTGTTACTCTGTACCCAACCATCATTTACCAATAAAGGGAGGGGGAAAAAAAGAAACACTAAACAAGCATTAATATTTAGAAGAATCCAAAGGGAGGTATGGATTAGGGATGACTACTATACCCAAGAGTATCAGAGGTTTTAAGGTTTTTCTCAGTGGTAAGAGTGACAAAATTTCAGAGTGCCTGAGGCAGTGACCCTGCCATTCAACAACCCAGAACTTGGGACAGGCATGTTTGATGCTGGGTTTGATAGCATTTCTGAAGCAGCCATACCTCTTAGTGTCACCAGCTGAGCGCAAATATTGAGGTCAGAAAGAACCAATTTCAAACTTTAAATTGAAACTTCAAAATCGAATTGCATTTACAAAAACAGTTTTCAAAGAAGTATCTATTCACAGCATGGAAAAGAAAAACATACCTGAATAAAAGGTCGCAGAGAACCTATTTGGCGACAGCCACTGAATTCATACCAATTAGGTACTTCTGCAGGTGATAGTAGGAACTGCCGACCTCTATAATTGCCATATTCGTAAGTAATCCATCTGAAAAAAAAGAGATAATCATAGGAAGTGGTAATTTCTGTTTGACAATGGACTGTAACAATTTCATTTATTTTTAGAATATTTTAAATTTCTGGACTGAACTTTAAATATACATTAGGGAGAAAATGAAACTATTTTCTAGAACACTTAAAGCAGTCATCTCTTGACAACTTGCAAAATTTTGGTACATAAGTTTCTATACCAAAAAGATCCATTCTTGAAGAAAAATGTTAGATGTCAAGGAGTTGGGTCCAACTCATAGTGACCCTATGTACAACAGATGAAGCACTCCCCAACACTGTGCCATGCCTGGTACTGTTGCCAGTGCTTCTCTGCTATTCATAGGGTTTTCAATGGCAAATTGTTTCAGGAGTAGGCTACCAGGTCCTTCTTCCTAGCAGCACCTGGTATTTCTAAGTAGTTTCCCATCCAAGGACTAACCAGGCTGACCCTGCTTAGCTTAGTTTAGCTTCCGAAATCAGGTGGGATCAGATGCCAGGGTGCTAATGGCTGCAGACATTGAAGAGAAATAGGGACATTTTTTCTTCCAATAAAGTAATGAAGCAGGGCGTGGTGGCACACACCTATAATCTCTGCAACTCAAGAGGCAAAGGCAGGAGGATCACAAGTTTGAGACCAGAGGCAGTCTGCATAATTTAGTGAGACCCTGTCTCAAAAAGTAAAAAAAAATGTGCTGGGGGTGCAGCTCAGTAGTACAATATTTGCAAAGCATGCAAGTGCAGGCCCTGGGTTCAACCCCTAGTACTGCCAAAAAAAAAAAAAAAAAAAAAAATTTTTTTTTTGTTTAAAACAAGACTAATCTTCTTCAAATCCAGAAAAAATGATAAAAAGATACCCAAGTTCCTTCCACCTACATACATGCACACCTGAGAAGGACAAACCAACAGGCACAAAGCAGCCCTGTGACTCTGCCTTCCTGATGTTTTACATCAAGGAAGAATGTTCTTTGCTTTCCACTCTGGAACTCTAAAATGTTAACATTTCGGCCATCTAATCATAAAACATTTATTAAAACTTACTGAAAAAAAATCACCCATAATTCTACTATAATACTCCTTATTGTTTAATTTTATCTTCTGGGATTTTTTTTCCATTATTTTTTAAAATTACTGTAGTCTCCTCCAACATTTGATAAATACAGGTAGACCATACCTGTTACTTTGTAAACAAAAGAAAAATATTTTTGTAACATTTATTACATTGGTGGTACTTATTCATTTTTACATCTTATACAGTTTCAAAATCAAAGATAAAAAAAAAATCTCCCCAAGTTGACTTTTAATCATTTATACAGCATCTGCAGTCAAAGGAAGAGCTTACTCTTGGCCCCCAAATCAAAGGACTTGGTCTTTCAAAGGGTAGGAAAAATCAGCTCTTTCTCACGTGCTTAAAAAGAGTGCTCAATAAATTTAGAGCACTTTATGTACAAAGCATTCCCCTAGGGACTTTGAGAGGCATTAAAGACAAAATCCTTACCCTAGGCGAAAAATGTGAATACAGAGAAGAAAGATGTTTTTGTGCATGGCTTTTTTCACCAAAAAGTGTACTTTGAAGGTGGATAATAACTAACCCTTACTGAAAATCAGTTCCCTGGCAGTTCATTCAAGGTAATGTTGTTGAGTTCTTGTTAGGTGCCATCGAGTCAGCTCCCATTCACAGTGACCCTATGTACAGAATGAAACACTCCCCAACACTGTGCCATGCTGAGCACTACATCAGTGCTTCTCTGCTATTCATAGGGTTTTCAATGGCTGATTGTTTTTGGTATTGCATTGGGAGTGGATTGCCATGTCCTCCTCCCATTTTGTGGTGCTAGGGATCCAACCCAGGGCCTCAGAGCTACCAACTGAGCTAAACCTCAGCCCCAACGTAATGGAGGAGAGAAAAAAATCTGATCAGACTTCATTTTTTTCCTTCCTGGTACTAGAGGCTTGAACCCAGGGCCTTGCATATGCTAGGCAAGTTCTCTACCACTGATCTATAGCCCTAGCCCTTTTTTATTTTTGAGACAGGTCTCACTAAGTTGCCCAGGCTGGCCTTGAACTAGCTATATAGCCCAGGCAGGGCTTGAACTTGTGATCTTCCTGCTTCAGCCTCCTGAGTAGCTGGTATTACAGGTGTGTGTCACTATGCCTGCCAGCCCCATTATTTTTTATTTTTTGAAATGGGGTCTTACTAGGTTTCTCAGGTTGCCTCTGGCCTCCAACTTGGGATCCTTCTGAGTAGCCGTGATTACAAGTGTTGTGCCACAGCACCCAGCTATGATCAACCTTAATTTTTATAATCCAAGCACAGAGAGACAAATACCATCTGATCTCACTTATCTGTGAAGTCTAATAAAGTAACTCATAGGAATAGAGAGTAGAAAGGTGGTGGGGGAGTGAGGCAAGTAAGGGACAATATTGATTAGTGGATACAGAGTTAGATAAAATGAAAAAGTTTTATTCTATCACACAGCAAGGTGACTATAGTAAACTATAATGAATATTTCAAAAGACAATTTTAAGTTGAATTTCTCACCACAAAGAAATGATAAATATTTGAGGTAATGAATATAATTACCCTGATTTGATCATTCCACAATGTATACTTGTGTCAAAACACTATGCTCTATAGATATATACAATTATTATCTATAGATTATGGCTGGGTGTGATGATACAGAACTGTAATATCAGTACTTGGGAGCTTGAGGCAGGAGGATCAATGTGAGTTGGAGGCCAGGCTGACCTACACAGCAAGTTCCAGACCAGCAAGGGGCTATGTAGCAAAATGCTTCTCAAAAAAACAAAAGTCTATTTTATTGGACAACAAGCAGGTAATTCACTTACATGCCACCAATAACCTGAACAGAACGTATTAGTGTGTTGAATCCCAAGGATTGGAGATTGACTATTTCAGCATTAAGTTCAATCTTTTTTCCTTTGAAGTTTTCTCTTTCAAAAAGAATAATGGTTGGTTCAGAAAATTCCTGTTTGGGAGCAAAAATAATGTTCTGTTATTCATCTGTTAATAATTCAAAGGTTATGTGAAAATCATCTAGTTACAAGGACAAAGCACAAGATTTGCCAGATATGACCTATTCATAAATACCTTTTCCTCAGAAATCTGTATCTTTCTGGGTTCCAAAGCTAAAGAGAGGAAGGATGGAAGGGCAGGAAGTTTTTCCATTGCATACAGAGGCAGGTTAATGTAAATCATGTTATAATGCATGGACAAAATATCCCACGCACAGAGAAATGGGTACATTTGTGGAACATCAATACTTAAAGTGCAATGTATTTTCAACTTAGAAATTTCCAGTGCAAAAATGGGACTGAAAAGCCATGGATATAAATGTTGAGGGTCAGAGGGCTGTGCCAGTCTGGTGCCAGTGGTACATTGGTACATTAGGATCCTGCCCCTTGCAGGTATTTTCTAATGTCTTTTTCCCTTCCTTCCTTCTTTTTTTTTTTTTTTTCTTTTTTCCTTTTCTTGTTTTAACTGCCAGTAAGATGAGGATGCTGTATACTCAGGCTCCTAAACCTGTAGGAGTCATTGTCAGGAGAAAACAAAAACAAAAACAAAAACAAAAACAAAAACGTAGAAGCCCCATGGTCAAATTGTCAATCACTTTAAAGAGAACAAGAGCAAGTCAGTCCACTGATTTTAAAACAATAAAAAGTTGATAGCTTATGCTTGTTTCCAAATTATAGACCCTTTAGACCCTAGACTAGGCACTAATGAGAATACTCCAAAGATCATTGTTGTTGTTGTTGTTGTTAGGTGCCGTCAAGCCATGTCCGACTCATAGCGACCCTCATAGGGTTTTCAATGGCAGATTGTTTCGGGATTGCCTTGGGAGTAGGTTGCCACGTCCTTCTCCCATTTTTGCGGTGCTGGGAATCGAACTCGGGACCTCAGAGACTACAAAGCGGCCCTCTACCAACTGAGCTAAATCCCAGCCCCCAAAGATCATAAATGATACATAAAAAAACATATGGGGATTACAATTATTTCTCTACCTGCTTAAAGTTTTATGGCAAGGGTATGGTACTTTACTGCTTCTTGTATGTGGATATGCCCTGATATGTAGGAAAGGTTTTGTCCATCAGTAAACAAAATAGGTTAGTGTGAGGAGGTGGGTTGTATTGTCTAGGAAGCAGGCTATATAATACATGTTGTTGTTGTTAGGTGTTGTTGAGTCATGTCCAACTCATAGCGACCCTCATGGGGTTTCTGATGGCTGATTGTTTTGGGAGTGGGCTGCCATGTCCTTCTCCTGTTTTTGTGGTGCAGGGTATTGAACCCAGGACCTCTGGGACCATACAGTGGCACTCTACCAACTGAGCTAAGCCCCAGCCCTATATAATAAATACACGGAGTAAACAAGACAAAAATTGCTGCAGTATTACCATTTTGCAGGTTTACTATACTTGTTTTCTGAGACAGTATGCCAAAAATGTGCTAAACACTTAGGTTTGAAGGGTGCTACCACCTCCTCCTCCCCCTCCTTATGAATGCTTGGAGCTCACTAACAATTCAAAATGTTTACTTGAAGTGTTACAATGCTTGTTTAAAGTTCCAGTATAATTAAGTCTGCTCAAGTTTCAATTTCCTGACCTGGGGTGGGGGCGGGGGGGGGTTTCTCTGAAGAGGAAGGATGGTTGAAACTCAGTTTCCTTGTGCCTTCCTGCCACCCCTCAAACTGTATAAAAACCCCAAGCCCCTCTTCTTCAGGGTCCCCTTCCTTCCCTTGCTAGGGAGACTCTATGGAGGGTTGACCCTGGCACCGGAAATAAAGCCTCATGTTTATTGCATCGATCCGCGACTCGGTGTCTCTCTGGGGCCTCTCTCCTCAAAGATCCTAATTTGGGGTCCTACAGGTTTAGTAGCAAAACCAACTTAAGTTTTGAATTATTAAGTTACAGTTTAAAATGTATAGGCCTGAAGATGTAGCTCAGTCACTGAGTACTTATATAGCACGTACAAGGCTTCTGGTTCAATCTCTAGTATCACACACATACATAAATATATAGTCTTATTAAGGATAAAATTTCCATTTCCTCATAATCAAAAATTAAAGGGACATCACCTTTAATTGTCTGAAGGATGTCAGAATGTATATGCCAAGTTCTAGTTGAGGGATGGCATTTGAAAACTTCAAACATATGCTTGTAGGTATCTTTTAGAATTCTGGGCAGTTTAACTGCCAAAAAGTCTTATTTCATTACTTGTAAGCTAATGAATCTATCCATATCATTCCATGTTTCATTGCTACTACTTTCATGTCTCAATAGCATTTTCTTTCTTCCTTTTTTGTCGTTTCTTTCTTTGAGACAGGGTCTTGTGGGGTAGCCAAGGCCGGCCTATAGACCATGGCCTTGAATTTGGATCAGTCTTCCTGTTTCAGCCTTCCTAGTGCTGGAATTACAGGTGTGCGTCACCATACCTGGCTGCATTTTATTACTTAAATGGGCAGGCAGGGATAATATAAAGCCAAGTCACCTGCTCTCCCCACCTTTAAGACTAAAATCACTAGCTACATATGTTTAAAGCATTTTATGAGCTCAGATACCAAATAGTAAAAATTTCCCAAGCCACAGACATACCTAGACTTAAGTATGAACATTCTCTTGTGGTTTTGTTGTACTGCATATTGCTCTGACTACATCAAAGTGAAAGATTTCTATCCAATAGGGGGCACTATAACCTGGATTAGCACATAGGTGATGACCTAGGAGAAGTCATTTGATTGAAAATCTCCAAATAACAGAGTGACAATAGACTAAGCTACAAGGAATTTCTGCAAATCAGTAACAACAAAAGATACAGAAAACTAAATAGTCATAGGATATAAATTGTCAATTCACCACACAGGAAACCCACATAAGTATGCCATACCAACCTTACTAACAGTGAAATACAGATCAACCCAACAATGAGATAACACTTTTTACCCAGTCCATCAAACTGACAAAGTTAGAAAGGCAGAGAATATACAGCTGTGTCAACAGTGGAGGGAGGAAGTAGGAACATGCATGCTCTACTGGTGGTAATCTAAGGTGGATTTAGCTGTACCCAATGAGATGCCTGTCTATACTCGGGAAATCCAGCACTTCCACTCTGGATAGCCTCAAGAAACTCCCACACAGGGCCACAGGGGCACGTGTGAGGATTCGAAAAGTAACACAGGTTGGTAGAATTCTTGTACAGTAAAGAGTCATTAAACTGGATGATGATGATGATGTTGTTGTTCTTAGGTGCTGTCAAGTTGGGTCTGACTCATAGAGACCCTACGTACAACAGAACGGAACACTCCTCAACACTGTGCCATGCCCAGCACTATTGTCATTGCTTCTTTGCTATTCATAGGGTTTTCGATGGCTGTTTCAGAATTGTTTTGGGAGTGGGCTGCCAGGTCTTTCTCCCATTTTTGCGATGCTGGGGATCGAACCCAGGGCCTGAGAGAGTGCAGAGCAGCACTCTACCAACTGAACTAAAGTTACAAACTGGATGTACATACAGCAAAATGGACAGCTCTTAAATTTATTATTATTATTATTATCATTATTATTATTTGCCATGCTGGGGGTTGAACCCAGGGCTTTGTGCTTGCATGCTTTGCAAGTGCTGTACCACTGAGCTGCACCCTCAGCCCATTTTTTTACTTTTTGCGACTCTCGCTAAATTATGCAGACTGCCTCTGGTCTCAAAACATGCAATCCTCCTGCCTCTGCCTCCTGAGTCACTGGGATGACAGGCGTGAGCCACTGCGCCTGGCCCCCAAATTTTTTTAATGTTAAGTACTAAGTTGTATTTATGAGAATGAGAACTATAGCATGTTTATATAAATTAAAAGCCTACAGATCTTTTTAAATAACATTTTACAAGAATATTCAAGCTGTACTCCAAAACCACATTAGAAGGGGTGCCTGTGAAGGGGACAGGAGTGGAAATACAGATTATGTAGGAAGTAGAAAAAAAGGAGACAAGAGAAGACTTTGAACTAATCCATGACTATTCTGGGTGTGAGTAACTTAATGCTATGAGCTAGAAGTCGGCGAAAATAGCAAACAACAGTTGATGTGTTTCAGATCTAAAAAGACACCAAAGTTACAGGTTGGAAAGCTCTACTCCGGTGGTTTTTCTCCCACCAGCTTTAATCCCTGAGGAATTTCTAAGTGCTGGTTTCCTTGTTCTAACCCATCAGCTATGGGAATTATACATTTCTGGAATGTTGTATTCACACTGACATACTTACAACATCTATAAAACGAAGAGACTTGAAAGTTGCTCCAGGCAGGCATCCCATTGCAGAGAGACAAGGATAATGGCCTTCTTCCAGCACATACTGATTACCCGAGAAATTTTCTCCATCATATGCAACCCAGCTACAGCAGGAAAAACCACACATACAGGAGGCAGTGTGAGTATTCCTATTCAATGAGTCTGATTTTTAGAGTTAGCCTGATGTGAAATAAACACAAGGCTTGTAGCTAACAGTGTTCTTTATTCAAAAATATCTGGATGTATTTACTGCATTTGATCTTGTAGCAAATTAATAAGCCAATTAACTTTGCAGCTGGCAAATAAAGCTCCCTTCTTGTGTAATGACTCATATTTTTACTTCCTCACCTCCCAGCCTCCCTTGTTTCTCTCAAAAGTGTCACCATATCCCCAGCCAATGTCACTTCAGGCCCTTGAGTCTTTTTTCTTTGTCAAAGGACCCTTCTTCAACTTTCACAGCTAGTCAGTCACTAAGGTTCTATTGATATCCTTTGAAAATTTCTCTCATCTTCCTTTCCTCATTGCTAATACCTGTGCAGCACTGGACCAGGAGTCAAAATACCATAGTGACTTAGACAAGTCACTTGGCCTCTCTGGGCTGCAGCATTATGGATAAAATGATGCTTTTCCACACTTCCCTAGAAGAAGTTTGTGCTTGGTTGTTTTTTTCTTATATCCAACAACTGCTCACTATGGACTAATTGCATTTCAAGTACTTTTCTGTTGCTAGAGATACATCAAGGAACAAAACAAAGTTCCTGCTTTCTTAAAGTTTATACTCATTGAGTTGATACTGGCAATAAATAAGCAACAAAAAAGTACATGTCTGGCAGTAATAAATGAAGCAGAGTGGGATGGAGGCATATGCTAAGACACTGTGAAGCTTTACGTCAGTCTGTATTTGAACACACAGCCAGTGCTCTCTCACTGTGGAGTGCTAAATGATATGATAGTGCTGTTTAGACCCTAAAGAACTATATGATGAAAGGCACTGATATGATTATTATTAGATAATGCCTCATCACCTCTAGCACACATTGCTCCATGAGTTTCCTGACTTTTAATAACCTTGGGTTCTCTCCTTTCTATTGAAGCTTTTGTGAAACTATTGCTTTCAGCATGGCAATTGGAACCCACTGCCTTTCCCCAGGCTTGTGTTTCCTGTGACATCCACCAAAACTCATATATGTGCTTGCAGGGAGTCTGCACAACTGATCCCGCCCTCCCAGTCCAAGTCGGCTTTGCTTCTGCCCAACACAAAGCCCTCCTAGCTAGGGAGGGTGGTATGCTCCCGGATCAGCATGAATGCCAACTCTACTCCTGCCATGCCCTCCTAGCTAGGGAGGGTGGTATGCTCCCGGATCAGCATGAATGCCAACTCTACTCCTGCCATCTGCCTATCATTCACTGTCTTTCTGTTAAAAAAAAAAAAAAAAGTATACCTCAGGCAGTACTTTAGAGTTTATCTTGAGTCCAATTCTCCTTTTACAGCTGATGGAGCAGTTATAGAGTTACAGAGAATATAGAACCTGGCCTACATTCTCCAACCCACACTGATGTCCATGTTCTCTGACAGATAGACTCAGATGCTGTGAAGCAGACTTAACTAGTATGGTGATTTCATATGGTGCCAAGCACCTAATAGGTGTCATGAAATACTTGCTGATACATGAATTCTACTTTACCCCAGTGACCTGGCTCTGCCACTCCACTGTTTTGCTTACCTGCCTCCCAAAACTCTGCAAGACTTAGTTGAAAATGAATCATCAATTTGACTTGTTGTCTCTTCAAAACTTTGACTTTGACCTTGAAACTGTGGTTCTGAAAACAAGTGAATCTTTGGAAAAATAAACAGAAACACACAAAATTATTTTCTTAAATGTATTAACTCAGTCAGCTTTTGAAATGATGACCCAAACCTGACCTGCTAACTCTTGTTACAGTAACCTGGTGTGAATTTTATAAATCCTTTAATTTTCTACTTCAACATTAATGATCAATTAGAAACATGCTGGCTTTACCATACCTGACTATTTAATTCAGAGACATCAAAAGACAATCCAACAACAGAGGCAACTTTCTGTAGAACACCCTGTTGTTAACAAGCAATGAAGCATTTTAAAGCTTTACTGTGGCTAACAGTAATAGTTCATCAAGTGTTACATTAACAATGAGTTATATTTTGAAAACATAGTTTTCTTTCCTCTCAATAGAAGATATTTGCTGACTTATTAGAATCATGTACATGCCAATAAACAAGGCTACATTGCTTTTTGTGCCTCTATAATTATGGATGTCTAAAGACTTACTTCCATTAAAAATCCTAAATAACAAGTGAAACACTGCAGTTAATTTGAGAATCAGCATTGAAAAGGCTTGAGTGAGACCACATAAAATGTTTGTCTAATCCAGACACAGCAAATATGAGAATTCTCTTTACTATTCATCATAATAACTATATGCTACTGTTTGAAATATTTATCTTAGTATATTAATGTAAACTCTAATTTAGTGCAATCCAATGTACTGATGTAAAATTAAACTTTACACAATTAGAGTACAGTATTTTATAAGAAATATTTAAGTATGGGTCAGTGCTGTTAAGCATTAAAGTTAACTTAGGTCTGTCTTTCTTTCTTTCTTTACTTATTTATTTATTCATTTATTTATTTAGCACACTTTGCAAGTGCTCTCCCACTGTGCTGTACCCTGAACCCATTTTTAATTTTTTTTTTATTTTTGAGTCAGGCTCTCCCTAAGTTATGCAGGCTGCCTCTGGCTTCAAATGTATGGATCCTCCTGGCTGTCTCCTGAGTCATTGGGATTATAGGTGTGTGCCACCATGCCTGGCTCAACTTATATCTTAGCTTAGAAATATGATTGTTTTCAGTCACAAAAATGAGTAAAACATGTGAGTTCAGCTTTTCAGTGGGAATTCCCTAATAATAAAAAATTTTTTTTTTTAGTACTTGGGGGAAGTTGAACCTCAGGGCCTCTCACACATCCTTTTTGCAACTGCTCCACCACTGGGCTGCACCTCCTGCCCATTTTTTATTTTTTATATTGAGACAGGGTCTTGCTAAGTTACACAGGCTGCTTCTGGCCTCAAACTCTCCATCCTCCTGCCTCCACCTCCTGAGTAACTGGAATTACAAGTGTGCACCAATGCATCTGGCAAAAAATAAAATACAATTTTTTTAAAGTTACCTGATTTCGACTCCTTGGCCCAATGAAAGAATCCTAAATATTTTTAAGAGAAAGAAAAGAAAATTAATAGAGCAGACATGACAAAAATGTTTTTCTTCCATATCATTAGCAATTACTACTAAAAATAACCTTGGATATATTCTATAGTGATCATTATTATATGAACCAGAGCACACCTGAAGGAAATTCAGAGTTCAGTTAAATATTCTTATACAAAAATTAACTCCTTACCAAACATATGGGTTGAACAGAAGAGATCTTACAATTTTTGCCTCCCCAGTCCTCAAAACTGGTGTAGAATCCTTTATCCAGAACATACTGTTCTCCTGTGAAGTCAGGATTTTCATATGCTACCCATCTAAAGAAGGCAACACACCCATTAGTTATGGCTCATATTTTACATATAAAACTCTCACAACATCTGGGTAAATATGTGTCATACAGAAACTTTCACCTGTTTTACTAATCAGTAATCACAATTTTTCTGTTTCTCTGTTAATCTTTTAAGAGCAAACTGGCTTTGTCTACATGACAAACCAAAATGGTACTTTTTTAAATTTTTCATTGAGACAAGATTTTATTATGTAGCCCAGCCTGGACTCTAACTTGTAATCCTCCTGCCTCTTCCTTCCCAGTCCTGACATTATAGGCATGCACCACCTTGCCTGGCTATGTGAAAGAGTACCTATATGTGAACTTTTTAGTGTTCTTACTTATCAAATCCCTATCCCTTAATGAAGTGCCAGTGAGGATAATTTGGTGTTTGTTTTCTAATTTTACTCTAAGGAAACAAATTGGGTTTTTCAAGAAGAGCCTCATAGTTTAAGAGATTTTCGCAGAAAGGTCTTAATAGAAAGCAATGTCTCTATTATACAAGCAAATCACATGGGGTGAGGGGAAGTTAAATGCTTTAAAAAATCTGCAGCTAACTACAATTTTGTTGCAAATGGTATTTCCAACATGACACGGTTATTGTAATAAGCAAAACTGAACAAACTCACTAAAAACAAATCTCTTGGAATATTTTCATTTGTTATCTTTTCAGTGATCTGCACTCAGAGAAGAAAATCAACAAAACCAATTTATTGATGCTATTTACTATCCAAAGGTAAAGGCTTGGAAGGGAAAAAGGGTATTAGTTCTATTACACTCAAGAGTCTACAGCCATACCACCCTGGTATCCAATCTCATCTGATCTCAGACGTATGATGAAGCCTGGTTAGTCCTTGGATGGGAGGCCACCTGGGAATACCAGATGTTGCAGGCTTGGGAGAAGGACCTGGCAGCCCACACTCAAAAACAATCAGCCATGGAAAACCCTATGAATAGCAGAGAAGCACTGACCATAGAGCCCAGCATGGCACAGTGTCAGGGAGTGTTTTGTTCTGTTGTACATAGGGTCACTATGAGTCGGAATTGATGTGACGTCACCTAAAAACAGCAACAATAACAACAACATCATACTCAAGAGGTATTTAGTGTACTGGGCATGGTGGTGCACACCTGTAAGCCCAGCACTTAGAGGAGTCTCAGGCAGGGGGATCACAAGTTGGAGGCCAGCCTGTGCTACATAGTAAGACCCAAAAACAAAACAAAAACTCATTGTGTATTCCTCAGCTAATTCATTGCTCTAACGATCCTCTTAAATCCAGCTTAAAGGAATAATATCTACACTGCACTGTACTCAGAATTTTCTAAAATGCTTTCACATCCATTAAATCACATTCATCTGAGGAGTTACTGGAGTCCTCATTATACAGATGGGAAAACTTAAAGATAGGAAACTCAATCCACTTATTCATCCAATAAACACTGTCCATTTGCCATGTGCTAGGAACTAAACTGGCACTAGGAATACAAAGGTGAAAAAAACAAAGTCCCTGCCCTCCAAAGTTGGTAGATAGATAAGAAGCGTCACAAGGAATTATTTATTGGCCCTTGTTCTGAATGGGAAAGGACCTGTCCGAGGTGACATAATCTGTCAGTGGCCAGAACATGACTAAACTTGTATCTGCTGAGGCTCACTGGGCTCCCCTCACATTGTGACCTACCTGCCATCTGTCCTATCAAGTTCCCTTCCATTTACTATGCTCTAAAAGAGTGTACATACTTCATAATTAAAACAGATTCCAATTTTATTCTCTGTTTAAACAAAAATGTATATCCAGTCATTACCAACGAACAGCCATCAAGCAGCAAAAGAACACTGCAGACATCTCAAGTGATAAGTAGCGCCAACATTTGTACACTCACCTCTGGCCATCTGAAAGGAGAAATTACTACAAATACCAGTCACACTCTTGGAAAGGACAGCCTCCCTCTTTCAGAGCCTCGTCAGCAATTTTTAAAACCTCAGCCTTTATCACTGGGAGGTAAGGAGTTAGGAGCCCTTGTTCCAGCTGTGGTCATGACACTACATTTCAGTTAACTTTAAAGAAGTCTTTAACTTTTGTCAAAGTTTATATTTTCATTTATAAGGGAGTTGGCAGAGGTCCCAGTGCTGGCCCCGGTGAGGCCTCAGAGCACGTGGTTGCCTGTAGTGCTGCCTCTGAACCCATAGCCTTTTTCACACTGGGAGCAACAGCCAAGGAGAGTAGGGAGCATGGCAAGTGGAGAGAGGCGTCTCCTTCTCAAGAAAATTGACTTCACAAAAACCAGGACTTCAAGAACAAAAATAAAGAGGGTAAGTCAGATCACAAAAAGTGTTTGAGGCAGCGCTCTGGGCATGTTAACAATTCAGAGAACAAAGGGCTAAAGGGCTTTTTGTCTGATTTCAATGTATGGAGAGAAAAACACCAATGAGGAAGGAGAGACTGAATATGACACAGGAGAGGAGCCTGAGCCTCAAAAAGCACTAACAAGCATGAGTACTCTGTTTCCAGTGACTCTGAAATGAATCACTTATTCGTAAACACCCAACACCCAGGTAAGCCTGTCTCATTTACTGAGGCTGAGGCAGGAAAACATTAAGGTGTTACCTGAATTGAGAACAGTGTTCTCCTTCAAGGTACACCTTGAAGGAGATCTTACTGACTCTCCATGAATTGAGGGGCAACAGGGAGAAACCCTGACACCCAGAGCCAAAAGTCTCTGTGTGAATGCTAGAGTCTACTTGTACTCGGGACTCTTAAGAAAATTCCTCACTGGCCTTTGTCAAATGGATTCTGTGTGCATGAATCAATACTTCTCTGTTTAAAGATGGGCAGGGGAAGGAGAAGACAGGCAAGTGCAAGCACTAGCAGGTCTCAGCCTGGTGGGGTAATTGCTCAGAATTTAAAGGCAGCAGGGTAAACATGCCCTTCTGTGGAAGGACAAAGGAGAAAGAATTTAAAATATCATTTTTACATTTTTATCTGAGCTGTAGAAAAATTTCGTTTTGCTCTTAGTTTTTAAAGAATTAGCCCAGTTTCCACTGTTTAAGCAAGAGGGTACCCCAGAACTAGAAACTGATAGGCAGGGCTGTATAAAGGAGTTTCTTTTGACATCCTAGTAAGAAATTGAATGCAGTTCCTTAGAATCTTGGTTGGTCTTACGAACATCCTTTTTAAATTCTCTGTTTCTGAGCTAATAGTGAGTTTACTACCCAGGGAGTTTATTAACCATATGGTAATGAGCCTCCTGGGAGAAACCTTCATGGAAAAAGAATTCAAAAGATTTTTCTGGCTGAGTGTGGTGGCACAAACCTGTAATCCCAGTACTTGGGAGGCTGAAGCAAGAGAAGATGACAGTTCCAGGCCTGCCTGACCTCTACTGTGAGACCCTATCTCAAAAAATCAAAATGAAACCATAAAGTTTTTTTTCAGACTTTGAGTTCCATACTAAGAAATAAAGAACTGAGTTAAAATGCTTACTAATCAATAAAAATAAAGCTATTAAAATAAAATCATTTTTCTTTGAAACTATTAAAAATGAACAGGCTAGCCTTCCTCCCTCATCTTGGCACATCTTAACTCTCTTATCCTGCAGGGCCTAACACCAGTACTCCCTCCTCCACAATGTCTTATCTATGTCCAGACTGAAATTCATCTCTCTTTGTTGTGTATTCCCAGAGAATTTAATATCTACCTCTTTTGTAGCAATAATTATGTTTTATGGAAATATTGCAACTTCTCTGAAGACATAATGCTTTGTACATAACAGACCTCAATAAATATTTGTCAAATGACAAATTGAATGAAAATGAGGAAGCAGCTGGCCCTGGTGAATACAGAAGCCTTTCCACATGCAAAGAATTTAAAAGGAAGTGTTTTCGTGTGTGTGCACGCACACACATGCACCTCCCAGTCAACTTCCTCCCATTACCAAAACTCAACTGCTACAACCAGAAAACTTAGCCTGGAAATACAATTAGAAACAACTAAAAATAGAAACATATAAAAGCAACATTTTATAAAGGAAACTTATTTAAAGTAAGCAGGGGCTGGGTAAACAGGAGAAGAGACTGGCAGAAGACACAATAGTGCTCCCTATGCTAACAGCATACTCTACACAAAGGTCTACTGAGCATCCTTGGGCTGCCTTTGCTAGGATAGATGACTGGCCGGTGACTAATGGAACCAACACACCAGGTGAGCATCAAAATGTACCAACTATTTCATCAGATTGAGTTGGTCACTATATTTTCCTTCTAAATAATTAGCTGTGAAGGCAGTCTAAAATACTGCAGAGCCACTGCACCATTCCAAATGAGTACTGTCATAAATTTCAGATGACCTTTTCCTTTTATAGTTTGCCAACCATGATTCTAAAATGTTAGGGCTCCTGAATGGGATCCAAAAGAAGGCATTTTCTGCTAAGACTAGAAATCCCAGAAGGCACTGATACTCTGCCAAGATGGCACCACAACCAACAGCCTACACAAGGATGTAGTGAGCATGACTAACAATAAAAATATATTACACTGCAGGCACATCTCAGCTGTCCAGGGATACTGTGGGAGGCCCCATGAAACACAAAAGGGTTGAGGCTAGACCGATTCAAATAGCTTGTGTCACTCATGACATCAAAAGCCCAACACCAACCACTTTCAACAGAACCAATGTCAGTTTTTTTCATTTATCTTTTTAAGAACACTTTCATAAGAAATTAACACAGACATCAGCCCAGATCACAAGAACACTTGTGCAACTCCATATAATAGGCATCTGCTATTTCTGCCCATCTGGTATCTATCCTCATTCTTTCTGATGTTCCTGGGGAACCACCCACCCCCACCCACACCCAGGGAATCAAAGTCAAACCTGGAACTTGTGAGGGAAAGAGAAGCTCTTTCTACTGCATGCAATGAGTTGGGAAAACAAAAGCCAGATGTGGCCATAGGCCACCAGATGAAAAGGGCCTGCCTAAAGTAAAGCCAATATGGAAAAAAACCCGGCACAAGATAGAGACCACATTCTGATGGTAGTGTTCCATTCCTTACATCCAGTCATGCCTGAAGCAAAATCTTCTCCAGGACTTTTTAGTTATCTAAGCCAATGAGTTCTATCTTTACCATTTAAGTCAATTAAGCTTAGCTCAATAGTTGTATCCCAGGGAGTCAACTCTCTTACTGTCCTCTTTCAATAAAAACTGCTTTCTAAGCTGGTGTGGTGGTGCATGTCTGTAATCCCAGCACTTGGGAGACTGAGGCAAGTGGATTTTAAGTTTGAAGTGATCTGGGCTAAGTCAGTTCAAAGCCAGCCTAGCCTATATGAAGAGAACTTATCACCAAAAAAAAAAAAAAAAAATTAAAAAAAGTATTGAATTACTAGCTCCAAGTAGATTAAAACTATTAATTTTTATGTCAAAATAATAGTGAAGAAATACTGGACCAGGTATGGGACTATAGGAAAATCTAATGGGATTCTGTCTCAACCTCAGGTTTCCAAAATTAGATTACTATTATTTGATTCTTATAAGAAATTCATGATCCTTCCATGCAGAATGATGAAGGAGTGGATCTGTAGATTTCTATCATAATACACAAAAGCCTACTCCAGTGTTATATTACATGTAAACAAAGGTTACATGAGAAATATTCTAAAGCAGTTATGAAAATGACATGGCAGTAAATATTGATGTCTAAATTAATGTTTAGCTGTTAACTGAATGACTATCCTGTAAAATCTATTACTTTAACACAAACCAAGGTGAATGAAACCTGTGCTTAAAATCCCAATTGGACTATATTACTTACACTCCACTCAGTACATTAATGGATTGTGTCTTTACTCCATATCCGGTGTCCTTTAAATTAGCAACAATTCCTAATACATCAATACTGGAACCTTTAGATCCAAAGTTTTTTTCACTGTACATTATCATGTGAGCATTTGAAAAATCCTATTAAGAAAAAAAAAATCAAAAATCAAAGGGCATCCACTTATCTTTTGAAAAAGACCAAGTACTAGCCAGTAGCTTTTCTTTGACTTACACTTAATATAGGTCGTAGAGACTGAAGTTCTCCATTATAACCTCCCCAGTCTTTCCAGTCCTTGTATTCTCCTTCTTCTAGTAAATACTGATGACCGGTAAAGCCAGGCTTCTCATACGCAACCCAGCTGCAATAGAAATAACGTGAAAGAGCAGTGATTTTCAGATATTTAAAATGATTACCATATATATTTCATTGACATAAATATTCATTGACAAATATAGTTATGACATAAATGTATGTATCATTACTAGAATTCTCTACAGCTTGGGAGAATAATGCAGAAAAGTGTTGTTATTATGTTGTTGTTGTTACATGCTGTGAAGTCAGTGTCTGACTCATAGCGCTCCTATGTACAACAAGTGAAACATTATTGTCAGTGCTTCTCTGCTATTCATAGGGTTTTCAATGGTGGATTGATTTTTGGGAGTGGGTTGCCGGGTCCTTCTCCAAAACCTACAGTATCTGGTGTTCCCAGGTGGTCTCCCATCCAAGTACTAACCAGGCCCAACCCTGCTTAGCTGCCAAGATCTAATGGGATCGGATGCCACAGTGGTAGGGCTGCAGGCCACATAGTCATATGTCTAGCTATTGTTCAGACACTGAAACCTGAGATCTGACAGGATCAGATGGCACAGTGCTATGGCTGCAGGCGTTGTGATTAGAGGAGTTCTTTAAAATTTAAGGGGATCTGTTCAAGAAAACAACCTTCGGGGTGCCATGGCACACACCTGCAATTCCTTTAACTCATGAGGCTGAGGCAGAAGGATTGAGGGTTTGAGGCCAGAGGCAGCCTGCACAACCTAGCAAGACTCTGTCTCAAAATATATATATATATATATAGCTGGACATGGGAGCACACACCTATAATCCCAGCAACTCGGGAGGCAGAGGCAGGAAGATTCAGAGTTTGAGGTCAGAGGCAGCCTACATAATTTAGTAAGACCTTGACTCAAAATGAAAAATAAAAAATAAAAAATGGGCTGGAGGTGAAGCCCAGTGGTAGAACACTTGCAAAGTATGTACAAAGCCCTGGGCTCAAACTCAAAAGTACCAAAAATAAATACGTGTGTGTGTGTGTATGTGGCTGAGGGTAAAGCTCAGTGGTAGACCACTTGCCTGGGATGTGCAAGGCTGTGGGTTCAACCCCCTAGTACTGGAGCTAGGGGGAAAAAAGCCTAAGATACATATATCAGAGTTCTGTAAAGGAGTACAGGAGTGTGTGTGCGCGAGTGTGTGTATGTCTATGTTTAATAAGAAGGAAAATGAACCTCTAGTAAAACTGTATAAGCTTTCTTCAAATAGTAATTAAAATATTATGAATTTTTGCCTATTTGCAAGACCAATTTCAGCATGTACTTACATAGGAAATGTGTTAGCGCTATAAAATGCAAAAAGATCATAAAAGGACACTAACATTTCATCAGTTTGGAACATAATTCTGATTAGATTACAGATTTAATCAATACAGATGGGCCAATTTATTAGTGCTGCTGTTGGTAAGTCCCTCCAGCTGCTTTCTCAGGCCCAGGTTTTAGGAGGCTGAGCAGAACATGGATATGCTGTCAAAATTCACCATACAAGGCTGGGGATGTAGCTCGGTTGTTAGCCTACCATGTATAAGGCCTAGGTTCAATCCCAGTACCATGAAATAAACAGGTAATTATTTTTCACCATACCATAGAATCAGGAAATGCTGTCCTTGGGGGAAAATAAAGCACATTTATTACTTTATCAAAAAAAAAAAAAAAAAAAAGGAGAAATCTTTTGCAGTTATATCCTTCTACTTACATGCCTCTTAGAACTTTCATAGACCCCACCGACGTAAAGGTCAAATGATCGTCTCCAGTTGTTTCTTCCTTCTCTCCTCCCTCTGTGATAAAACTACACATATCTGTTTCTAGTTCCATAAATTTTCCTTCAAAGCAAGGTTTTTCATAAATAACTACCTATAATAGGAATGAGATATGTAAGTAACTTGTGAGAAATTAAATATCTTAATTGCTAAACATTCAGTCAGTCATTTAATAGCATTAACTCCTAGAACACCAATTTTTTCAATTATATTTTTAAGAGTTAAATGATAGCATCTGATAACATAGTTTAAAAAATCATTAGGCTTCTCCCCCTTGTGGAATACTTCAAAGCTAAGATTTGAAAGATTTTTGTTCAGTGTTGAGAATATTTCAATTTTGTTTAAGATGAACTAAAGAACCAGAGGATTCTAAAGTTGATTTTGAAATGAAAAACAAGCAGGGCATGGTGGCACACACCTATAACCCTAGCAACTCTGGAGGGGAGGCAGGAGGATCCCAAATTTGAAGCCAAAGGCAGCTGCAAAGCTCTGCCTCCAGATAAAAAGTAAAAAAGGGTTGGGGATACAGCTCAGTGGTACAGTGCTTGCAAGCCCCGGGTTCAACCCCTCAGTAAAACAAAACAAACAAACAAAAGAAACTATACCATCAAAGTACATGGCATAGATGTGGGAAATAGGAAGAACATAAAGAGCATTTTGGAGTAGAGAATTTGTTTTGGAAAAGTGTCTTCCTGGCTACACATAAGCAGCAATAGACCTTGTTATTAGCAGATTCAAATACAAATCATAAACTCAATATCACATTGAACCTTGTGAGCTATAGCTACACATACTGTTAGTGATAACCAGTGCCTTTAACATCATCTTCCAGCCTGAAGGATGGCATGTGAAAGCTGGGACAGTTTCCTCGGATAACAGTTAAGCATGAGGGAAGTTTATATGTAAACTTACACAAGCATTATCTTCATGGAGATAGAGTGGGAATAAAACATGCACGTAAGCACATGTGCAAGCAGGCACACACACGCACACACACACACATACACACACAGAAAAAAAAAAAAACCACAATTTTTACCTTTGGATCTGTAGGAAATTCAACTTTACGGCCACCCTGAAAAGAAAAAAAAAAAAAATAGCATAGTAAGAAAAATGGTTTTTTATTGCTACCTTATAATTTTATATTGCCCATAGCAGTTGAACCTCACAGTGTGATTATGCTTCAGTTTGTTTTCATTGATGTGAGATGGTGCTAAACAAGAGAAATGAAGACATGAAGGAGCTAGTATAGAGCAGAAACTCACAGAGGCAGTCTAGAAACTGAATATGCATGTGAGAGGTGTAGTTACTTTTTAAACTCAAATAATTTCTCATTAAAAAAATCTGTATTTCTCACTTCTCTTGCAAAACAATCCTGAGGTGTGACACCTCTGGACCCTTACCTTCTCCTAGACATTCTCCTTCACCTGAGCACTTGTTAATCCTGCAAGGGGCACAGGCTCAGGTTTGCTGTTTCCACCACTCCCTTGGTTCCACTCCCAGTCAGCCTCACCCAACTGCATTTCCTGTCTGGCCCCAGGAGGCATTTGATTTTGCAACCCACGGCCTACAAAACTGTGGAAGTTCACACAATGCCATCTGGAGGATTTGTGATATAAGAAGATTAAAACACCCCAAAGGATGGGTATGTGGGAAGATGTTACACTTTATAATAAAAAAGCTTTAAAAAAACACTAAAAATGAACGAGAGAAAAGATAGTACATGAAAATATGAAACAGGTCAAGAGTTAAAAGTCAGCAATTGGAAATCAAAAGGTTATTTTTCACCAGTTTAACAGCTTAAAAAAAATTACAGCCAAAGATGTTCAATGTACCAAATGAACTATAATTTATGAAGGAATGAGGCTGATTTTATCAGCAAACTTGAGCTTATACAACCAAGTAAATGCGCTTTTTGAAAGTAATTTTTTTGGACACTATAAACTTTAGAGTTTTCAAACAATCATTACAACCTACTTTTAAAACCTGGGTGAATTCTTTCATATGTTCACAAAACTAACAAAACTTTCCTCCTTGAAAATGGATTTAATTTTAGGGGAAAAAAAACCCCTCAAATCATTTGCATTAAGACCAGCAAATATGCATATAATTAAACACTTTAGCAGGAGGAGTAAAATTAAGATAAAAAATTATCTTCCTAACCTTCTAATTTGTCTCAAACTAGTGCTGAAGGTAACTGCAAAGAGGAGTTTCAAAAACATGTTTGGAAGAGGAACTTCATACTCACAAGTGTTCAGTGAGCACCTACTATAATGCGGTACACACTGTGTCCCACTGGGGGACAAGACAGAAACAACCTAGTTCCTCCCAAACTGCGGCGCAGCCCAGTCTGTCACTCTAAGCGGGCTGGTCCTCCAGCGTGCCCTGCCTTTTCCTGCTCTCACGCATGCATTCTTTGACTGTTCTATCTACAATAATCCTGCTTATTTTTTAAAGACTCAATTTATCACCAAACTTTCCTAAACATCCCCTTCTGTTATACTGCTGGAAAGTTGGAATTTTATTATCTTTCCTCCTGTTTTTCCACAAATGTTTAATTCTTCACTTTCTTCACTTATTAACCCTGCACTCAGCTGAAGCTTCGCACATACATCTGTGGCTCTGCAAAGCTGAGGATGCTTTGAAAGTAAAGGACCTGGCCTTATCCGCTTTTTTTTATCTGTAGCATCTAATAAGTTATTGTTTCTATTATTTCTATTCAGCAGTAGGACCCATCTACTACACGTGTGTCTTTTAAAAGCCAGCTTTATTGCTTCAAAGACATATCCTGTAAATTATCAATGTCAAGCTGGCGGAGAACCACCGCCTTCAAGAACACTGGGTTTGGTTTCACTTTTACCATTTTCAGAGGACGCATGGATCCAATATACGCTTCTTCTGTATCCCAGAAGGACAGGTCAGGGTATTCGCCAGGTTCCAGGACGAAAGGGACGCCTTGAAATCCAGGCTCTTCATAAATCAGCCATCTAAATAACCACCAGGGAAGGAAAGAAGCAGACAATTCATCATTTATTTCAGGTTTTCCCTCCTCTCTTGCACACTGGACCCCACTGACAAGAGAGGAAAAGAACAGGAGAGGATGTGGAGCCACACAACATCTGGCTGCACTTAGGTGTCAGGATGTTGTGAGACTCCCGGAGGAGCAGGCCATGCCGTGCTTTTCTTTCTAACCTTTGGCTTTTCTCCTTGGCTGGCTTTACCCACTTACCTTAATCCATATTATTAATTGCTATGCTGTACATAGGGTCGCTATGAGTCAGACTCGACTCGACAGCACCTAACAACAACAACATGAAGTGTAAACATTTCTATCACTTACAAATAACAAAAGTAATTATCTTTTTGCACTGCATTTATTTAGAGAGACCAAGTTTGGAAATCCCAAGCCTCCTTGTAAGTTAACACCTCACCTGTAATCAACGACTAGGGTGTTCCACCTAATCATTTTTCACAGTGTCAAAAATTAATAACAACTGACACCTCCCTAAAATGTACAAGGACTACCACCCAGAATTTCATCTAATCCTCACAACAATGCTTCCAGGAGGGAATACTGTTGTCTCTGTTTTACAGATGAAGTTAAGGCAATTGAGCCAGGCCACGCAGCTCTAAATACCAAAGGCAGGGCTGATCCAAGCTGACTCCAGAACTAGGCTCCCAATCATTTTTTTATTTTCTCATTACAGGGAGTACACCAAATCCAATTTACTCTTCATAATTACTTAGGATCATCACTGTGAGCATTATTTAATGCCCAGTGGTGTCCTTGGGAGCTCTGAAGGTCAGAAGGGCTGCTTGTTCCCAGGCTGCCAAGCTCTTTGAGTTCTTGGTTCTGATTTCGATAGCTTTGCAATGCCACACCCTACTATCAGGCTTGTCAGCTGCCAATTCTACTTTGGTCAGGGAACAGCAGCTCCACCCTCCTCTAATGTGGTAAACCCAGAGAACCCTAAAATCACATGTGCTAGAACTGTCTGAAGACTACAAGGTCTTATAAATTTCTTTATTCCTGGGAGGGCTCTGGGAAGGTGAGGCTGCTGGAGAAGGGATTCACATAAGACAGATGTTAATGTACCCCCTTCATAAACAGACTTCTTGGTGATCAACTACACTCGCTAAGCTAGTCTGGCTAAAATGCCTAAGTGTCACACTCCACCATGGTACACTCTCTAGATACCATGCCAAAAAGGGGATGGCTCTGAATGAAAGCTTTTACCAGCAAAATAGGGCAGATGATCCTTTCTCTTATTCCCAGTGTTGGCCCAAGTCACATTTTCAGTGATAGTTTTTGTTAACGATTCCCTTAGATAAATCAGTAATTTCTTTAGACTAATAACACAGGAGGACAAGGGTTTAACTCAGTTGATAGAGTGTCATGCTGTGCTCTCTGAGGACTAAGGTTCGATCTCTAGTACCACAAAAATGGGAGAAGAACGTGGCAACCAGCTCCTGAAACAATCCCCAAACAGCCATTGCAAACCCTGTGAGGGTCTCTATGAGTTGGACAAGACTCAGTAGCAACCAACAACAAACAACACTGGGAATTACAACAGAATCCTACTGAATATCTGTCAACACATACACACACACATAAAAAAACAACATTGGGAAGTCAGGTGCGGTATACAGGTGGGGGATCAAAGCTAATCTACAGTTAGAAGTTAGGACAACAGTTATAGGCAGAGGAGGAATGAGGAGGACTGGAAGGAGGCATCTTCTGAGATGCTAGAATGTTCTATTTCTTGGACTAGGTGATGATTTCAGTTGTGAGAGTTCACTCCAGTTTATGAACGTTAAGATTTAGTGTGTACCTTTTGGTACAAATGTTATTCCCCAAAACAAATTAACTAAATGAAAAAAGAGACTTGCCTTTAAAACCCCTGTAATGCCCCTAAACCATAAGAAAACAAAAGACTGAGAAGGGAGGACTGTAAACTTCCTCATGTTTAAAGCATGACAGTGAAGGATGCATTACGCCCTTTTGAAGCTCAAAGCTATCCTAAACAGGCACATGGGTTTTGTGTCCTAAGTAATGGAAAGCCTACAATAAATTCTGTTCTAGGCTAACAAGTCAAAGGCCTCAGGGTCTGACTCTTTCACAAATGCACAGGCTTAATTTTTCATAAACAGGATGTATGGCTCATGAACAAGTGATTCTGAGATTCTGAAATGATGCTTATTGAAGTATCAGTTTCACTAGGTTTTTCCTTCTTTGAGTTCTGAAAGAATTTATTCATTTGATACTAAAATCTCACTTTCCTTGAAGCATATGGGCTAGTCATCTAACATTTATAGAAGAAAGGCAATTTTGGGTGGAGGGGATTTGCTGGGAAAAAAAAAAAAAACCTGAACATGTAAGTGGACAGATTTGAAAAGAATGTGTTCTGAGAGTCCTTTCTCAGGAAGTGGGTGCTGGGAGCTTGCTGGGTAACTCAGACGGACACTTAGGAATGCAGGGTGCACTTTGGGATCTGAAAACTCATACAGAGTATGATTCATTTTTCCTAAATTCTGTTTCAACAAGATACAATATTCATGAGGCTACCAGGAGAGGGGGAAATTATCTTCAGGCAATGTTATTTCAATTTCTAAAGGTACTCTTTGTCTTTGCATTTAGGTAATGAGCTTTTGCCAATATACATTAAAAAATGATGGTGTACACCTGTAATCCCAGCACTTGGGAGACTGAAGCGGGAGGATCCGTGAGTTCAAAACCAGCCTGGTGGGACTCAAATGATTTTATTTATTTATTTATGTATTTATGTATTTATTTATGTATTTATTTATTTATTACGATAGACATGTTCCCAATTTTCCTAGTAGTGAGAGGTATGCAGGAGAATGTCATTATAAAGAGATTCAGGCTGAAGTATACAAAATGTCTGTAACTTTAAGTGCTTGGGAAAAGATGACATAAATATGGCAAAATGTTAACAATAACTGAATCCAGTGGATACACAGGTATTCACTGAACAGTTCTTTCTACTTTCATGTATTTGAAGCCTTTGTAATAAAAAGTGGGCTCTGATAAGGTGGGCTCCACAATGAAATATACACAATGACTCTTACATAGCAATGAAAAAAGATCAAAATGCTCATTGTATACAGATATGCTCATTGATTCGAGTAATCTTAGGAGAGGAGTTATGTGTGTGCAGAGCAGGGATGGGACCCAGGGTTCTGCAGAAGAGCTGGAGATAGTCTAGATCATGAGTTGTTTGGTGGGTTCACAGGGGGTTGGTTTCATTATTAACTCACATATACAAAACTCACATATACACATATATTCTTCTGTATATATACACCATTTCATAGTAAAAATGATCAAATAATATTTGGCCAGTAAAAAAATAATCTCTCCCCTTCAGAACATCCGTATTCTATTACATGGTCTGCTAACAACTAACCCTAGTCTAAAGACCACAGGCTGTCTTCTTTTCTTCAGTAATGGCATTCAGCCAGGTCATATATGCTCAGTGAAGTTCTAATGTTATTGTTGTTGTTGTTGATAGGTGCCGTGGAGTCGGTGTCCAACTCATGGTGACCCTACATACAATGGGCAAAACAGTATTGTTACTGCTTCTCTGCTATTCATAGGGTTTTCAATGGCTGATTGTCTTTTTGCAAGTGGGTTGCTGGGTCCATCTCCCTAGCCTATAGCACCTGGTGTTCCCAGGTGGTCTCCCATCCAAGTACTATCCAGGCCTGACCCTACTTAACTTTACTTTTGAGAGGATTGGTGCTGAGATCAGCCAGCTGTTTTAAACAGATTTAAGCCAGGCGCAGTGGCACGTACCTGTAATCCCAGTGACTGCTGAGGCAGGAGGATCATGATTTCAAAGCCAGAGGCTACCTGTGCAACTTATCAAGACCCTGCCTCAAAGTAAAAAAATAAGTGGGGGCTGGAGTGTGCAGCTCAGTGGGAGAGCACTTTTCTAGCATGTGTAAGGCCATGGGCTCAACCCCCTAGTACTGGGATTTAAAAAAAAAAAAGAAAAAAAAATCAAAGGTTTAAAACAAATTACACTCAACAGAATCTGAAAGGCAAATTTAGTTAGGAATTACTCATTTCCTCAAATAAGAATTTCAGAAGTAATACCCTTGTTTTGTGAATGTGCAAGAGCCTCATCTAGAGTAAATGGGCCCTGAAATATCTCCTAATGGAATTTAGAAAAGTTCCCCCACAGCCAAGAGCAAATACTTCTCTATTCTGACCCAGGGCACCTGGTGCACCAACAGAAACAAAATGAACTCCTGTACTTACCAGATAAATTCTCTCAACCTAGCTGGGTGTGATAGTGCTCACCTATAATCCCAGCACTCATGAATCTAAGGCCAAAGGATCACAACTTCCAGGCCAGCCTGGGCTACATAAAGAGATCCTGTCTCAAAACGAACAAACAGTCCTCTCAATTCATTCAGACTCTCCTTGTAGACCTGTGAAAGTGCTAATGTCCTGAGCTAACCAACAGAACGCAAGATGCCTGAACTTTGAAGTGATATCCAAGGCAGTTTTCATGACCCTAATGACACAAAAATGAACAGCCAGAAAAAAGATGTCCAGCTCCATGCAAGCCCATCATAAACTATAAGCTGGGAAAGAGTTGTAACTACCACCCACGAAAGGTTGTTGTTGTCAGGTGCCATGTAATTAGTGTCCCACTCATAGCGACCCTACATACAATAGGCAAAACACTATTGTCAGTGATTCTCTGCTATTCATAGGGTTTTCAGTGGCTCATTGTTTTTTGGGAGTGGATTGCTGGATTCTTCTCCCAAGCCTAGTGTTCCCAGGCAGTCTCCTATCCAAATACTAACCAGGCCCAACCCTGCTTAGCTTCTGAGATCTGCCAGGATCGACGCCCCAGTGGTACAGCTGCAGGCCCCAGGAAAGGTTGTGGTTCTTGTTAGGTGCCATCGAATCAGTATCTGACTCATAGCGACCTTATGTACAACAGGTGAAACACTATTGTCAGTGCTTCTCTGCAATTCATAGGGTTTTCAATGGCAGATTGATTTTTGGGAGTGGGTTGCTGGGTCCTTCTCCCAAGCCTACAGTATCTGGTGTTCATAGGCGGTCTCCTATCCAAGTACTAACCAGGCCCAACCCTGCTTAGCTTCCGAGATCTGATGGGATCAGATGCCACAGGGCTATGTCTGCAGGCCCAGGAAAGGCAGGAGATATTATTTAATTGTAGCTCACTATGCTCGTGCACAGCCCAAGCCGGAGTCATGAAGCCCCTTCCAGGCACAGAGATTAAATCTTATGACAGACACCTCCTCATTCTTCTCTAAGGAAAGTGCTACTTCTCAGCACCAATGCTTTGAAAACGAGAAAAAAAAAAAGATGTAGAGATTCCTTTGATGTGAAAAATTAAAGGAATCAAGACATAAAGGCATTTTCTTTTTGCTTAGATTCCTACTCTCTCTCCCCACACCTAAACAAAGAAGTGCCTAAGGCTCATATAGTGTCTCTTCCTTCAGCCACACTCGTTGTCCTTTGAGATCTCCTGTTGCAGCTGATGTAAACACATTCTCATAGTAATTTTTTTTAGGGCCTTGGGAAAGCTAGGCAAGTGCGCCACCACTGAGCTACCCCATCAGCCCTTTAAACACCTTCTTAGTGCTGAGGACTCCCAAGCTTTTTATCTGTGGCCTCTCTCCTGCACTCTAGCCTCACACACTTCCTTACCCTCCTGCCCTCTTACATAAACAGGAAGTTGGCATCTCACTTAACTCGCCTGAAACCAACTTCTGAATTTCACTGTCCCTTCCAACCTGCTCCTCCCCATCTTCTCCATCTCACAACTATTGTGGTTACCAAACCCCGGACTTTTGCAGCCCCTCATGCCTACATAAAATCTGTCAGCAAATGCTATCAGTTCTATCTTCAAAATGCACCCATATCTGACCATTTCTCACCACAATCACCACACACCATCTAAGCTGCCATCACCCCTTGCCTGTATTATTGCAATTGCTTCCTGCTTTCTTTGCTTCTACTCTTCCCTCTTTACAGTCTATTTCTACACAGCAGTCAATGATCCCTCTAGATTTTAGAATGTAGAACACAAATTAGATCGAAATCTATTCCCCAATGATTTCCCACGCCACTGAGAGTAAATCAGAGGCCCCTCCCAAAGGTCTCAAAAGCTTGCCATATAGCACAAGGCCTCTCCCACCACTGTCCTCCTGACTCACCCTGCTCCAGCACTTCAGCCTTCACTGTTGTTCATGTATACCCAGCAGAGCTTCTGCAGATGCTGGGCTTTCTGCCTGGAACCCTCCCCTGACCCAGCTCCCTAGGCTAGCCTCACTGCAGGCTCCCTCACTTCCTTCAGGTCCCTGCTCAAATGTCACCAGAGACCTTTCCTCACTACCTTATCTAAAACAGCATTGCCCCTGCTCCGCTTTCTAATTTATGTTCCACCTGACATAGCACATATGTCTATCTGCCTATTCCCACTAGATGGAGAGCTTCACAAGAGCAGAGACACCATTTAACGTGCTCACTGATCAATTACCAGCATTTAGAAAAGCACACAGTAGATGCTTATTAACTGTTGTTGTTAAGTGCCATCAGGTCAGGTCTGACTCATAGCAACCCTATGTACAACAAAACAAAACACTACCCAACACTGTGTCATGCACACAATCTTTTTATGTTTGAGCCCATTGTTGCAGTCACTATGTTTCTTCTCATTTTGAGTTGTGCCACAGCAGCAAAAGGAAGTCTCAGGGGCTTTACTCCATTCCTGCTATTAAGATTGACTACTTTGAGGAGGCAACTCTTCCCCACTTGTTTCTTGAATGCCTTCCAGCCTGGGGGCTCAGGTTCCAGCACTATATTTGACAGTGCTTCTCTGCTATTCACAGGGTTTCCAATGGCTGATTGTCTTGGGAGTAGTCTGCCAGGTCCTTCTCCCTAGTTTGTCAGTCTGGAAGTTCAGCTAAAACCTGTCCACCATGGGTGACCATGCTAGTATCTGAAATACCAGTGACATAGGTTTCAGCATCACAGCAACATGCAAGCCACTATAGCACAACAAGGTGACAAACAGGTGGGGGCTTATTAATAGACTGGCTGAAATGTGTCTATCTCATAGACACTGTATTTGGTTTATGTTTGTTGACGTCCCAATTCCTTGCTATATTTAGAGAAAGTAACAGAATAAGCCCGTCCTAATACTTTGTCCTTCTATGTTAATCACCTTTAGAAATCTCAGCTTTTCAAGACCTACAGGGAATAGATATAATCAAAATGTAAATGATTTAAAAACTGTAAAATGTATGCTACCCTTGGAAAATAATTTTAAACATCAAAAGGAGATATTTAAATGAACATTCTTCTTCACATCCTAAATTCTGCCCTAACAAGTGTACTTTGCATGTTGATTAACCATCACTATCATCTTTCCCTGCTATTATCTCATTTAGCTGGGACTGGAGAAGGTAGGACGGTTAGGCTGTTCCCCTCAACACTCATGTTGAAATTTAACTCCCAATGTGAGATATTAAGAGGTGGGACCAGATAAAACCTTCAAGAGGTGATGAGGGGTGAATACTGTAACCCATTCAGGGACTAACAGGGTATCTCAAAAGTAGGTCTGTAATAAAAGCCAGGTTGTCTATCTCTTATGTGTACTGCTCTTGCTGTGTGATGCCCTGCACCATGCTGGGACTCTGCTGACAGTCTCCACCAGCACTAGATGTGGGCCCCTGATCTTGGGCTCCCAGTCCTCAGAACTGTGGGCTAAGAAACCTTTATTCTCCATAAATTACTAGGTCTGTAGTATTCGGTTATAGTGACAAAAAACAGACTAAGACAAGAACTGTTTTCAAAGAAAGGGGACTAATGATGCTCTAGTTCTTGACTTGAGTGTTGTCTACTTGGGTACTCACTTTATTATTGTTTGACTATACATTTACCTTCTGTGAACATTTTTCTAGTTATACTAATTTCAAAATCTTAAGGTAAAGTAAAGCCAGGTGCTGTGACACACACCTATAATCCTAGCGACTTGGGAGGCTGAGGCAGGAGGATCATTAAGTTTAAGGCCAGAGGCAGCATGCATAACTTAGCAAGAGCCTGTCTCAAAATAAAAAATAAAAATGAGGCTGAGAGTTCAGCTCAGTGGTGGAGCACTTGCCTGGCATGTGTGAGGCCCTTGGTTCAACCCCCTAGTACCACATACACACACAAAAAAATCTAACGTAAATAAACAAATGAACAGTTGTAAAGGAAGTAGCTAATCCACAACCTATACCCCCCACAAAAACCTAGATGTCGCTTGTCTGTCCTCTCGCTACTTGAACAATTCCTATGGTGAGTAACTCTCTATCTAACATGGCACCCTGCTTCCATTTTAACCATTGGCAAGTACTTCCTTGGGCCAAGTCAAAATCTACCACTCTTAATTTCCACAGGTTTTTCCTAGGATCTCCTATAACATATCAGAAAGCAAGTGTAATTTCTCTTCCAGGTGACCACCTTTCACCTCAAGGATGGCTGTTAACCCAACCCAAGTCTCACACTTCCTATAAAGTTGCCTAGGTTTTAGCTCTTGAGTTTTGAGGACCAAAATCAGACTCTGATCTGTAATTTACCCAATTCCTACATTCTGCACTATCAAATCATTTTTCCACAATAAGGATAGCAAAGCAGGACTATCAGTAATCAATAGAATGCAGAAGACATGAGTAAGGAGTGCTTTATCATTCACTGCAGTGATACTCTATATCACCTTACAAGATAGACTGTAGATCTTTAAGACTATGTCCTCCATTAATAAAACCTTTTGAACATTCTCTGAATATGTAAATATTTACAAATTGTATACATGCCCACTGAACTAATATATTATGCATATTAGAAAACATACATAAACATTAAATCTTAAAAGGAGATTTTAAATAAATACAGAGCAGCTTTGGTATTTGTTTATTTTCCTGCATCTCAATAGACATCTTTCACATGCCCTCAGTTGTGTGCTCCACCTTAGAGACCACATTTGTTAGTATTGCCACCTGTACTTTTTATCCTCAGTTTTCCTTGATCTGAAATATTTCCATTTCCTTCAAAATATGCCTGCAGTTTCCTGTGACTTGTGAAACCAACACAATAGCATTGTGTGACAAAGTTAAAGCAAGTGCCAAGCGTGTTGGCTTCTAACCCACCTGAAACAGTGGGGCACACCTTTGAATCACTGTGAAAGTATAATGTTACTCAGCTTGGAAAGAACAAGGTTCCTCTGTGATAAGGAAAAAGCCCTACATTAAAAATGCATTCCCCCCACTTCCTATAATAAATTATTATTGTTTATAAGAGGTAATGCTTGCAGCGGGACCACTGTAGCGTCAGATCCCATCAGATCTTGAAAGTTAAGCAGGGTCAGGCCTGGTTAGTACTTGGATGGGAGACCACCTGGGAATACCAGGTGCTTTAGGCTTGGGAGAAGGACCCAGCAAACCACTCCCAAAAAACAATCAGGTATTGAAAACCCTATGAATAGCAGAGAAGCACTGACAATAGTATTTCTCCTGTTGTATGTAGGGTCACTATGAATCGGACACCGACTCAACAGCACGTAACAACAATATAAGAGGTAAATCATAGTAACCTAAGTGCAAAAGAATCAGAATTTTATGTGTCATATAAAAAAATACCTGTTAGTCCATAATTACTTAATAGGGCAATAAATTGGAAAGAGAATTTCTTAAGTCCTCTCTTTAGTACTACACTCACACAAAAAAAGCTTCATTAAAACTGTATTTGAAATAAAATACTTACATGCCCCAATGCACTTTAATAGAACACGTCTTCTGCATTATACCAAATCCTTGCATTTCTTCAGTATCATCAAAATAGGAATTTAGGAGTCCTAACCCTTCAGGTTCAGTAAATAAGTCAATTTGACTGATTCTGTAATCCTGGAAAACATACATATAAATATATAATATATGTGCAAGAATAATCACTCTGTGTATTTCACTCTATAGTAAGTTTGTTATTCTTTTTCTTGCAACTGATTAAAATAAGCCTCAAACACATATAGTTCACTGAGCACCTGCCATTTTATTTCTTTCCTTTTTGCACCCATGGCTCATAACATGCATCTTTTGGGGCAGACACATTGTTCCAGTCATATATTTCAGTGTCACCTTCAAGCAAAGATCATCAGAACTGTGCTTTATTAGCATTTTAAAACATACTTCTCTTATCCTCATGTGACTTCCTTTGTTACAGTAGTTTTGGCTCCCTTGCTCTGAAGTAACTAACTATCCACGTCTGGCAACCCTAATCTATAGAATGGTTGCATTTGGAATCTTCCTCAGCAATTGCTCTGTGCCCAGAAGCCCCCCCTGGTAACTTTCATTCACTATGACTAGACCTCTATGACGTTGGTTTGGTCTAAAACATAAAGGAAAAAACCACAAATTCAT
Source organism: Pedetes capensis (assembly GCA_007922755.1). NCBI lineage: Eukaryota > Metazoa > Chordata > Mammalia > Rodentia > Pedetidae > Pedetes > Pedetes capensis. Next base: position 86,230 of record VMDO01001681.1, on the reverse strand, counting down.
GGTTAACAAGTCTTTACACTTCAGTTATAGTTGGATGTCCCACATACCCATAGGTCTGCCAAACACCCGGCAAAAACTATCCTGGCTGAGTGCATTAACCAGATATTTATTGAACCTTTTCTGTGCTGCCAAGTTAGGTGAAGTATAGTATAGAAGAAATATTGACACTTGGGTCAGTTCAGGTGAGACTCTTAAACAGTATCAGAAGTAAGTCTAATGAACCAAAAAAGTGATCCTTTTGATTATATGTTACAAATTTATGCTGTTTCATGTTTCAAGAACCCTGCACATAATCTGTAAATATAACTCACAATGTATCAGGAACCACAAATGTGTTTCTGCCCTTCAACATGATACCACTCAAAACATTTAACCCAAGGAAATAAATTAAAAAATTATAAATTATTAAGCATAAAAAATGTTCACACAGCATTTATTTAAAATAATAATTAGCCAATCAGTCAATAAGTAAAACCTGGAAACAATCTTAAGATCTACTGAAAGGGGAAATAATAAATTATGGTACTTTATTTATGTACTAAGTGATGAATGATAGCTCATCATTTCAATGAAATATAATGCTTGCCAGGCACAGTGGTGTATGCCTATAATCCCAGTGACTTGGGAGATTGAGGTAAAAGGATTGCAAGTTTGAAGCCCCCTGTCTTAAGGTAAAAATTATGAAAAGGCTGGAGGTGCAGCTCAATGGTAAAGCACTTGCAAAGTATATACAAGGCCCTGGGTACAGTCCTCCAGTACTGCCAAAAGGAAAAGAAAAAAATATATATAACGCTCAGCTAAACATTTGCCAAACAGGAGCTCTCTTTACCAATATGCTTCATTTCACTTACCGCCACCTTCCTAGAAGCACCCAAATCCTCACCTCACCAGATTCCAATACTTCCCCCAGTTGCAAAGAACTGACAAATGCTACCCGTGGGAGTGCAATCTTAGGAAAATGGTAATAGAGACAGAAACTGGGTCGAGAATTACAGTGTTAAGTGGAAAAAGCATTACAACATTGTACTTGTACTATGGTTACAACTATAGAAAGAGCAGATTAGAATATGACCAACAAAGGGTAGAGAATCCAAAAAAGTGAAGAAAGAAAACGCTATGATGGTGGGATTCAAATAATACTTATTTATTTATTGATTGATTGATTGCAGTACTTAGAGGTTGAACCTAAGGCCTTGCACATACAAGTGCTCTACCATTATGATGCAGTCCCAGTTCATTTTTTTTTTTTTAATCTTGAGACAGAGTCTCATTAAGTTATTCAGGCTGCCTCTGGCATCAAACCTGTGATCCTCCTGCCTCTGCCTCCCAAGTCACTGAGATTACAGGCATGAGCCACAGCGCCCAGTCAGATAATATTTTTAAACACTGCTTTATTACCAGTATTATTTGAGCAATAAATTGAAATATAGGTAAACTATTCTACTCATGAGGGCATTTCAAAATAATGTTCCTCATATTACTTCTTATCACATTATGTGCTTAAAACAATTTAGAATACTAATTATCATCTAAACCACTCAGAAATGCTGACTTAGGAAATAGGTGACACTTCCTTCTGCCAAAAATTGTTACTTGTTACTCGTTTTCATTTTAGAACCTTCCATTTCTCTCTTTTGCACTTCAAAACACCCATCTCTACTACACAAACTTGGGATAATAGTATTCCACTTGGAAGACACCATTAATTATATTTTTACAAATTCTACAAGTCACAAAGACATTTATAACACTTCCGTCATCAATGATTAAGTCAAGAAATTTTGTCCAATCCATGAAGAGGGTTCAAATATCTCAAATTATTTTCTTTTCTGTACTAGAGATTGAACACAGGGCCTTGTGCACCCAAGCCTTTTTTATTTTTTATTTTGAGACAGGATCTCCCTAAATTGCACAGGCTGCCTTTGGCCTTGAACTCTCAATTCTGTCACAGCCTCTGGTGTCACTGGGATTATAAGCATGTGCCACAGAGCCTAGCTTTAAATAGTATTTTTTAAACCCACATAAAACCCAGAGTTGAATGATCAACTGAATTATTTTTGGGTTATTTTTCCAAAGTAGAACATCTCAAGGTAATCAGAAATCATGTAATAACCAAAAGACTTAAGTAATGGAAAAATCTGTTCATAAAGATCTCATCACAACTAGGTTACTACGTAAAGTACACTTGGGAGATAGGAATGGGGGCCAGGGTGAAAGATTTACCTTAAAGATTTATCATGAAAAAATATCTAACCAATTAAAATATTTCTTTACTAGTTCATTTAAGGCACACAAATACTTATAGAACATATATTCATAGAGTACCAAATATTTTCCCAACTGACTTCTTTCATAAGATGAACATTTCCCTTAATATAAGAATCATCCCTGACATTCAATATATATATTTTCTGAACGAACAAAATCCAGATTTACCATAACCTACCTGGACCACATGTCTGATTGAACCAATCACTATAGGCTTATCAGACTGGGCATCCTCGTTTCCTTCCAAAATATCCTCTATACCCCAGGGACCAGAGAGTTCCAATTCACCTTCTTCTAAGGGGATAGAGTGCCCTTCAAAATTTGGTTTCTCATACAAAATCCAACTAATAATAAAACACAGAAAAATCATTAGCCAATGTTGGTGAGAGAAGTTTTGACTGCTAATATATATTATATATCAGTGACCAATTCTCTATCAATTAAGATAACATAAACTCTCCTTAAATAAACTATACCATGTATAATTAAGCCTCTTATAATTGAAGAACTATATCAGTATATTGGAAAATTTTGGGGTCATCACTATTATAGAGCTGCTGATGTTCTATGGAATTATCAGATAGTTGAAACCGACAAATGATAACATATCAGATAAATGGGTGCTTATTGTATAGCATTTCCCCCTTAAACGTAGAGAAAACATTTCTCTAAGAGGGATTTTAACATATATTATAGTCAAATCAATGGATATGTTGATACAGAGGACTATATGTACATTTATGGAAAGTATTCTCAAAATTTTCTCCCCAACAGCCAAACACTAAGAAAAACCTCTTGTCAATATGAAATGGTTATGCTTTCAAAACGTACAGAAGCCAGCAAAACTTGCAAAAGAACGGGAAAAGCACTGTTCTATTAAAAATAAAATTGTTACATAAAATTTCATTTTCGTACAATTTTCGGTCTACAAATTTGAGAATGAAAGCAAATTTTATTTTTCTAATGAATATGTTGAATATATAGAAAAGCACTAAAATAGCTAAACCTATTCCTATTCCTATTCCTAGACTTATTCCTCTTAAGGAAAGACACTGCATATTTAATCAAATGGAGACCAAAAGAAAAGCTTTCTAATTTTTTTTTTTTTTTTTTTTTTTTTTTGTGGTCCTGGGGGTTGAACCCAGGGCCTCGCCCCTGCATGCTCTGCAAGTGCTGGACCACTGAGCTGCACCCCCCAGCCCATTTTTTTACTTTTTGAGACAGGGTCTCACTAAGTTACGCAGACTGCCCCTGGTCTCAAATTTGCGATCCTCCTGCCTCCGCCTCCCGAGCCGCTGGGATTACAGAGCTTTCTAATTTTTAAAATCATAAATGCCTAAAGCTCTACCCTCTGATTTCAAATGAGTAAAATAGGTACTAATAATACTTATGTCAGAATTTTTTTTAAGTTACTTTACTCAACTTCCTGTGCATTTCCATGAGTCAATTAAACTAGTAAAACAATTTTAGAAACTGTCAAAGTATTTCTATTTTCATCAATTCCTTTCCATAATCAAAATTATCAGCCAGGCCTGATGGCATATGCCTGTAATCCAAGCACTTGGGAGGCTGAGGTAGGTAGATTGCAAATTAAAGGCCAGCAATATAGTAAAACCTTGTCTCAAAAAAACAAAAAACAAATGAAACAAGAAAAACCCTTTCTTTTGTCAAAAAATTGGAAAGTAAATTAAATTTTAGGTTAGTTCTTTACTGAACTGTCATTTAAAATTTAGCAAAAATGTCTTTCCTTACAGATTTTTAGAGTCACCTCTTGCCTATCCACATGAAAAGTGCAATTGTTATCAATGCCATTTAAAATTCATGAGCCAAAAATGTATTTTGGGCCCTGATGTATGATTAATCTAAAGCAAGGTCATGTGGGGATATGTGGGGGAAAAAAACTTGTTCTAATATATTTTGCTGATGTTTTTACTATAAACACGTTATCACTCCTATAATCTAAAACATGATTAAAAACATGTTTTCTAGATGTGAATTCCTTATCTTACCATGTGTAGTATTTTCTGCAATTTTCACTGATAAAGGCATACTCATAAACAAGCAGGGAGGACCAGAATGGTAATTCAGAAGGTAAAACACACATAGTTTATGTCAGAAACCTCAAGCGCCACTCTTACCATCCTCTAACAACTTTTATAAGTACCACTGGAGAGAGGCTCCAAGAACTGCAATCCTGAATGTCACTGAAAACTTCAAAGCACTTCTCAGAGACATCGGGTTCACTGAATATCACTACCTAGAAGAAAATGAAATCGGTTGCCCTTTGTCACACTCCATCAGACTAAGATAAAATCTCTATTATGAAAATAATCTTACCTTTCCAGGCCGGGGATTGAGTTTATTTTGCACACTTCCTCTAAGTGTCTGGAATCAGATGAATAAAAACACAACAAATAATTACAACCTTACATAACAGTCTTCTTTTCTCCACCTATGATCCTTTCAATAGGATCATATTTACCTCCCAATTTATTGATTTTGAAACATGTCCACCCTGCTTTATGCCAAAGTTGTATTAAAAACCTCTTTGAATTTATACTATTAAGTTACATGCTGTTTTCTCCTCTCACTGAATTTGCCATTTCAATTTCTCCTCATTTATATGTCTAGGCTATTTCCACCAATACTAGAAAATTCAGGGCCCGGGGCTGGGGATTTAGCTTAGTTGGTGGAGTGCTTACTTAGCTTGTACTTAGGCCTGGGTTTGATCCCCAGCACTGCAAAAAGAAAGAAAGAAAAAAAGAAAAAGCAAGAGAAAATTCAGGGCCAAAAGTCTGACCTATGCTTTATGTCAGTTCATGGAAGAAAAACCAACTAAGAGATTGCAATCTAAATAATCTTGGAGTAATCTCAAATACATAAAAAGAAATTAGAATGTATTAATCATTTATCTGGAAAGAACTTAATCAATTTTATTTTTATGTTTTCATATACACACCCTATCTGAATCTATAAATATTGTGTTGTCATAGTAACATCTACCATCAGGTAACAACTACTAGTCTAGATAAAAGTGTGTATGGCATATTTCACAACATATATTCCACATTGTTGTTAGGTGCCATCAAATGGGGTCCAACTCATGCTGACCCTGAGAGGGTTTTCAATGGCTGATTGTTTTGGGATTGCTTCGGGAGTGGATACTACATCCTTCTCCCCTACCCTTTTTTTTTTTTTTTTTTTTGCAGTATTAAGGGTCAAACCCAGGTCCTTAGAGAGTGTAGAGCAGCGCTCTACCAAGTGAGCTAATATTTAATGTCCCCTTTTTGATGGACAAAATACCTTTTAATATGGCTTCAAAACTAATCATTTTCAAGACCATCTGACAAGACTCATAAAGCTAGAAATGCATAAGATAATAAAAATAGTAATTACACATGTAAAATATTACAAAACATGGACTGCTTCCAATGCTGACCAGATGCCTCTTCTAAGGATTGGCTTTGATCTTATTGCTCTTGCATCACACTAGAGTGGGAACATGCCCTCAAGACATTTATATATCTATATTAGAAATAGACAAACTGAAGGAAAAGCCTAAATTTTAAAACAAAACTCTGGTAAAAAAAAAAAAAACATTAAAGATAGAATATCTATATAGTCAACAAAGGCTAGGACCTAAAGAAAATTTATTTTTAAAAAAATCATAAAAAATAAGCCAAGCACCAGGTCTCATGTCTGTAATCTGAACAAGTCCAGAGGCTGAGGTAGGAGGATAGAGAATTCAAGGCCAGAGGCAGCCTGTACAACTTGGTGAGACCCTGTCTCAAAAAATTATAAAAAGAGCTGGGTGCAGTGGCATACACCTATAATCCCAGGGATTTAAGAGGCTGAGGCAGAAGGGTGGCAAGTTTGAGGCTAGAGGTACTGTGCAACTTAGTGAGACACTGTCTCAAAAAAGCGGGGCTGGGAGTGGGACTCAATGGTAGAGTGCTTGCCTAGGATGTGCAAGGCCATAGGTTCAACTCCAGTACTGCAGAAATAAATAAATAAGTAATCATAAAAAGTCCTAGAAAAAATATAAAGCATTTTGTTTCTCCATTTTATTCCCTCTGACTTGGTTTTCATAGGGAAATATATTTTGTTATCAGACTTAACAGGTTGTAGTCAGATAACAAGTAACCTAAGAATAAAAACTGAAAAGATCAAAGTCATAATGGATGGGAAATAGACCTGTGTAAATCTTCCGTTTGAGAGAAACAGTTAAGAATCTTAGGATTTCCGAGTGCTGGACAGAGGGTTGCTATGAGTCAGATTCAATTCAACAGCACCTAACAACAACAACAACAACACACAGATTCAATTCTCAAAATGTGACCCAGCTGTCCCGGGGAGTCTCCAAGAGCCTTTCAGAGTGTCCATGAAGTCAAAGCTGTTTTCATAACAAGAGGTTACTTGTCCTTTCCATCATTCTCTCACAAGGGTACAGGGGAGCACAAGGCCCCATGATGTCACAACATTGCTCTGAAGGCTGATGGAATATGCACTTATGTTTTAAAATTTTCTGTGTTAAGTTCTAATATACTTCTGATAGGCATAACCCATGTAAATAAAAGCTCTTTGGGGTTCTCAATAATTTTTCAATGTAAATGAGTCCTAACTAAGACCAAATAGTGTGAAACCCACTGGTTTTCAAAATCACATGAAAAGGGGGATCGGTACCACTGCTGGAAATCCAACTACATTTTGCAAGAACTTCCACAATCACATTCTATGATAGAATTATAACAAAAGCCAATACAACACTTTGAAACATGCTGCACAGCCTCATCTGGGTGAGGAAAGGTGCAAGGCATCTTCTGCCTGGGTAAACTGTGTTGGATTATGATCTACACTTGCCAGACAGCTGGTTCAAAGGGAGGGCCACACATGTTGCACCCATGTTTCCAGGCAAGGAGAGCTGAGCTCTAAACCTGATATTCTGCCTTCCTCTTTCAGTGCCCTCCCTGAACCTGAGTATCAAATTGGGTAGCAAAGAGGCACAAATTCACTTGAAAAACTGAGGGGAAAAAAAAAAAACAACAACTTCTGAGCTATGGATGTAGCTCAGTGGTAGAGTGAGTTCTTAACATGTGTAAGGCCCTACGTTCAGTCCCCAATACCAAAAACCAAACCACAAACAAAAAATCTCTGGCAGTCAGATAAAAGATAGAGAAAACAAAATTATCACTCAAAATATTTTTTCTTTCATTTCTATAATATTAAAGATCCAATGTAAACCAAAGTTTTCTACACCCCAAAACTTTGCTGCAGAAAAAAAATTCTGTTATGAAAACTTGTTGTTGTTAGGTGCTATCAAGTCGGTATTCGACTCATAGCAACCCTCATAGGGTTTCCAATGACAGACTGTTTCGGGATTGCCTTGGGAGTGGATTGCCAGGTCCTTCTCCCATTTTTGCGGTGCTGGGAATTGAACTTGGGACCTCAGAGACTGCAGCACAGCGCTCTACCAACTGAGCTAAATCCCAGCCCCGTTATGAAAACTAATTCCTATTAAACAGAAAATACTTTCTCAACTGCATGGGATACACACATTGCTGCTTATGGGAAGACTGAGTGAAATCTTACAGTATGAGAGAAAGAAAACATTCCTTTGGGTGGGGCCTATGCAAACTGAGGAAGCTGCTTTATAAGTCTTCAAAATTCTACATACAGTACTGAGCATATTTATACAAAATGGGCAAGAAAAAGTGTCTTATCTATCTCTGAACTCTCAAAGCACTTTATAACTTTTCATAATGTAACATATAAACCCAGATGTGCTTTAAAATATTGTAGTTTATTCTCCCTGCTAGACCACTAATGTCTTGAGAAAAGAGACATTGAGAGCTTTTTTTTTCTTGGGCCCTGAGAGCATCCTGTACACAGATTTTCAAATATGTGATGAATGAGTAGAAAACTATTGTACACAAACACCACCATTTCTAAAGAACAGCATGAATTTCTTATTGCCCTTCTCTCTCCTAGCTTTATGAATACCCCAAATAAATGATATTACATTGGTACTCACCATTGAATCTGATAATGACATTCCAGAAAAAGAAATGCTTGGGTCATACCGGCTTGATTTGAAAAGACCCACGAAGTCAGTATCACTGTTTCCATGGTTTGGCAAGTTTGATAGAACACTTTCAATATGGTTAGCCTTTTCCATATCACCATTGTTCTTCAGTTTGGAAAATTCAGAAAATTTAGTTTCTGGCAAGTGTAGGTTGCTTCGTGAATTCAGGTCTTCCTTGGTTTCCTCTTTTTGTGGGTCTTTTTCCATGTAGCTTGGACTTTTCAAACCTGAATGAGACGTATTTGATGAAGTGAAATTGAAGACCTTTATGGAGTTGTGGGGTAGGAGATGTGGCTGCTCTTTATCTGAACCACAGGGCGGGGCACCCTCGGTCCTGGGCTGTACAGCTGAAGATTGAGATAGAGAACTGTTCTGAGAAGTGCTGAAAGACGTGGTCATACTATTCACTGATGTCACAGAGGGGGAAAAGATTTTGTCTTGTGGTAAAGAAGATAACAAACTTGAGAACAGGGCACTTTTCTCTAGCCTCGATCTCTTAACTCCACCATTGGTGACATCCCTGTTCTCTTTGTCATTTACTTCTGGAGTGACCTGAGGTTCACTTTTACCATTAGTGTACAAGGACTTGAAGAGGACACTCTGTTCAGTGGATGAACGTTTGGGTCTCAGTTTGGATTTGGGATCAAGAGTCTCCGTCAAATGTAAAGCTGGTGACATTTCTAGCTGGCTTTCCTTCTTCTTCCCTAAACCAAAGGTAAACACGTTGGGATCAAACACCTTTTCCAGATTGTCCTCGTGAATAGGAGGCATGGCAAAGTAAGGGACAGGAGAGTTTGGCATCCTGCCCTTCTTTTTCTTCTGGGGCACACAAACTGCACTGTCCATCTTTTTTATAATTTCAGTGAATTTTTCCATATCAGAAGATGAATCAAATACACTATCATCACTACCAGCAGAAATGTTCAAGAGACCGGCAGGGGTATCCTGGCCATTTGCACCATTTTGATCTAACCGTTGGGGAGTTTCTGAAGGATTTCTGCTGCTGGGAGAGTTGGTGGGGCTGGCCTCCATTGTCAGGGGTGTTCTGTTGCTCTGACTTTGAGCCTGGACAGGCAGAGCTTTCTCGACTTCTGGTGGCATGAGGTGTGGGCCAGAATTTGCCACATGTTCTTCTTTGCAATGAGTGTCTGCGGGTGGTATGTTCTCATTGCCTAGTACTTCCTCTTGCTGGAGAGAACAACTTGCAATGGAAACCACCTCAAGTTCATTACTGTGACAACTCGGCAACTGTGCTTCTTTAACTTCAGAGCTTTCTGAGATAACCTGGGAGCTCACATCCTGGGTGCTCTCCACAGGAAGCACGAAGGACCTGACCTGGACGAGGACCTTGGAAGGACACTCACTTCCCACTGTTTCTGGGCTGTGCTCTGGGGACAAAGGAGAGTTTGCTTCCCCTCTCACACATCTGGCGAGTGGCATTTTCTCACTGTGAGGAGATGCAGGCAAAATACATCCATTATGGTTTTCAGACACTTTTAGATCAGTGCACAAAAAATTATTTATGGGAGCTTGAACACATTCATCTTGCAGAACATCCACAGGAATGGGTGAAGGCAGTGGAAGAGAAGGTGGCTTAGATGACTCAGCTAGGGGCTGGGAGTCAGAAAATGTATCCTGTGGCTCTGGAGGTGAATCTTTGGTATCAGGAATGGTAGGGACATCTTGTGTTGTATCAGTCATATTTTCAAGTACAAGTCTTTTGCCGTGATCAGCCTCTGAGTCGTCTTCTCCTTTAGGGTTCTTGAGAGGAATCAGTGCAGTAGCTTCTGATTCTGAAGAGCAGCCAGCATCTGTTTGCACATCTGCCTTATCGCTGTGGTTAGGCTGAGGACCGAGAGTTTGACCCTCAGTGGGCTCTCCCCCTACTCCTCTGGCTGCTGGGAGAATCTCTTCTTCAGAGACAGGAGTTTGAGGTTCTGCAGAGGGTCCCTTCACCAGCACACTGTTCTGGTGGCTGTTTGGCATTGCTTTCTTTTCAAATTGCTCCATTTCCTTGGCTTTTCTGGCTAAATTCAGCTTTGCCCTCCCAACAAATGTCTTATTAGAGGGAGGAATGTTCCTTGTGCCACGAGTATCGGGGTGTCTTGGGCTACTGTTCACCCGTTTATTTTCAAATAAGGAGATTTTGGTGGCAGTGTTTCCCTTATGGACTGGCTGGCTAAATGGATTGTGTTCATTTCCCAAACTGTCAGGATTCTTAGGGGTTTTGAGATTTAGTTCCACATGTTTGGGTTTGGCAGGGCTGCGAGAAAAAAGCAGTAGGATAGTTATTGACCTAGTTTTAAAAAGTGAACACACAAACCAATTTATATTACAAAACTATAAAAAGCCAATATTTTCCTGGTATACATTTGCTCTTTTATGGAACATTTTAAACAATCCTAAATACACTATTAATTACCACAAGTAGACCTTTTGTTTGCATATGATGGATGAGAAGATTATATAGCTAAGAAACTCTAAAGGGGAGAGACTAACAAGTTTACTGAGTACTCATATCTATGCATAATGCTTGGCACTAAAATTAGAAGATATTATACGGCCTGAAGAACATTAGAACAAATTTAAATATTTACTGTACCCCATACCTTAAATATGAAATGAATTCCCAAGCATCAATTATATGTTTTTATTTTATCATAATGTTTAAAATTATTTTAAAAGGCAGGAGCCGGGCACGGTGGCGCACGCCTGTAATCCCAGCAGCTCGGCAGGTGGAGGCAGGAGGATCCCAAGTTCAAGACTAGAGGCAGTCTATGTAATTTAGCGAGATTCTGTCTCAATAAAGTAAAAAAAAAAAAAAAAAAAAAAAAATGGGCTGAGGGTGCAGCTCAGTGGTACAGCACTTGCAAAGCATACAAGCACAAGGCCCTGGGTTCAACCCCCTGTACCAAAAGAAAAAAAAAATCTTAAAATGCTATTCTTTAAAAAAAAAAAATCATTATTGACCTCTTTGGGTATTTTGTTCCTCTTATCTTTTCCCCATGAAAGTTTTCTGATTATGTGTGTTCACTATAGGAAATTTGGCAAATATTCTAAAAATCAATCATAATCCCACTGCTCATAGAATTTTTCTATTAACATTTTAGTTTTCTTCCAGTATTTTTACACACATATTTTCATATTTTTATTACCATATATTAATTGTACAAGATGATTGGTTTCATCATGACATTTTTCATATATGCATTATGTATAAATGTTTTTATAGAATTAAGTTCATTCTGTTCATAGACTTTGGTACTTTGTCTAAAAAAATTATTCAACCTTTTTATTAACATTGTTCAGGTTACTAAAACATTTTGTCTGAAAGGTTTCCTTAAGATCTGCATAAAAATCTGTCATAAGGATGTACCATAATTTATTTACCAATTATTCAGTTGTTGGTTTTATCATTATTTCTTGAGCAAAGAGAGTATCCCTTGTCACATTTCTTGGATAAAATTATTCCCCAACGGAAATAATGCCTTTGACCATACACAGTGCTTTCTTTCACAGAGATATAATGTGTTCTGCTTGGTATTTGCTGGCTCTGGTCCTTGTTCTCACACTAATTATCTGTGTGCAGTTGGTGAAGTTTCTTTACCTATGGCCTCTATCTTCTGTATCTGCTTTTTTAAAAACAAAACAAAACAAAAACTAGATAGTTTAGAACAGTTTTTATTTTTCCCCAACTTATGATTGAAGGAATCTGTGGTGTCCTTTCCAGGAGTTGCAGCTGGCAATAGTAGGGGCTGCAGGGCTGCCCATATCTCCTTTCAACCAAATCATTCCTACTTATCTGTTCTATATATCACTTTTATATACGTTCTCTCAGAAGGGTTCTAAAACTAGAGAGAGAGAGAGAGAGAGAGAGAGAGAGACAGACAGACAGACAGACAGACAGACAGACGGAGAGACAGAGAGACAGAGAGACAGACAGAGACAGTAAAGCACTGGTCTAGTGGTTTATGAAATGGAGAGATAAATAATAACTACAAGCAGTCACTGATTGCCAAGCACTTGAGAATGTTTCAATTTGGCTTCCCTGAGGTATAATTTTGTGCATTCTATTTTAAGGTAAGGAAGTTGAAGCTTAGAGAAAGTAACTTGTCTGAGGTCACAAAGCTAGTAGTGACAGAGCCGATTTGAAGCAGGTGCTCTCAGCTCAGATGCCACACTCCTGCCCATTATGTTGTTGTTGTTAGGTGCAGTTGAGTCGGTATCCAACTCATAGTGACCCTCTGTCCAACAGGGGAAACACTATTGTTAGTGCTTCTCTGCTGCTCATAGGGTTTTCAATGGCAGATTGATTTTTGGGAGGGGGTTGCCAGGTCCTTCTCCCAAGCCTACAACTTCTGCTGTACCCAGGCGGTCTCCCATCCAGGTACTAACCAGGCCCGACCCTGCTTAGCTTCCGAGATCTGACGGGATCGGATGCCACAGCCTGCCCATTATACTATTATACTATTCTGCTTCCCCATTCAGGGTCAGACTGAATGAGTTCTTCTGGTTCTTTTCATCTTATCACTTGGGGGAGAGGCCAATAAGTTATCAGGAGATCTATAAGATAAGGTAATCATACTTTAGAGGCCAGTTGATAATAAGAACACAGAAGTGGAGAAACAGCTGCCTATAATCCCTGTGACTAGGAAGCCTGAGGCAGGAGGATCCCAATTTTGAGGCCAGAGGCAGCCTGTGCAACCTAGGGAGACCCTCTCTGAAGATAAAAAGTGGCTGGGGGTGTAACTCAGTGGTACAGCACTTGTGAGGCCCTGAGTTCAGTCCTCCAGTACTGAAAAAAAGGAAAGAAGAAAAAGAAACAAAAATACAAAGATGGAGATGCACAGAAATGCCATGCTGTCTCAATGTATGGACTCAACCTTCAAAAAGGTTGGGCCTAGGAAGCCTCCAGAGGGACAGGCAGTTTGACTCCAGGTGAAACACCTTATCCTTCTGGATAAAATGAGAACCCTGGGCTAGATATCAGCAAGTCCTCCCCAAATAAGAATTCAGATTTTCATTTTTTAAAAATTTTATGTAAATACTGAAGCTAAGCCAGGCATGGTAGCACACACCTGTAATCCTAGCAATTCGGGAGGCAGAGGCAGGAGGATCAGGAGTTTGAAGCAGAAGCAGCCTGGATAACTTAGTGAGACCTAGTCTCAAAATAAAAAGTAAAAAGTGGGCTCCGGTTGCAGCTCAGTAGTAGAGCATTTGGAAAAGCATGCATAAGCCCCTGGGTTCAACTCCTTAGTACCCACCCCCCCACACACACACACCAAACATACATACTAAGGTTGGTATATGCTCATAAATTTCTCCCAGGCATTGTTTTCCCCACTACCTCCATAAAATACGTAGACTACCCAGTGTCCATATCTTAAATTTAAAGGCAAAATTAACTTAAAGATTAAATTCTAAAAGCAGTGAGAGAGTATAAAAATAGCTTACAAATACTACAACAATTAATGAGGGCTAGTCAAATACAAGCGAACATTTTTTTTTTAATTCTCACCAATCAGCCCAAGGAACAGTACAAGACAAACATCAGAGTGTGTCTTATGATGTAAATGGAAAATGCTACAGGTTAGCCAGCAGCTACCTTAAGGATAGGAAACACATCTGCACATTAAAGATTTGCACTGAGATCAAAATAACTTTTACAACCAAACTTTGTGTGCTATTAAGTTCTGCTACCAAGAGTCACTGCAATTAACCTAGTTCAGGCTGATTAAAAGGACAGCTCCTATAATTCACATTAAAATGCCTTTCATTATAATGTGAGAGGGGAAAAGAATCTGGAGTCAATAAGACCCAAGTTATATGATAAAAGGAAAATTTTCCCTATTTTAAACATATCATTTTAAAAAGTTCAACATTTACCACTTGATAGAGAACTTTGAAAAAATAATTTTATAACAGTACTAACATGCAGCTTCATAGTCATTACTTTTCAGGTAATATAATATTATTTTTCTAACTCTTCAAACTGTGTATTTAAGGTAATCTCATTAGGAGATGCCACATGCCTGTAATCCCAGAGATTTTGGAGGTGAAGACAGGATGATCAAAAGTTCAAGGCCACAGGCAACCTGTGTAATTTGTTGTTGTTGTTGTTAGATGCCATCAAGTCAGACCCAACTCATAGTGACCCTATGTACAACAGAACAAAACACTACCTGACACGGTGCCATGTCTGGCACTATTGTCAGTGCTTCTCTGCCATTCATAGGGTTTTTGATGGCAAATTGTTTCAGGAGTGGGCTGCCAGGTCTTTCTCCCAAGCTTACTGAACACAGTATTCCCAGATGGTGTCCCATCCAAGTACTACCCAGGCCCAATTCTGCTTAGCTTCCAAGAGCTGATGAAATTGGATGCCAGGATGATATGGGTGTAGACCAGTGCAATTTAGTGAGAATAAAAATTGGGCTCAGTTTGTGACTCAATAGTAGAGCACTCACCTAGCATGTGTGGGGCTCTGGGTTCAACCTCCCACTACCAAAAAAAAATCTGATCAACACTCTACTTAAAATAAAATAGCTGTAGGAAGAATTAAAGTGTCTGAAAAACTTCATCAGTCAAACAAAAATTGGTCAAAAGACTAGAATTATTAATTTTCCATTTTAATAGTTTGCCAATTCACCACGTCTAAGGCCTTGTGCAAAACAAAAGTAAACTGAGTGGTAAAGAAAAATTTTAGGTTGAAAATAGCACTAAGGAAAAAAAAACATTTGGTTTAGTTCTGTTAGGAAAAAACAGAGTTTCATTTTAAGATTGCTTCCTGCTGTTTGTTTACCATCTTCCTCAGTAGCCTAACATTTCAAGTTTTTCCACTGCTGTCTTCTGATTGGAGGACAGGTGGAGCGTCAAGGTTTCTCAAAGCTGGCTGTGAAGAGATTTCAGTGTTTGGTCACACTAGTCTTCTGCAAATAATGAGCATCATTCACTCAGGTTATTTCTCTGACGCTACCGTTACAGAATAAATAGCTGACTATATCAAAGGTCTCCAAGTTGGCAGCTGGTGAGGTAGCTCACATTACTCATTAAGCACATTTTCCTCAAGGTTCTTCCAAACAGACCTCCTACTCTAAAATTTACTTCTCCAAGGAAGCATATAGAATGAAACCATTCAGTTAAAGCATGGTAATGATTTGCAAATTACCAGCTCGTTTAATAAATGTGAGAATATAGGAAAACCTTGAGCACTTAAATCCTTCTTCACCTGTACTGAGGGTTGGGGAGTGAGAGTGTGGGAAGACAGAAATCTCATTTTCCCTGTCCTGTCCAACCTATACAAATCACATTTATCAAAGCGCAAGCCTCAACTCTTCTAAAACACAAACAGTGATTTCTTCCTCTCCTGCTCTTCCCCAGCCTTTACAATTGTAACACCCATTTGGCAGTTTAATCAGATATCACCTCATATTTTTATTTGATTTGTTTGCTTTTAATGTGCCAGAAGGGGCCTTAAACGTTTCCAGGGCAACAGGCTGAATCATAGTTGAAGGGTTTTTCCCTATAGTACATAGCCCAATAGCATACATAGAAGATACTCAATAAATATTTGTAAAATCATTTAACTTAATTTAACATCACATAGTTACAGTGTGTCGTTTTGTGCCCTTTCACTTAGCAAATGATTTTCAGTAACAACACTGATCTTAAACCGGGTGTGGTAGTGCACCTTTATAATCCCAGCATTGGGAAGGCTGAGGCAGGAGGATTGTCAGTTCGAGACCAGCCTGGGCTACACAGCAAGTTCCAGGCCAGCCTGGGCTACACGAGACCCTGCCTCAAACAAACAAAACAAAACCAAAACTCCAATCTTTCTCCACTTCAATAACTGAAAACTATTTTTCAGCCTGGGAGCAAAGAGTAGGCTCCCTATGATCATAGAAGGAAAGAAGCAACCAAGATACTTGTATTAGAGACCTTTAAGCTTTAGAAGAACAAATGCTCCAACTTCCTTAAACGGTTCTCAGAATTCTCTTAAACTCACACATGCCAAAGTTATGGGTCATACCGAACATACTGTCTGCTCATATGTATTTTCAAAACATCTAACCCTGGAATACTCGTGTACATTTTTGATAAAGAATATAATTAGTTCATGTCAAGCCTTGAAATCTATTATTTATGTAAACATTAAGCCTCAAGGGATACCCTATCTTTACATTCATTTAGTTTAGATCCTAAAACAAGAATTAACTGGCAAGGCTGCCAAATGTGTCATCTTCTTAAATCGTTACTCTGTAAACTGGTCCTTCATGCTCTGAAGTTCAACACAGAAAACTCAGTGCAGACAACTCTTCTACCAATGCAAAAACCCGGTGCCTTCTCAGAGCGCCCCCACCCCACCAGCCCTTCTGCAGACATGCAAAGCTGCCCAGCCCAATCCGCAGTTACTTACAGGGTCACTTTGGTGGTCACTGTCGACCTGCCCACACCGAAATAATTCCTGGGCTTCAAGCCGTCGGCGTCAGAGGCTCCCGCCGACCTGCCCAGCTCTTTGCTTCGGCCTCCCTCGAAGTGGTTGGGGAGCGGGCCTCTCTTGTGCTCAGGCTTGATCTCGGGCAGCAGCGAGCTGCTCTTGACCGTGAGCTCGCGAGGGATGACTCGGGCCGCCTCCTCCGCGCTCTCGGCCACGCCGCCCTTGGTTGTGGGGCCGGGGTCCGGCGCAGGCGCCCTCTTGGGTGGGGACTCCTTGGCGGGAGCCCGCGGGCCGCTGGCGGGCAGGCTGGGCACCGCCTCGGGGACGCGGCCCCGGCCCTTCCTCTTGGTGGGGGACGAGAGCGGGAGCGGTTGCCTGCCTCGGTCCGCCTCCCCCCGGAGCTGCCCTTTGGGCCCGGGGCAGGGCTTGGCCTCGGCGCCCGCAGGGGAGGCGGCTACGCCCCCGTCGAGGGCCGCCCGCGGAGATTTCACTTTCTTTTCCGCGGAGCCGTTCTCTGGGCCCGCGTTTGGCGCCACCTCGTCGTCGAACACCGCGTCGTCCCGCGCTGCGCTCTCGGGCAGCGCTGCGTCTGCGCCGGCGGAGTCGGAGGATTTCTGCGACTTCCTCCGCCGGCCAGACCTGCGGCCGCCCGACCTCTTCTCCATGTCGTCCGAGTCGCCGCAGTCCTCCGCCCCGGCAGTGGTCACGCTCGGCTCGTCCACCTGCGCCGCCTCTGTCTTCCTCAAGTAGATGTCCAAAGTCAGGACCCTGGCGGCGTGGGCGCGCTCGCCGGGCTGCGCGGGGCCCCGGGCGGGGGGAGCACCTAGCGGGAAAGCGGTGTCCTCGCGGGGCTGACCGCGCGCTTCTAGGGTCCCCAGGGGGCCTCCTTCGTCACCCAAGCTGGGGGATCCGTCGGGGGGCTCGCCTGGTCCTTCCGAGAGCCGCTCCCGGGCGGGCGACCCCGACACACCTCCCGCACCTGGCGGTGTGTCTTGTTGAGGGCCAGCGCCGGGCGAAGCGTCCTCCCCTGTGCTGTGGACCGGCGTCTCTGCGCTCCCTTGCCTGGAGCGATTCCCTGGTGAGGAATGCAGCTGCTTGGCAGCGGCGGTGGCATCTGGGAAAGTCTCTCCCTCCGCCTGCAGAGGTTCTAATTGGGGTGAATCACTTTCATGGCTCTGCTGCACCGCTGCTGCACTGTCCCTGCAAGGGGACAGCTCGGCGTCGCAGGGGCTTGCCTGGACTCGGCTCTCCGAGGGCTCGGCCTCTGCCTCCCGGGTCTTCTCCTGGGGGGCGCCCCCCTCGCTCGTGTCTGTTGGCTTTGGTTGGCTGCTCTGAGACTTAGTCTTCTCACACACTCTCTCAGAGAGTTTAGAAGAGGTTACATCTTTGAGCGAGCCTGGTTTGGCACTTGAGCTAATGACACTCTCTAACCCATTTCTGGCATTCCTTCTCCTTCCAGTCGTGAATAGAGTACCAAGTTTCCCCAAAACTGGCCTCCTTCTGTTATCTTCAGGTGGTTGTGCTCTGGACTGGAAAATAAGAGGGGACGAGGAGAAAATATGAGAATCCGATTTTTTTCCCCGTTAGTAGCATATTACAGAGCTACTATGAGCCAAAATAGTTACAAGCCAGAGTTTAATTGGAAATGAGAAAAATCTTTGTTACGTTCTTTCCAACAAATTACTCAGGTTCTATTTTCTGAATTTTTAAAAACACCCTACTTTCTTGGCGATACATTACTTAGAACAGCGTCTCCTTGTATTGTAATTACTGGGTTTTTGTTCTAAGGAAAATTCGAAAAATCCAAGTAATCATATATGCACAATAAACAATTCCCAGTTCTCGCTAGCCTTTGTGTATTTTTTTCCCTCCTCCCTCAATAAAGGTGTAATTTCAAAGTAGCCAGGCGTGACTACAGGGCAGCTGCAAACACTAAAGTATATTAGGGCGGAGTTTTTCCTGAAACACTTCCCTCTTATAGGAAGAAGAGGGGGCGAGGAAAAAGTACGCGCAGCCTTCTACAGGAGCATATTAAGAAAGTACTGGGGTTCAACAGACATGCAAAATGAAAACGTTAAGAAAAGTTGGAGGAAACCTAGCACCTGGCCCCGCCCTAAGCCCAGCCGCCGCGGGGAGCGACATGACGCGCTCCTCCAATGGGAGAGGCGCGCGGGCATTCAAATGTCCCCCGCGCCCCTCCGAGCCTGTCCCGCCTCTTCCTCACTCACCCGGAGGCTTTTCCCCCACGGAAATCCCTAGGAGTGTAAATACCTGGGAGGTTGAAAGAGAAGGGTGCAAAGGTGCAAAAACGAACGCCTTCGCACACCCTGCCCTAGGGCCGCTGCAGCGCGGGGGGGGGGGGGTTGGGGGGCGGCCCTGGCCACGCCCTGGCACCGCGAGCCTCTGGGCGAACCTCCCCAGGAGTCCTAGAGCCCCGCCCATGTTTGGGAGGGGACCACCTGCGAACGGTCTGTGCAAATCCTGGGAAGGGGAAAAACCTGTCCTGACACCGCCTGGAGCAAAACTGCCGGCACCAGGTGCCGGGAGCCAGGAAGGACCCAGCGGGCAAAAGCTGCCTTCTCCAGGAGCCAAGCATGGGCTTGCCTCCTCCCCTCCCGGCCAGCCCCTTGGCCCCGGAGCTCCTCACCTACCCTCCTCCAAGAGGACAAACCCAGGCTGTAGTCGCGCCCTTTGGCCGATTTGCTTTTATTGATTTGCTCTACTGTTATTCCTGACACCAGGCCCTTATGGGCAGCTACAATCCTTTAAGAATTACACTCAAACCCCAGGTGCTTCGTTGAGCCCTGGTGATGCAGAAAAGATCCCTGCCTTTCCACGAAGGTGAACTAAATTTAGGACGATATTGCCTATTTACAGGGAGATTCCCGAATCACTCTAGAGCATATCCACTCCATTACATGCAGCCAATGGACTTCCGAAATGGTGGGAAATGAGAAAGCAAGGTGAAGTGTGCAATGAAATGGGGAAACGCGCATCTGTCGCGACAGCCTCGTCCCGACAGGCAATGTAACACCGTACTGCAGCCTAGTGAGGTAATGCTGTTACCCCATAGTAGAAATGAGGAAAAGAAGTTCAGAATGTGTTGAGGACAGGGGCAGTAAGTCAGGATTCAAGCCCAAGTCCTTTCTCCAGCGCGTGCTCCTCTGAGTTACTCACAGTGGACTCCTTTATATGGCATGGAGGTACAGAAGTACCCGCGAACCCAAGCAGGCCCAGATAAAGAGACGCCAGTTCCCCCCCACCCCCCCGACACACACACACCTCTGGCCAAGCCCTGAGTCAGAGTTCCTGAAGAACTGCTCAGGGATCAGATTTGCTCATATACTCCCCAGGTAATACTTCTGTCCTGAGAAGCACCCAGTGGGAGTTTTGAAACTAGAGAGCTGGAACAGAGGGAGACAAATGGAGCCATCCTCCAAAGTCTTGACCCAGGCCATATGCTTCTGAAAACTAACCAGATCTTGCTTGATCCATTTCTTCAGTGGTTATATAAATCATACAAGGAAGAATTCAGTGTGATATAAAACAAAGTACATTAAAATATTCCCTCTTCCGAAGGAAACATTTGTATTCTTTTACTACAAGTCAAAGGTATTACTTGATTTCTAATCATAATGCGTGCTTACTGGGCCCTCCTCATGCACTAGACACTTCCTAAGTGATGGCAGATTTTCATTTTATCCTCCCAACAGCTCTGAAGGTAGGTAGTCTTTTTATGCTCAATTGCCAAGAGTATATAACCCCTGTCCAAGGCTCCTATAGCTAATAAAATCTTTCTCTTTGTCTCTATTCCATGACAGGCCATCAAACTATCCTGAAGAGGTAGATGAGAAAAATAGGTTTGAATCTATTGGCTCAGTTCCACTCCCTGTTAAAATAAAACAACTAAGTGTATTATTACTCTATCCTGCCAATGTTGTTGCAATCCACTTTTCCCAAGCTATAAAGATGCTAGATCAGCAGTCTTCTCTGCTCAATAGAGGCGTTCCCCCTCACCCATTATTGGCTAGGGTTGCTTTTTACAAAACCAGTAGCTTACTCTTCCACTTGGCCACCAACTACTTGACTCCTCTTACCCCCAGAAGCCAGAAGGGTAGCCTATTTATCTCTTGCCAAACTGTTCTGTTAAATTTCCTAGAATTTCAGAGTTTTATTTGCTCATACACACATGTTCATAGCAATTTCATTCACAAACTGAAAACAATTCAAAAGTCCATCAACTGATGAATAGAAAAATAAAAATTGTGGTACATCATGCAACTGAATACTACTCAGCAATAAAAAGAAACAAACTTTTGAAATATGTAATAACATGGATGAATCTCAAAATTATTGTACTAAGTGGGGCTGGGAGATATAGCTCAGTGGCAGAGCATTAGAATTTGTGGGGCTTTGGGCTTAATCCCCAGGACCACAAAAAAAAAAAAAAAATAGGAGGAAGAAGACTCAAATGGTTACAGACCATATTGTTGTATTTATATGACATTTGAGACAATGCAAATTTAATAATGGTAGAAAATAGATTGATGGTTACGTGAGGGTAGGGGGTGGGAGAGAGGGAATTGTGACTGAGAAGAAACACAAAGAAACTTTTGTTGGGTAATGGAATTGTTCTATATCTTGACTGTGATGATGGTGATATGGGTACACATCTTTCAAAACTCATCAAACTATCTATACTTACAATAGACATAACTGCCTGGCATGGTGGCACCTGCCTATAGTGCCCGATACTCTGGAGTATGAAGCAGGAGGATTGCTTAAGCCCAGGAGTTTGAGGCCAACCTGGGCAACATAGCAAGCCTCTATCTGCTTAAAAACAAAAATAAAAACTAATAACAAAAAATTATATCTTAATAAGGTTGTTTTCAATATAAAGATTTTCACTGAGAAATAGCAGAAATATAGAACAAGGGACAGTCTGTCTGGCTTGGGTACATATTTCACAGTTCTTAATGGTGGGAGGGTCTGCAGCCATAGCACCCTGGCATCAGATCCCACCTGATCTTGGAAGCTAAGCAGGGTCAGCCTGGTTTGTCCTTGGATGGGAGACCACCTGGGAATGGGAGGGGATGGGAGACCACCAGGTGCTGCAGGCAAGGGAGAAGGATCTGGCAATCCACTCCCAAAACAATCCACCATTGAAAACCCTATGAATAGCAGAGAAGCACTGACAATAGTGCGGGGCATAGCACAGTGTCACAGAATGTTTCATTTTGTTGTACATAGGATCGGACCCAACTGGATGGCACCTAGCAACAATGGTGGGAGGGGGCCTCAAGTCATTTGAAAGGAACTCCTCTCATCTATAGGTGGTCTCTGAACAGGATTATCTAAACGGAGTTTACAATGCCCCTCCAAAGAAAAGTCCTTAGTTTTTTAGAAGAGAATACCCCTTCTTAAACAGGTTACATGTTTCCCTTCAGCCAGGGATTCTTTCCAGTGTTCACAGATGAAGGATGGCAGATGAAGAATGAAAAACCAGATGGCCTGAGAATTGTCAAGGAGTGTTAGTAGGTACCTTTTTAAGTATGAGGTTTGGTGTTCCTAGGATGAGAGGCCATAGATCCAGCACCTTTCCTTCAACCTTGATGATAATCTATTAGGAAAGGGGATGTTTTGAAGAGGCCACAAGTTTCATTAGGCTGCTTCATGCTCACCCAGGTTACCCCTACTCCGGTCTCCCCTGGACCTGGGCAGGGTCCTGAGGATTCTCAGGCTGATATTCTCAGAGCCCACTCAATCCCAAGACCACATCTGTAGTTATCTTTTTACCACATACCTTCTGCCCACCTTAAGGCAGCCTGCACACCTCACTGAGTGGAACCTGTATTTGTCATCCTCCCCTCACAGTGCCCTACTGGAATGGAAGCAGTCATGATAACACTGTTTTAGAGAGTCCATTAGTTGTGTGCTAGGACCTGTCTTAGCATGTTTTTTGTTGGCTAACATTCACAACAAACAACAACATTAAATATGGCTTGCTAGGGGACATGATAAGCATCTATAGCGAGATCACACTCCAGCTGTGAGTAGAGGACTAGGCAGAGCTGGCTGCAGTGCTGGTCTGTGAATCTTCACCTTTTTGGTGTGGCAGCACCTGCAACCAGGTACCACTTAGTAAACATAACCTTGTACTTGTATAATTTCAGAAACCTGTGCTATTCCCTCATTTAATGGGTTGAAAGACCAAGATATATAGGATAAATTGCCAACATATTGCAATATGTTCAAATGTCACAACATACAAGCAAAATCATGTATTTTTTTGTTTGTTCCATTTTTTAAAGATTACCAATTGGAGTTATTGCTTTAAATTAGAAGCACTTCACCTAAAATTATATTTAGAGGCTGAAGAAAATTATGTTGAGCATATTACTTGGAAATGTAACTAAAAAACTGTTTAAAAATGTATTTTTCTTATGCCCCAACCCTTTCACTCCCTTGTAGAATATAATAAGCTCCTTCTCAGCAGGAAAAATGTCCTGTCTGCATCTTCAGCACCTAGCATGGAGGTCTCTCACTAGAGATGGATATCAAGTACTTGCTGCTACTAAAGAACGAGGAGCATCTGCCTTCCCTTTGGAGAAGTTATCAATGTCTTGGAGACAACTAGAAGTACAGATTAGGTCTACACAAAACAGAATGAAATTTTTTTTCTGGGTAAGACTTGTTGTGATGAAGAATTTGCATCTTCTGCCCACACGAGGACTCTACGCATTGGTGCTGCCGCTGGCACAGACTTTGACTTCTTCAGGTTTACGACCGGCTCCCAGCCCAAAGCTGACTCAAGAAAGAAGATCAAGATCATTTTACATGTCCACACCTGTGCATCCTTCCAGAATGTTGTCATCAACATACAAAAGTAACTCTTTTTGGAAAACACTTGTGATTCCCAAAGAACTACTTTGTTGGTTTTTGAAAGATACCTAAACTCTTAACTTCTATTCAGCCAGGAATAAGAAATGATTCAAATGGATATTATTGTGAATAATATGATTAGCCATGTTACTTTGATAACACCTTAGATTTGCAGCATATGTTTTGGTGTTTGATGTTTGTTTTGGTGAAGGGTTTTTTTATTACTTATTTAATTTTTTATTTATCTTTTGATTTTGTTTCGTTTTGTTCTTTGGTACTGGGGGGAGGTTGAATCCAGGGCCTCGCACATACTTTGCAAGTGCTCTACCACTGGTTTGCACCCCCAGCCCATTTTTTTACTTTTTCACTTTGAGACAGGGTCTTACCAAATTTTATATAGGCTTCCTCTAACCTTAAACTTGCAATCCTCCTGCCTGTGCCCCCGAGGTGCTGAGATTATAGGCATGCACCACCATACCCAGCTCAGACTTTCTTTTTTAATAGATTTTTTTTGCTTTAATTGTGTAATTCAAAAATAGAGAAATTTTATTTTATTATTATTATTTTTTTAATTTTTAGGTTCTGGGGATTGAACCCAGAGCTTTGTGCATGCCTTGGCCACTGAGTTACACCCCAGACCCTCAGAATGCAGGAATGTGAACTACTTCACTCTTCAACTTTCTCAAGTAAAAACAGAAGTTGAAAATTTTTTTTCAATAAAATCAAGAAATACTTTAGACCTATGCTACAGCTAACTAAAGAACAAAGATGAGAAGTAGGGCAGTGGAAGAGAAAAGAGAAGTCATTCAATGATAGAAAATCTGATGGAGAGTTAGGCTGGGAGAAAGAAATACATAAAAAGGAGGAGACACTTTCATGAAGAGACATCACTTTTACAAGGTATCCGTTCTGAAGACTTCTAGAATTAAAATTAAAATTGCAGCTCCCCACAGTGTATGGCTGCATATCATCTCATTAACAGCAGCAGCAGATAGGTGAAGTTAAATTTAAGAGAACATCCAGATGTGGATCCCTGATACTACAGGCCTAGATTTCAAATTGTTGTTGTTTGTTGTTAGGTGCCGTCAAGTCGTGTCCGACTCATAGCTTCCCTCATAGGGTTTTCAATGGCAGATTGTTTCAGAATTGCCTTGGGAGTGGGTTGCCACATCCTTCTCCCATTTTTGTGGTGCTAGGAATAGAACTTGGGACCTCAGAGACTGGAGAGCAGCACTCTACCAACTGAGCTAAATCCCAGCCCACAGATTTCAAATAGGCATTTAATAAACTGACTATCCTCCCCACCTCTCCATTTTGTTTTCCTTCTTTATATTGCTTGTGCTAATATATATGGCCATTCCAAAACACTCACACACAATGCAAAGGAAATGTTCACAAAATAAACCTAGATCTATTAAGGACTGCAATTTTTCATTTTAACTTTTAACATATTTTTCTATTATGTGGTATCCAATTCCCTCTCTCAAAATATACTAAGTATAATTTAGCTATTTCTTTTTTTCGTTGTTTTTTCAAGATAGGGTTTCATTATGTTGCCCAAGATGGCTTTGAACTCCAGATCTCAAGAGATCCTCCTGCCTTAGCCCCTCGGGTAGCTGGAACTACTGTCAGCTACTTCTTAATGATTCTGGAGACAGAACTATGAACCTCTGTTATATTTGTGCTATAATAGCAATTTCTTCCAATGTGATTACAGTGAGTGAAGACTAGTACTTGCCCTAACTGACTACAGACTGTAAAACTGTTCAGGATAAAGTAAGCCTCTTATGAAAAGCATATGAAATTGTTACCTTTGACCATCTTTGATGCACAGTCCAATTTCATGTGGTGCAATCAGTAGCAAATTAGACCATCAGGGCTTTTCTCTCCATCATCCCTGTTCCCAGTCTCCCAAGGTGGAATGGTTGCTTGAAACCCTGTGCTGTTTCTAACATTTGTCACCACTTCTAGTGTCCACCCATCTCTATGGCTCACTATTTTTCCTTTTCTAAATCTCTTTTCTATCCTTTCAATGTCATGTGACACACTCACAATATGTTTATTTTTTCCTAATGCTGCCATTGCAAGCCAAGCAATAATCACATCTCATTGTATAAAGCCAAAGTTATATTACTGGATAACAAAAAAACTGTGACAGATTTTTTTTAACTTCCTGGTTTGATAGTGTTCTAAAAGGAAGAAACATTACTGAATATGAAGGCCATCATTTATGAAAGAGTTCAATTTTCATTATCCTGAAGAGTTCCTAAGAATTGTCTTCAGGTCAGTTAATTTTTGACAGAAATAGAATTGCTGTTATTAGGTGCTGTCAAGTCAGACCCGGCTCATAGCGACCCTCATGGGGTTTTCAATGGCTGCTTGCTTTGGGATTGGTTCAGGAATGGACTGTAAAAACCAATGACCCAGGAACAGTGGTGCACACCTGTAATCCCAGTGATTGGTGACTCAGGAGGTGGAGGCAGAAGGATTGCAAACTCAAAGTCACAGACAGCCTGAGTAACTTAGAAAGAACTTGTCTCAAGACAAAAAATAAATAAGGGATTAGGGGTGCATCTCAGTGGTTAGAGTGCTTGCAAAGTAGGAGCAAGCACCTGGGTTCAGCCACCCCAGTACTGCAAACACATAATAATAATAATAGTAATAATAATAATAATAATGTCACTGACACTTGATAAATCAAAAAGGAAGAGAAAAGATAAGACTGTGGAGTGTTGGAATTGTTGTATCATTTATTCACTAATTCCACTAGTAATTACTAAGTATCTATTTTGTGCTAGAAGTTTCTCCTTACATTAAAAAGGCAAACTATGGCCCAAAGGGGCTGGGATTTAGCTCAGTTGGTAGAGCGCTGCGCTGCAGTCTCTGAGGTCCTGAGTTCAATTCCCAGCACCGCAAAAATGGGAGAAGGACCTGGCAATCCACTCCCAAGGCAATGCCGAAACAGTCAGCCATTGAAAACCCTTATTATAAGGGTCCCTATGAATCGGAAACCGACTCGATGGCACCTAACAACAACAGCAATGGCCCAAAGAGCCTAATTTTCCTAAGACACAAATCAGGCTTTCTAAAAGTTATCTCATTAATTTCCCATTTGAGATTAAAATGTATCATTAGAAAAACAAGATTTTACTAGAATAGTATGATATTGCGTACCACTTGTGTAGTTGTACTGCCTACACAGAGTGCAATAGATCTGTGGAGGGTGCTTATTCCTAGGCCTGGTGGTATAGCCAATGAGTCTGCTCCAGTGACAGAGCTCTACTTTAGAATTCAGTTAACTGTGTAAACAATGTGTGCTGGGCATTTCTGCTGGCTCACCCTACTTTAACCTTGTCTGTGTGCCAGGTCCTCAACCACAATGGACTAAAGAAACTGCCCCCCTTGCCCTTTGGTTTTGGTTAGGTTAAGCAAGTGGTGGAAACTGACAGGCAATCAGAGAGAGGGATGAAGTGAGGTCAGGTATTATGGTATTTCTTCATCTTCCCCTCTGGGTTGACTGTGCTGTGTTTGACTATGGCTTCCTCCCCTTGCCCTTTCAGATCTAGGATGAGAAAGGGTCTTAACAGGTGCCAAGTGAAGAGTGCTTTATCATTCTTTCATTGGAGTATAACCAAGTTTTGTGAAGCTGAATTATGTATAATTTTGAGATTTTGTTGTTTTCCTTCCTTTTTTCTTCTTCCTTCCTTCCTTCCCTTCTTCCTTCCCTCCTTCCTTCTTTCCTTCCTTCCTTCATTCCTTTTCTCTCTCTCTCCTTCTTTTTCTTTTTTGCCTTTGTTGTTGTTGTTGTTGTTGTTATTGTTGTCATTGGTGTTTTTGAGACAAGGTCTCACTATATAGCCCTGGCTGGACTCAAACTACAAGCATACATCAGCATGCCTGGCTTGAGAACTTTCTTTCAGAAAATGAATGCAAAATTCTGGATTTAGGCACAGGACCTTGGAAGAGGCCAGGTGAGTGAAGAACCCTAGAGCTTAAGATTCCTTAACCTCTCTTGGCTTCCTTAAAATCTTGCCCACACTTTGTAAATAGTCCTACATTACTTTCCTCAATTACACAAGTTAGTGTTCTATGTGTTTCTTGGGCAGGAGTCCCAACCAGCACTAACTATGGGCCTAATTACAAGTTACAGATAACCCAGAATGTCTCTCTTAATGTAAACTGAACAGTCTCCCTAACATTTTCTTTTTCTCAGATAACTGTCAGGCTGAATTAATTTGCTCTACACTTGAGATGTATAGCCTTAATTTAGTGACTCTTTCTTCTTGTGCACAATGTGTAACTAAAAGGAGATACAGGAATTTGAAATTTGTAGCAAAAGTATTTTTTATTCTACCTCATGGGTTGTGTGTCTGTCTTGATTAACATAATCAAATGACTGACTAGTGAGTTTCTAATTAAAGTTTAGCCCACTAGAAAGTAGAAATGTGCTCATTAAGAAGGAGTCAAGTTAGTTCCTTTCTTATTGATTCAAATCCCAAAAACATGTTCTTTCTGCAGTTTAAGAAGAATAATTTGTAGTGGCTGGGGATGCAGCTCAGTGGTAGTGTTTTCTTGGCATGTACAAGGCTATGGGTTAGATCCCCAGTATGTAGAAAAAAGGAAAGGAAAGGAAAAGAAGGAAGGGAAAGGATAAGAAGGGAAGGAAAGAGGAGGGAGAAAAAAAGGAAAGAAAAAGAAAAAGAATGAGGTACACAATAATGCATGTCAAAGATCAAAAATAATTACATCAAAATTCTAGTAAACCCTTAGTGAGTCTCAGAATCTAAGTACTAATGGAACAAGGACTACTCTTCAGCTAGGTGATCCATATATAAATAGCACAATGAGGGAGACTGGGAATAAGTTGGGGAGAAGAGAATGGAGCGGCTGCAGGGAGGACTGACACAGCCTGCCTGCCCTCCCACAAGACACGGAGAGCAGTCAGGTCTGTAGCACTGAAAGGTGTTATAGACCAGAAAGAGAGGCCTTTGGAGACGGCAGCTATGAAGAGAGATGGACAGCCTCTCTAACAAAATATTATTGACCCTAGGCTGCCTCTGAGATGATTGGTGACCTTAAGACCTCCTAACTTTAGATGAATTTAACCACGTTTAAAAGGGTGGCAGAAAACAGTAAATTTATTTCCAGAAAATGGAATAATGTTTATCTTTCCAACTAAAATATACTGGAATAATGTACAAAATAATAATATATATTAATATAACTGAGACACTTCTAAGGTTCCTGTAATTTCTAATAAGAATTATTGGTTTCCTAGAAATATCTTTCCTTCCTTTCTTCCTTCCTTTCTCTCTCCTGCTTCCTTTCGCTCGCTCGCTCGCTCGCTCGCTCGCTCGCTCGCTTGCTTGCTTGCTTGCTTGCTTTCCTTTCTTCTTTGGGAGACAAAGTCTCACTATGTAGTCCAGGCTAGCCTCCAGTTGGAGCGCCTCCTGCCTCAGCCTCCCAACAGCTGGGATTACAGGCATCCACCACCATGCCCAGCCAATACTTTTCAAATTAAGAAGCAGAATGCATGCTTGTGTGAAGAGAACTCAGGAATACTACTAATAGGGATCAAATCATTTATTCTGTCAAAAATTCCACATCTGTCATATAGGGTATCGACTAATTCACAGGAAATGATCCATGTGAACATGCTTTGCAAAGCATGTAATGCCCTATGACAGTGGCAGCTGGCATTATTAACAGTCTAATATTTTGCTGATGTTTTATAGCCCAAGTTAAAGTTACAGATGATAAGTAATGAATAAGATCCCAGCCAGGCCTGGTAGTACATGATCCTCACAATTCAGGAGGCAGAGGCAGGAGGATTGCAGGTTCAAGGCTAGAGATAGCCTGCGCAAGTTAGTGAGACTCTCACTCAAAATAAAAAGTTAAAAAAAAAAAAAAAAAAGCCTGGGTTTTCAGCTCAGTGGTAAAGTGCTTGCAAAGCAAGCACGAGGCCCTGGGTTCAACACCTCAGTACTGAAAAAAAAGAAAAAGATCCTGATTAGTTGGTGAGATGGAGACAAAAATAGCAGCTACAACCAATGGCATTTCTAAAAGAGTTAATATGTCTACAGAACGTGGCATATAATTGCTTATGAACACTCATCTTTAATGTGTTATGACTGTAATAAAGAAAGCAGAAGTCTACTCTTTTGTTAACCTCTTTTTTTGTAGATCATAATTTAGAAGATGTGTAACTAAATACAGTGAACACCTTTGGCTCACTCAATGTGAATAGGACCCTCCCTTTCTTTAACCATAAGCTTCTTTATTTTTCTTCATTGCGCTCATCATTACCCAAAAGGTATTGCATTATTTGTATATAGTACTTCTTTATTATCTTATTACTGCCTTCCCTTACAGAATGTAAGCCTCATGGGGATGAGAATTTACTCTTATTCTCCCTTTTGCTGTGTCCCCAACCCTTCATCAATGCTTGGTGACAAGAAGCACTCAATAAATATGTATTTATCAGATGAAGACAATACCATCCATATTTTACAGAGGTCTTTTACTCTCTCACCTACTAGGGAGAGCCAGACAACAGTGTAATAAGCAAGAGCCAGACAATAGTGTATAAAAGAGTACCCAGGGGTTTGGGAGCAAGCAATCATTTATCACAGAGAATCAATTTTCTGTCAGAAACTAAGTAAGACCTGTCTCTAGCATGTGCCACCACACAGCTCCATCATAGATATTTTTGCATTAACTTTTTTTTAAATGTTGCATGAAAATATTATGTATCTTGATTACTGAGCTTTTTGGTACCCCATTAAATTTTGCCCCTGAGGCAAGTGCCTCACTGCCCTTGCCCTGGTCCGGGCCTTGTTGATTGGGGAAGGGTGTGATCAGAGAAACCCACAAAAGACTTAGAAGGCAGCAGCAATATTCTATTTCTTGACCTAGGTCTAGTTATACCAGTGCTTGCTTTGTAATTAATCATTATAGTCTACACTTACATTTTATACACTTTTCTGATGCAAGCTGTATTTCACAATAACTAGGTTATTTGAGATGGCACCTAACAACAACAGGTTATATGAATTCCTTTGGTTTCAAATGGTGTTGAACACAAATGCGCGCGCGCACACACACACACACACACACACACACACGCGTGCCTTTCAGTTTTCCTCTTTTGTGATTTATTTCAGCTAATTTTTCTGAAGAATGTACCAAGTGCCAGGTACCTCACAACTGTGAGGGGTGTTATCTTTGTTTTACATCTGAGAAAACTAGAGTGCACAAGGATTTACCCAAAGTCACCCAAAGCTGCTGAGACTCACTCAAAAACAGAGAGCTAAGCCCTGTCTCTCCTTCCATTTTCTAATCTTTTTGTTTTGGATGTTTTGTTTTGACTCCCTCTCCTCTCTCTCTCTCTCTCTCTCTCTCTCTCTCTCTCCCTCTCTCTCTCTCTCTCTTTCTGTCTCTCTCTCTCTCTCTCTCATGTGCATAAGCACACACACACATACACAATTTAAACACGAACAGGGAAGAAGGACGTAGGACACCTAAGACACAGAAAGAGCTGAGAAGAAAAACCCCCTGTAAAAGGAGGTAAGGCAGGAAGGGGAGCAGGTATAAGGCTGGGAAATAGACCATGAAGGGAGAAATAGACAACCTGGGGAGAAACTCACACTTTAATTGATTGGAGCCTATAAAATTATGATTGTGAATATTTTCGTTTATCATCTAATATCTTTTTCCACTCCCTGGATCTACTGGCCCTTCCACCCACTTCCTTTCTATCCTGGGGAAGATTGGCTTGCTTTCCCCTCCTATGGATTTTGGCTTTAGGCATTGCTCCTCCATTAGATTGTCTTGGGGTAGGTGGGATAGAGCAAGTGGTTGCAGAGATTGGGCCGGTATGTGTGTTGGGAGTGGGGAGACTGTGAGAAATTTGCTGCTCCTTCAGCTTTGAAGAGTAAAACGTTTCATCACTGCTCACCACTCTATTCCTGGCAGGCAGTGTGTGCTCGGATGTCTTCTCTCTGCCTCAGCTTGTACGTTTAGATTGCATTTTGCAAACTCCACTCCTGTATGGGCTTGAGGCTGACAAGCCTGCACCCAGGCTTTCCTGCATGGCGCTAGTCCTGATTGTGCCTGGAGACACAGGCAGCAGGCTCTGCCCGTTTCAACATTTCAGATTAAAATTCAAATGTCGTTCTCATTAGCCAGTTTGCTATTAGAACCGTGTGCCTTTCCGTGTACTTTTCATCAATTGTCACAAAGAAACTCAAGAGAGATACAGCCTTCTGAGCGGAAACCTTGCCAGCCTACCTCCTCCCTAGCCCAGATCAAGCTTGCCTGGCAACATTCATAGGATATAGTTAGATCAATCAGCTTAGCACATGTTTAGTTATTTACAATTAGGTAACCAATAAGATGGTTGACCAAAATATCAGAATTTTTATTTATTAAGCTTGAAATATGTTTGAAGTTTCATAGTCATCATGCCTTTTTTTTTGGTAGTACTTGGAGGTTGAGCCCAGGGCCTCACACAGGCTTTGCAAGTGCTCTGTCATTGAGCTGCACCTCCAGCCTCTTTATCATTACTATTATTATTGTTGTTGTTGTTATCTTGAGACAGGGCCTTGCTAAAGTACACAGGCTGCTTCTGGCCTCCAACATGGGATCCTCCTGGCTCTGCCTCCTGCATCACTGGAATCACAGGCATGAACCATCCTGTCTGCCGTCATGCTCTTAAACCTATAGGTTTGTTTGTTTGTTTGTCAATTTAGAAAATCATTTCAAAAAGGCAATTTTTGGGGGTAAAACATAGATATTAATTCTGTTAAGATTTCTAGGGGAAGGAAGATAGAGAGCTCACACCTTAGCATAAAGACTATTTCTCAGTGTAGCTATTAAGCCATTGTGTCTGAAACATGAAATGATGGGGAAAGTGTTAAGTATTAAAGTTTTAACAGAGAAAATGAAGGCAATAACGCCCAACACTTACTCAAGGTTTTACATTTATGCCTCTATGATCAAAGTAGTGAAGCAAAGTTTAATAGGTCTTATATAAACATCTTTTTCTTAAAAGTTTATAAGATTGCTTTTTTCTCTTAATTTATTTTAATCCCCCGTTCTTCTTGAATGATAGGGTTATAAGAAGCTGAGTTGGTCTCATAAATTTCTGTGCCCTAATAAATTTCGTTTGGGGAAAGTATGTGCAGTACATAATAATTTGTTTGGGGGCAGGCTGGTGAGAGTAGCAGGCAGCCAACACCCACTGGAGAACACACTGGAAAGATAACCTACATTTTAAAAGGATGTGTAATGGAGTTCTAACTTGTCTTACCATGGAGAAAAAAAAATGAAAACCCTGCCTCTGGAAACAATGCTTCCCCTCCAGATCTCAGTTCGACAGGGGGCTGGATGTCAGTTTGCCTTTGAAATTTGAAAAGGGGTGGGGAGACAAGCTATATTTAACTCAGGGGGAGAAAGGATTAAATAAGTTCTTCATAGCACACTCAATGGCAGGTCTACAAAACATACATTGTTAGAATGACTGATGGAATGAACTCAAATGTATTTAACAGGAGTAGCTTGCTCCAGGTCACCTGCAATATTTTAAAGAATCTACAACCAGCAGATCGCGCAGATCACTTCCTGGGCATTTCATCCCCACGTCAAGGCAAAATCTCTGAGTGTATTCAGCCTCACACTGTATTCCCTTCTACTCACAATTGCTTAAGACTTTTAAGCCCGGAGAATGTGCCAGATCTAAACAATAAATATTGTCAAGTTAATTGACATTATTAATGCTACTACTACTACTACATAATTTCAAAACAAGTCTTAGGCAATGAAAAAGAACAAAACTTCGATTTGTTTCTTACCATGTTGTTGCTTCTTCTCTGCTTTCTATCGATACACCAAGAGAATATAGGAAGTAGAATGCAGCTCAGCCCGCATTACCGGTATCTATCTTCTCACTTCTCACAACACTGGCCTGGCCTCCTCCCCTCAGCCTGCCCTATTCAACTCTCACCGGCTCCCCTTCTGAGCAGCTACGTTCTCCCCAGTCAGAGCTGAAGGACAGACACTGACTGTTCATGTGAAAAGCACATTTAATAAGGGTGTGTTCGATTCAAAAGTTGAAAGGGTTAAAGAGGTGCGCCCTTTTCTGGGTGTGACACTAAGCCAAAATTGCTAAAAAGACAGCACAGGAAGTAGTAGGTTGTTTGGGGAAAGTTGTTCTGCTTACATTAAACTATATGAAAAATCTGATTACACGGAGATGGGGAAGCAGGCAGAAGGAGAAGAACATCTTAGTTTGGATTTTCTTCCTCTGGTGAACAAGGTAAATTGTCTTTGATGCTGAATTTCTATTCTGTTTTAATTCCAGCTTTTATTTACTTATGCTTTTTTTCCCCCTACAAAGGTATAAATTATATCCCACAAACCACATCCAATGTAACATTATTTAAAAATTCATGGAAGCATGTCACATAATAATAAAAAAGGTAAAAATTATCTCCATTTGATTAATACCCAAATAACTGACACCTATATTCATCATTAAATATAATTCAGTAATTACAGGCTATTGTAACATTTAGTCCAAAAGTTTGTAGTTTGTATATGTCTCAGAAATTTTTAGTATTTGGTGACATTCTCTTGTTGATGTTCCATTTTTTCAACAAATAGTGATACTACTAATGGATTTATTAACCATTTGTCTTTATTTTTAGGTGATATAAGTCAGAATACAAATGCTATTCCTTTTAAAATTTTTTATTTTTTTATTATTTATTATTTTATTTATTATTATTATTTATTTATTTATTAGTTTTTTTTTAATTATAGTAGAAAGCATATAACAAAATTTACCATCTTAACCATTTTAAATGTACAGTTTCATAATGTTAACTATGTTCACATTATGGTGCAATGGATCGCTAGAACTTTCTCATCTTGCAAAACTGGAACTCTACATTTATTAAACAGCAACCTATTCTCCTCTTTCCCCAGCCCTGGGACACCACCATTGCACTTTCTGCCTGGCTACATTAGGTCCCTCATTTACACGGAATCATACAGTATTTATCTTTTTGTAACTGGCTTATTTCTTTTTCTTTTCTTTTCTTTTCTTTCTTTTTTTTCAGTACTAGGGGTTGAACCCAGGGCCTCACGCTTGCATGCTTTGCAAATGTGAGACCACTGAGCTGCACACCCAGCCCATTTTTTTTTTTTTTTTTTTTTTTTTTTTTTTTTTTTTTTTTTTTTTTACTTTTTCAAAACGGGGGGCTCCCGAAGTTAGCAGACTATCTCTGGTCTTGAGCTTGCGATCCTCCTGCCTCCGCCTCCCCAGTTGCTGGGATTACAGGTGTGTGCCACCGTGCCCGGCTTTAACTGGCTTATTTCTAAGCACAGTTGCTTAGTACACTGTCCTCAAGGTTTGTTTGTGTTGAAGCATGTCATATATTTCATTTATTCATTCAACAGTCATTTATTGGTTGCTAGCTCTGTATTAGTCTTTGTAGATTCAGAGTTCCCTGACATCAAGGAATTCACTGTTTAGAGTAAAGGGGAAGGAATGAAGATGTGTGAAGACAATACAAAGGAATGTTATTTAAAAGTATGTATAAAATGTTGTAGGCATGTAATAATAGCTAGCATTTATGGATGGCCCATGTATAAAAAATAGTGCTTTGCTAAGGGAGTGTTATTTGAGTTAATACTTAAAATACACCCTAGCTCTAGGCTTATTCCTCCTTTCTTTATTTCTTCCTTCCTAAGAAATATTACATGGCTAGATAAACTCTTATAAGTTAATGTTAAACTAATTAATAACTAATCCTGTAACAATCATTTATACTATAACATTTTTTGGTACTATGACTAAGAATACATAACAACCAGAAAATAAGAATTCTTCTATTGTTCCAACTGGACAGAAAAGATAAGACATGATCAATATGTTCTGTGTTGTTAAGTGCAGTCGAGTCTGTGTCCTCATAGCGACCCTATGTACAACAGACAAACCACTATTATTGTGCTTCTCTGCTATTCATAGGGTTTTTAATGGCTGATTGCTTTTTGGGAGTGTGTTGCCAGGTCCTTCTCCCAAGCCTACAGCACCTGGTGTTCCCAGGTGGTCTCCCATCCTAGTACTAACCAGGCCCCACCCTGCTTAGCTTCTGAGATCTGGGAGGATCAGATGCCACAGTGGTATGGTTGCAGGCATGTTCTATGTAGTGCCTACCATATACTCACTCTGTAAGGGATAGAGAATATGGGACATATTTTGACTTCTAGAATCTTATAGACTTGTCTGTAAAATAACCCCCAGTGTGCGGGCAGGTGTATAATTAACTGCTCAAGTATAGAGTAGAACATTTGTAATGCTGTAAGAGTTCAAAGGGGAGGAGATCAGTAAGGGTGTATGGCAGGCCCCACAGGAAGGACATAGGACAAACCTTGAAGCCCAGATTTTACAAGGTGCATGTATGTGGAGGGAAGGCATTCCAAGTGATGGCACGGCCTGAAGAAGACAGCCAAGTGACTGTGCATACAGGGGCTGAACTGGGGCTATGGGGCATGAGGAGAGGGTGGAATACTCACGTGGAAGACTGATTAATAAGATTTATTTCATTTGGGGAAACTCTTGAGAGACAAGTCAAGAAGCCTGGGTGTGATGTCATGGGAAACAGATAACCTCCTAGGAAGATAACCTAAGTTGAGCAGCACTGGGGAGAGATAAGAATGGCAGCCATTGTAGGTGCCCACTGGATGGAGACCCAGAGTCAGCCATTCAGATGTGAAGTGCAAGGGGACTAGAATGATCACCTATTGTGGAAATGGAGAGAGTGAAAGGAAGGACTGTGAGAAAGCAGACATTAGAAGAGAGAGGGGAACCTGAAGGAAGTCATGATGCAGAATCACAAGGCCTGAAGGACACTGAGGAGCTCCACCAAAAGTCATCTGGAGCCGGTGTGAGTCATGATGAGTATAGGTGACAAGGGAAATGTCCACAACCCTGTCAGTTTCACTCTCAAAGCTACACATCTCTTCTTCATCTGAACACTAAATCAGTCAAAATTTTGTAGGAAAAATATGAGACCATCTGCAAATGGCTCTATTGGGTGTATTATAGGGGAGATGTTATTAGGTACCGTGGAGTCGGGTCCAACTCATAGTGACCGTATGTACAACAGATGAAACACTCCCTGACACTGTCATGCCTGGCACTATTGTCAGTGCTTCTCTGCTATTCATAGGGTTTTCAATGGCTAATGGCTTTTTGGGAGTGGGCTGGTGGGTCCTTCTCCCAACCCTACAGCATCTGGTGTTCCCAGGTGGTCTCCCGTCCAAGTACTAGCCAGGCTGGGCCCTACTTAGCATCTGAGATCTGATGAGATCAGACACCAGAGGGCTATGGCTACTGCCATATTATAGGGCAGTTGTTGTTATTGTTGTTGTTGTTGTTGTTGTTGTTAGGTGCCATCAAATAGGTGTTTGACTCATAGCAACCCTATGTACAACAGATGAAACACTATTATCATGCTGTTTTGCTATTCATAGGGTTTTCAATGGCTGATTGTTTTTTGGGAGTGGGTTGTCAGGTCCTTCTCCCAAGCCTACTGTACCTGGTGTTTCCAGGTGGTCTCCCATCCTAGTACTAACCAGGCCTGACCCTGCTTAGCTTCTGAGATCGGAGGGGATCTGACGCCACAGTGGTATGGCTGCAGGCTGATTATAGGGCAATAAGTGCTATTTATTCCCTGTAAAAGACAAAAGACATTGGCTGCCTCCCCTCTCCATCACATCTGCCAGTTTGGGATCAGGAGTGCGTCCTGTGCATGTGGCCTTCACACAGGTGGCTCATGCTGGGCAACCTTTGTAGTAAAAAGTTCACTGAGCACAGGTAATAAGCACTTTGACATGAATGGAGAGCATTTCATCATTCTCTTTAAATAAAGTGTTTGAAAAAAGGCTACGCTCTGTTATTATCATAATGAATGAAATAAAAATAGCACAGCCTATAGTTTTGTTTTTAAACAAACCAATGAAATCCTCTTGAAGAGGAGACTTCCTTAAGTTAATCCCATGTGGAGATGAGAGGCGGACATGCCAGTCTTACTTTCCAGCCTCACTTAGAGGTATTGTGCTGTCTCATCAGTATACTTTTTTGGAGTACAAATTGAAAATTTTACCATGTGCTCATCACTAGTAACAGGCCTTTTTCACAGAGGGTAGGGAGAGGAAGGAGAATTTGGCACACCTTCTATCTCTTGTCCCCTCAGCCCAATTCCCCTAGGGTCGATGCTAGCTTGCGGACCCTACTCGCATGCTCATTCTTTCTGTGAATCTGTATTTCTTCCCCCAGCTAAGCCTGGGTTTCTGCAAAGCACAAAAGTACATCTAGATATAAAGTGAAGCAAAATTGCCAGTGCCTGACTTTGCTCCCATGCTGGTTAGCCCTCCCCTTCCTATCACATTGGAAAAAGTCCACACAAACATATTTCAGCTATGAATCATAGAATGTGTACATGAATTCCTGTAGAGCAGGTATTCACAGGGCCCCACACATCTTTCCAGTGCAAAAATTGAATATTTAAAGTTTTAAAATTTTCCAAAGACTTCATCTGTACCTTGCTATCCTTTGTTTTAATTTACTCAATCTATTATATTAGGTTTCAACTTATGCTTCTTTCATAGTCTCCCTGGTGAAACTTTCCCCCTATGGGATTTTCTTTCTGTCCTTATTTCTTCTGTAAACCTCAGGCCAGGGAAGCCTGGGGAAAAGATGGCTCTATCAGCTGGGCATAGTGGCAACACTCCTATAATCATAGCACCTGGGAGGCAGAGGTAGGAGGAAGATATTAGAATCAGCCTGGGTTCATATGAGAGTCTGTCTCAAAAAACAAAACAAAAAAACCCTAAACAAACAAAAAGATGTTTCTGTCATGGTGGTTGAAACTTACATTGTTGTAGGGGACACAGCCTGGAGTCATACCAGGGTTACGTTAGGACTGGCATTACATCACCCCAACTTTGGGGATATATTTGCACAAAAAGTGGGGTAGAATTCTAAGAGGGAAATAACAGCTATAATGTAGGATAACTTATTAAACTAAGGATTCTTCTATGGTTAGCTTTTCATGCCTTGCTAGAGCCATTTGTGTCTCTGAAGAAGACATAATCATCCCATAGTTTGGTTGGTTGTTTGTTTTGAGATGGTGTTCTTATGATGTTGCCCAGCCTGGTTTAAAACTCCTGGGTGCAAGTGATCCTTCCACTTCAGCCTCTTGATAAACTAAAGAGATACACATCTGTGGGTGAACAAAGGCATCAAGCATTTTGGATCTCCATCTGGATTGAAAGAGGAAAGAGGATAGAAGTCTGGGCGTGGTGGCACATGTCTAGAATCCCAGCCCTCAGGAAGCTGAGGCAAGGAAGATCACGAGTTTGAGGCCAGCTTGGGTGACATACTGAGACCCTGTCTACAAAAAAAAAAAATAATAAATAAATAAATAAATTGGTTGATACCAGAGTCTAGTATCTCCCTGGGAATCTTCAGGGTAGGCAGAAACATTAAGTTATTGGGCCCAGTGATATCCTAGGTGTCTTACTAATAAAAAGGAAATTGTATCCATTTCTGTAGAAGGATGGGGTGGGGATGGCCTGGCAGTAAGCAACATGAATTCTTGAATCTATACTCCTCTCTAGCACTTAAGAGACCAATACCTAAGACTCTGCTTATGCTAAAAAGAAGAAAACCGCTTCAAAATCCCCTGGGCACGTTAGAAGATAGAGGCCCACAATGAGACAGCCCTTGGCTTAACAGGCAAAATTATTTATATTTATAAATATTGTTGTTGTTAGGTGCCGTCGAGTTGGTATCCGACTCATAGCGATTCATAGGGTTTTCAATGGCTGACTGTTTCGGGATTGCCTTGGGAGTGGATTGCCAAGCCCTTCTCCCACTTTTACAGTGCTGGGAATTGAACTCGGGACCACAGAGACTGCAGCGCAGCGCTCTACCAACTGAGCTAAATCCCAGCCCATTTATAAATATAGGCCCAGTCAAAATACAAGTAGAGTCTTAAGAGGAAACAAATGGAAATTTGGGGGATTGAAAGTGATCTCTAGAAATAGTAAGAGACCAGGTCCTTGGGATGTAGCTCAGTGGTAGAGCACCTGCCTAGCACAAGGTCCTGAGTTTGATCTCCAGTATCACTAAAAAAAACAAAGAAGAAAAAGAAACCATAACATAGTAAGAGGTTGGGTCTCAAAGAAAAAAGGCTAGTAAGAAATTTCCAGTGGGTGGAATGACTAAGGAAATTTTATCAACAGCAGTAAGCAATGCAGTTTTCAATTATTTACTATGCTGTGCCAAGCCTTCAATAAAAATTTACTGTACATATAAAACTGCCTCAAGATAATGGTGCATTGGGGAAAGGATATTTATTCCAAGCACAAAGTGACTTGTGGCACAAGGGAGCATGGGAGGACAGGTGAGAGGGAGTGGTCCTCAGGGAGGAATCAGAGACAGAGGTGAAAGGGTAGGGGAGGACTTTGACTTTGTCTCGAATGTGGAATGGAGGTTGTCATCTTTTTATTTGAATGTTAAAGGACAGGTGCCCTCATATGGTTAGAAGTCTTGAGGGGGACACCAGATAGCAGATATTTGTATTCTATTATTATGAACTGTAATCATAAGGGTTAAATTAACTATGTCCTGTGATTTTGCTAAGCACTTTATGGACCTAAGTTCATTCACTTTGTTGTTAGGTGCTGTAGAATCAGGTCTGACTCAGTGACCGTATGTAGAACTGAACAAAACACACCCTGATACTGTGCCAGACACATGATCTTTTTTATGTTTAAGCCCACTGTTATAGCCACTGTTTTAGTCTATTTAGTTGAGGGTCTTCCTTTTCTTTGTTGACTCACCATTCTCCCAAACATGATGTCCTTCTCTAGGGATTGCTCCCTCCTGACAACATGTCCAAAATATGTTAAGATGCAGTCTAGCCATCCTTGCTTCCAAGGAACACTCCGGTTGCAATTCTTCCAGGACAGATCTATTGGTTCTTTGGCAGTTCATGATACATTCAATATTTGTCTCTAGTACCATAACTCAAAATATCAATTCTTCTTCTGTGTTCCTTATTCAATGTCCAGCTTTCACAACCATATGATACGACTGAAAATACCATAGAATGAGTAGGCGCACCTTCATCTTCAATGTGACATCATTACTTTTCAACATTTTAAAGAGGTCTTTTGCAACAGCTTTTCCCAATGCAATGTGTCTTTTCCATTGAATCTAAAGAGGTATATATTATTGTCTCCATTTTACAAAAGAAGAAGCAAGTTTAGAGAAGGTAAGTAACTTGTCCAAGGCACAAAGTTAATAAACAGTGCCCACACTCACACCCAGGGCTGCTGGACTCCAGATTGCATGGTCTTAGCCATTCCTCTTTATCTCCACCCCACTCTCCAGAAACCATCCATGGGTCTTCTCTCACAACCCTCTTGCCTATCTTTCTCTTTTCAGTTTCTTTTTTATCCATACCTTCACATCCAATATAATTTCTGTCTCAGGAGGCATCCAGCCATCTTCTGGGGACCTCTTGTTAAGTCTGTTTCCACGCTCTAAATTCCATGTCACATTCACTTTACAGATAGATACTCAGCCTCCTAAGGTTATTATCTGAGGCCACTCAGGAGGAAGCAAGGCTAGGTGCTACCCCAGGACCCTTTTTCCCCAGTGATACTGATGGTTCTGTGTGTAATTGGGATGTGGCCAAGATGATGGCCAGAGTCCCCTCACCCATTGTTCTACAATTCCTGGGCTACTGCCTCATCACTATTTCCTGTGTCAGTCCTGCCCCTTCCATCTGTTCTCATACGAAGGCCAAGATGACCCTTCTAAAATCATAAGCCAGATCTTGTCACTCTCCCACTTAAAATCCCCCCATAGCTTCCGTTAAATTCAGGATGAAAATCAAAGGTCTTACAACGATTTTTTGCCTCTGTGTGATGGAGCCCCTGCCTAGTTCTCTGCCTCAAATCTTCCTTCTCTCTGCCTCATTCACTCCTCTTCAACCTCCATGGTCTCCTTACCTCTTCTGTCATATCAAGGGCTTTTGTAGATGCTGCTCTTCCTTCTGGATGCCCTCCCCCTGACATCCACATGGTCATTCTTCACTAAGTCATGTCACCTCCCAGAAGCCTTCTGGGACCACGCATCCTACTAGAATAGCACTCTGCTGTCCACGCTGCTTCCTGTGCTGCATCTCCTAGCACTTGTCTCTAGCTCACCAGATGATGCG
This sequence comes from Pedetes capensis, assembly GCA_007922755.1. Classification (NCBI taxonomy): domain Eukaryota; kingdom Metazoa; phylum Chordata; class Mammalia; order Rodentia; family Pedetidae; genus Pedetes; species Pedetes capensis. Next base: position 44,265 of record VMDO01001681.1, on the reverse strand, counting down.
TATCTCATAGTTTAGAGAACGGTAACTCCCAAGAGCAGGGATTTTATCAGTCTCTCTCTAGCTCACCGGATGATGTGTTATCTTTTAGGTTAGAGAATGGTAGCTCCCAAGAACAAGGATTTTATCAGTCTCCTTAACCCTAAATCTACAGGGCTTCATAGAGCTGACAGGCATTTCAAATACACAGCAGGCACTTCAGAAACAGTTATGGAATGAATAAATGTACCTTATAGAATTATTTTAAAATGAAAGGCTTCAGGGCTGGCTTGGTTAGCACATAAATGCCTGAGTAGAAGAGAAGGTGCATCATTCAGGTCCTGTGAGAAAGAAAGTATAACAGAAGTAGAAGTAGAAGATGAGAGTCTAATAAAGGGGTAAAGATGTTCACTAATAACAGGCCTTACGGGCAAGGAGAGAGCAGCTACTAGGACAGGCACAGAGAGGGCTACACTGAGGTGGTGCTGGTTCAGAAGGGACACAGCCAGTCTGCAGTGTCCCACAGGGAGAGATCAAGGAGAATAAAGGTCCCAGCCTAATTTCCCTCCCTCTCTCTAATCTACTGCCAGGCTTCCTCTGACTGACCCAACACAAAGCCTAATGACCAACTAGGGAGAGCTGGTAGATTCAGAACACTGAGTAGGGTGAAGAATGATAAAATGGAATCTGGATGGGAAAAGGAGGCTCTCCTGGAAAGGATTTGGAGGATTCTCTAGGGGCAGGGAGGGCTGGGGTTTAGCTCAGTTGGTATAATGCTGTTGCTGTTCCATACTCTCTGAGGACCCTGGTTCCATCCCTAGCACCACAAAAATTGGAAAAGAATGTGGCAATCCTCTCCTGAAGTAATCCTAAAGCAATCAGCCATTGAAAACCCTCTGAGGATCACTATGAAGCAGACCCAACTCAAGGAGGAAGGGGAAGGAAGTATTGAGGAACTTTTTAAGAAGTCTGCCAAGTGTGTCTTATTTTGCCTCTTATGACTTAATTCTATGGCTCATAATTGTTGTCTGACAATTACAAAACTCACTGTCACTAAGACAAAAATTTAGTTTGTCAGAGTGACAATGAGCCAAACTTTCACCTCCATTGTGGCAGCCACATTTCTTTTAACACTTTTAACTCTTGCTAACTCCAGGCTGCATTGAGCAATCCTACCTAGGTCACAGGTCACTGACCCTCTTCTGATCTGCATTTCATTTGCTTGCTATAGTGTGCCTCATTAGGACCATCAGCCTGGGGTTCATGAACTTCATACTTCTTTTAAATCCTGGCAATCTAATCTATCCTGCAATTGTATCTTCCTTGGCATCATGCTATTGAGAAAACAGAATGTATTTCTAGCAAAAACGCATGATCACCGGTATCTTACCTCATATACACAAGTTAACTCAGAATGGATCAAGGCCTACATGTAAGAGCTAACACTATAAAACAAGAGAAAACCTGGGTATAATTTTTGTGACTTTGAATTTAGCATTGTTGTCTTATGACACCTAAAGTATAGCCAACCACAAAATAAATAAACAAGTTGGACTTGGTCAAAATTTTAAAAAACTTATGTGTTTCTAAGAATGTTATTGAGAAAGTGAAAAGATACTGCACGAAACAGGGAAGTTTTGCAAATCATGTATCTGGTAGACATGTAGTATATAGAAAGCTTAAAATTCAGCAATAAAAATGCAAATAAACCAATTTAGAAATGAGCAAAGCACTTAAATAGACATTTCTCCAAAGAAGACACTGTTATAGATCAAATATGAAATTTCCCACACAGACTGATGTTTTGAATGCTTGGTTCCCAGGTGGTGGCACTATTTTGGGAGATTCTGGCAACTTTTGGGGGTGGGGCCTAGCTAAAGGAAATAAGTCACTGGGCATGGGATTTTGTGGATATATTATCCCTGGCTGATTCCTGTCTTGCTCTTTGCTTTCTGGCCAGCCATGAAGTGAAGAGCTCTCATCTACCACATTCTACCACAGCTGTGATGTTCCACCCAATCCCATGGCATCAGGGGACCATAGACTGAACCTTCTGAAACTGTGAGCCCAAATAAATCCTTTCCTCCCTCAAGTTTTCTGTATCAGGTATTTTGGTCACAGCAACAAAAAGTAACTAATATAGATATATAAACAGCCAATAAGCATATGAAAAGATGCTTAATGTGATGGATTATTAGAGAAATGCAAATCAAAGCCATAATGAGATACACTTCACACTCACTAAGATGGCTAAAATAGACAGTAAATGTTGGCAAAGATTGCTGTTGGGATTATAAAATGGTTCAGTTTGGCAGTTCCTCAAAATGTTAAGCATAGAATTACTATGTGGACCAACATTATGAACTGAATGTTTGTGTCAACCTCAAATTCATATGTTGAAGCCTTAACCCCCAATGTGATGGTATTTGGAGGTCAAGTCTTTGGAAAGTAAGTAGATTTAGATTAGATGTTGAGGGTTGTACCCTTGGGACTAGTGCCTTTATAAGAAGAGGAACAGACATGAGAATGTCCTCCCCCTGCTCCCCTCCCCACCACAGATAAACACACATCCAGGTGACCACACAATGAAAAGGCAGCCATTTACAACTTCGGAGGAGATCCCTCACTGGAAACTGACCATGCTGACACCTTGATACTTCCAGGCTCCAGAAGTGTGACAAATGAAAATCTGTTTTATAAGCCACCTTTGTTTGTTGTTGTTAGGTGCCGTCGAGTCGGTATCCGACACATAGCGACCCTCTGTACAACAGGGGAAACACTATTGTCAGTGCTTCTCTGCTGTTCATAGGGTTTTCAATGGCAGATTGATTTTTGGGAGGGGGTTGCCAGGGCCTTCTCCCAAGCCTACAGCTTCCGGTATTCCCAGGCGGTCTCCCATCCAGGTACTAACCAGGCCTGACCCTGCTTAGCTTCCGAGATCTGATGGGATCGGATGCTACAGGGCTACAGCTGCAGGCCTTAAGCCACTTAGTCTATGGTATTTTATTATAGTAACGCAGTCTGACTAAGACACCCAGTGATTTCACTCATAGGAACTGAAAACATCTGTGTGCATAAAAACTTGCACATGAATGTTCATGGCAGAATTATTCATAAGAGTCAAAAAGTGGAAACAACCCAAATGTTCATCAAGTGATGAACAGATAAACAAAACATGACATTCTTGGCAATAGAAGGAAATGAAGTACCAATACATGCTACAACACGAAGAACTTTGAAAACATGATGCTAAGTGAAAGAAGCCAGACACAAAAGGCCACATAGTATGTAATTCTATTTATATCATATGCCAGAATAGGACATCTGTGGAGACAGAAAGATGATTAGTGCTTTCCAGGGGCTGGGAGGAGAAGAGAATAAGGAGTAACTATAAGGTTTCTTTTTGGGGTGATGTAAAGGTTTTAGATTGGGAGAAAGGCCTGGCATGCCATTCCTGCTCCTTCCCCCCAAAAAAACCAACCAGCCATTGAAAACCCCTATGAATGGCAGAGAAGCACTGACAATAGTGCTGGGCATGGCACAGTGTTAGGTAGCGTTTCATCTGTTGTACAAAGGGTCGCTATGAGTCGGACCCGACTTAATGGCACCTAACTACAAAGGTTCTGGAATTAGTGGAGATGGTTGCACAATCTTGTAAATATACTAAAACCCACTCAATCATATGCTTTAAATGGTGAACTTTATAGTACATGAATAGCAGAGAAGCACTGACAATAGTGTCGGGCATGTCACAGTGTCAGGTAGTATTTCACCTGTTATACATAGGTTCACTATGGGCTGGACCCCACTCAGTAGCATCTGACAACAACAATAGTATATGAATTATACCTCAGTTTTAAAAATGGTTGAAGAATAATAATGAGGGGAGATGATTCTAGACTCCTTATTACACTACCCCTAGGAAATTAATTACAGTAATAAAAAAAAATCTGAAGCTGTAAGAAAAAAATTCTGGTGTCCTAGAATGCTACAATGCTAAGGCCAAATCTGTTAAAGTACCACGGGAGTCCTATTCATTACCATTCTAGTGGCTGTTATTGAAAGAGAAATGGAAAAAGGGAAGGTTGAGAATTAAGGTCCAGAGAGTACCTCCCAGACTTTATTAAGCCTGAAATCTCTAATGAGTGTTACAAGGAGAGCATTCAGCTCAAATCTCACATTCTCAAGGGGCTCCAGACAAAAACTTCTATTTTAAATGACATTAAATACTCAGTTGCAAGCTGGGCATGGTGGTGCACACCTATAATCTTAGCACTCAGAAGGCTGAGGCAAGAGGATGGCAAGTTGGACGCCAGCCTGGGCTACATAGTGAGAACTTGTCTCAAAACAAAACAAAACAAAACAAACAAGTGAAACACCCACACCATTAATTAGCAAAAGTAGAGAGATTTAGAAATATGTCACCGTTTTTATAACTTTATTTTGGCATTTGTTCTTTTTTTATTATTGTTCAATGTATTTTACTCCTTAGTATTCTTATTTGGAAAAATAGCAATGATTGTATGTCTCAGGGTTGCTATACGGATTGAACAAGTTATTATTTGTAGAGTCTTCAGAACAGTGCCTGGCATGTGCCAAATGCTATGCTACATAGTAACTGGCTATTACTGTTCCATACAGTTTCTCTAAATCAAAACAATACAACATGAATGTTTGTGTCCCTCTAAAGTCATATGTTGAAACTATACGCTGAAGACTTGGAGCCTTTGATATGTGATTAGGTTATGAGAGTTAGAGCCCTCATGGATGAGAATAATGCCTTTGCTTTCTTCTTCCCCTTCTTTCCTTCCTTCTTCCCTTCCTTCTTTCCTTCTTTCTTTCCTCCTTTTTTCCTTTTCTTTTCTTTTCTCTTTTTTTTTTTCAGGGGGAGGTGGTGATGGGGATCAAATCCAGGAGCTTGAGTATGCCTAAGGAAGCACATACTACTCAGTTAAAGGCATTAATCCAGTCCTCAGCCTGGATTAATGCCTTTGTACCAGTCACAAGAGAGTTTGTCCCTCCCCCTACCCCATCACACTCTTTGTTAATATAAGAAGTTGTTAGGTGCCCTCCAGTCAGGTTTGATTTATAGCAACCCTCATAGGGTTTTCAATGGCTGATTGTTTTGGGATTGCCTTGGGAGTGCATTGCCATTTCCTTCTCCCATTTTTGCAGTGCTGGGAATTGAACTCTGGACCTCAGAGAAGCACTCTACCAACTGAGCAAAATCCCAGCCCCCAATACAAGAAGTTAATAGTCTATAACTCAGAAGAGGACCCTCACCAGACCCCAACCATGTTGGCACACCTAATCTCAGACTTCCAGCCCCAGGGACTGAAAGAAATAAATTTCTGTTGTTTATAAGCCAGCCAGCCTACGGCATTTTATTATAGCAGACTGAACTAAGACAGGAGGAGATGTAAAAATATCTCTGTGTACACATGTAACCAAATCTTAAAATGGAGTTCTCTCTGGTCAGTTTCAGCAAAGCCTCCAAAGGGTTAGTGCAGGCACTTGAGTCAGAGGTCCAGCTTTAGGAGGTTACCTGGATGTGAGAAATGCACAAATGGCAAAAGAAACATTTCCAGATCCTAAAGAGAGAAGTATGAGATCCAATAGAGCACAGTGAAATCTGTATCATATGTTAGAACTCTCTCTATGTTGCCCCTTTCTTTCTGTAAATGAGGACAAAACTAACATGTAATAATTGACTAAAAATAAAACACCTTGAAGACTCATGTTTAACTGCTGAAAATGATTTTTTTTTTCAGTACTGGGGGTTGAACCCAGAGCCTCGTGCTTGCATGCTTTGCAAGTGCTGGACCACTGAGCTGCACCCTCAGCCCATTTTTTTAAATTTTTGAGACAGGGTCTCACTAAATTTCGCAGACTGCCTCTGGTCTCGAACTTGAGATCCTCCCGCCTCTGCTTCCCAAGCCACTGGGATTACAGGCATGCGCCACCGCGCCCGGCTCTGAAAATGATTTTTTAGTAAAGCATTAGCTCTGAATGTTAAAGCCTGTCAGAATTGTGTTCATTCATTCATCTATTGAGCATCGACTGTTATCCAGGCAAAGCTTCTCATGTCACATGATTATATCTAAGTGGAGGCACATACTGATTAGAGTAAGCCTCAAGGCACAGCCTCCTTCGCTACAAGAGGCTAAAACGTAAAGCTGTGTGACTTAGTCTATTCAGTCCATTATAACAGAATAGAATGACCAACTTACAAACAACAGAAATTTATTTCTCATAGTTCTGGAGGCTGAGAAATCAAGTTCAAAGTGTTGGAAGATTCGGCATCTTATGAGGCCCTGTTCCTCATCACCTTCTCCCTGTGTCCTCACATGGTGGAATAAACTAGTTGGCTCTGTGGGGGTCTTCATTTTGTATAAGCACAGTAATACCCCTCATGAGGGCTTCATCCTCATGGCCCAATATCCTCTGGAAGTCCCCACTTCCTAACACCACCACGCTGTGGGGGTGGGAGGAGCCCAAGCATTTTGTCTGTATCTTTGCTGTCAGGATTCAAAGTATGTAGAGTTTACGTGTGTTCTACAAAAATGGCTCGTGTGGGGTAGAAAACACCTTTGACTTGGGCATACCTTCCATTCAGTTGTACTCTGCCAAATGTCACATTGTCCTTAGCAGATGTGTGAGATGCACAACTCAGACCTTCAGGCATTATCCTACATGGCAATTACTCTCAGCACAGGATTTTGTAATTCAGCATGTACATCAGTTTCTAAATTGTAGCTGTCATCAGTCTCGGCCTAAATCACAGTTTAACTGTCTTTATTTGATTATAAACACAAGTGGAATTAGGGTTTAGAAGGAGAGATAAGATAGATCTAATCTTCTTAACACAAAAGGAAAAGGCATACACAGTCATTATTTTCATTTTAACTTTTGTGCACCCTGATTATTGAGGAGCTTTTACATGACGTGCAGATCTAACCTAACAAGGCAACCCAGGAAAGATTATCCTGCCATCTTCTAAATAAATATGCAGGAGCAGTGATGAGGCCAATGCCCCTCCTTAGCTGGTTTCAACCCAGTGGATGGCTGCATCCCAGCTCAAGGCCACAGCCTGGCACTTGGGCTGATGTGGGCTCCCTGCCAGGGAGACCAACCACTGTTCCTTCTTCCTTGGTTCAAGGGTGGGAACTTCTGCTCAGCAGTGCCCTGCCCTGCACGGAAGGAACTGGAGCCTTAGCACATGCCTTCTGAATGGTCACTGCTCCCTGCCCTGGATCAACCCAGGGAGAATGAAAAGCCTTTTTCATGATTTCAGATCCTTCAGGCAGGAAGAAAACCTTCACACCCACTTCAGAGGAGCCAACAAAAATGGTTCCTTCTCAGTTTAAGGAACAGAGAGAGACTTCTGGAAAACCTGGGCAGAAAATCACTCCTATCAGGGCAAGTCTGAAAGAAGGGTAAAGACACAAAAAGACCCATTGTTTACATGCCTTCCTTTTTGGTTATTTTTTGACTATTTGGTTACAGCTCAGCCCACCAGGGAGGAGTGAGGAGGAAACTTTGCTAGGAGTTTTCTAAAGATCAAGTAAATGAAGCTTAATCTGAGATAATCCAAGGCAATTCATTAGCTATGAGACAAGGACCAAACTCAGTTTGTTATCTAAAATGAAGTAGTTTGCAAATGACTATTCTCTGAAACCCTGACTCATTGCTTCAGCAGAACTTGATGTTTTAGTTCCTCAAATGGCAGAGAACTTTCCCCAGGAAACACCCTTTTAATGAATATTCATGGTCTACTGAAAGCACAAAGCAAATGTAAGATCCACTTCCTTCACTCACTTCTGCCTCTAAACCTCTTTCTGCACTTCAATTTACTATTGAACTTTTCTCCTTAAAAGTGAGCGTGTGCCCTAAACAGACAAAGTAGACATCCTTAGTGAAATGCAAATAAGTTGGAACAATGTCATTTTGGTGGCTTGGGAATTACATGGGGACTAATACCAAGAAACATCACCAAAATAGCTAAATTGATCTCAAAGAAGAAATGTTGGGTCCACATAATTATGACTATACCTCTCCATGCCAGGATACCTTCCTAAATAAATATCTTCTTAGTCTTGTTCAATAATAATAATACTTTACCAAATGCTTATGGTAGGTAGTATTCTAAGTGCTTTACATGTAATAAACACACCTAATCTCCACTAGGGGCTGGGATTTAGCTCAGTTGGTAGAGTGCTGCGCTGCAGTCTCTGAGGTCCCGAGTTCAATTCCCAGCACCGCAAAAATGGGAGAAGGACCTGGCAATCCACTCCCAATGCAATCCCGAAACACTCAGCCATTCCCGAAACACTCAGCCATTGAAAACCCTATGAGGGTCGCTATGAGTCCGATACCGACTCGACGGCACCTAACAACAACAACAACAACAATCTCCACAATGACTTTATGAGGCAGATGAGTAATCTGAAGCATAGAAAGTTCTAGTGACTAGCTCCAAGGTTATACAACTATTAAGTGGCAGAGTTTGGATTTGAACCAGAGTGGATGTGACTCTAAAATCTATGCTTTTAACCAATTTACCATACTTTCAGTCTTTTTAAAGATGCTTGTGGGGCTGGGCACAGTGGCTCATACCTGTAATACCAGCAACTCAGAAAGCAGGTGGATCTCAAGGTTGATGCCAGAGGCAGACTGCATACCTCAGTGAGACTCTGTCTCAAAATAAAAAAGAAAAAATGGTATAGCCCAGTGGTAGAGCTCTTGCAAAGTATTTCAAGGCCCTGGGTTCAACTCCCAAGTATGGCAAAAAGAAAAAAAAGTGCGTGCGTTTCTGCATAAGGAACTGACAGTCCCTAAAAAATTCACAAAAGGCACTGCCTCCCCCATCTCAAAAGGAATATAATCCATTAAATTGCATCTACAAACTAACTTATTTTTAAAGGTGGTTCATGGGGAGGGGGACATATAATTTTACATACTGAATGGCCTAATAACCTTGATACCCAATCAACATTTAAAAAAAACCCTCCACCTCATGTTTCCCATGAATTAATCACAGCTAAGTCCACTGCTGTGTCATTCCTTGGTGTCATAGCCTCCAGGAAATTCAAACCAGACAGTATGACTCAAAGTGTGCATAGAAATCCATTACATTAAGTGCTCTTTTGGTGTTAGATCTAACTTACATACTTGTACAACAGTAGAACTGAACAAGGCCTTGGCATTTATGAACATACTTGCTCTCCCTAAGTGATGCTGCCCAAGAAGCATGAGTGAGATGCCCTAGGTCATAGAGCCACTCAGTGGAAGGATCATCCTGAGAACAGATTCATAGATTTCTCACGGTCTGATACCTTTCTCTACTTTGTCACACTGGTCACCCCTTCCATGTGACATTTGTATATAAAAAAAAGAACATGTCCTCATTACTTGGGACTAGTGACACTTCCCTATGCTCTGTACAGACAAGGCTCACACATGAATAACCGTGTAAGTTATATGCCATTGGTTGAGCTTTGGAAACATACATGAGTTCAGTGGCAGTTACCTGTTCCTTAGTGAGAAGACAGACAGCATCATAAAACAGAAAACACGAAGAGGTCATGAAATAGGAATGTGGTGTGTGGAAAATGTGTGTTACTTTTCCTCTCACTTACATGGGTGATCATTTTCTATTATTCTATTACATTGCACCATCCATCGTTTGTTCCTAGTGGAAATTGGTGGTGGTATCTCTGAAAACCATTAGACAATGTACTAACTTCTATGAAAGAGGAAATGTGTTTCTCTTCAAAATGTCAGATTCTTGGCCACTTCTCTGGTCCAGATGCTCAGGGCTTCTGTCATCTACCTGACTCTTGTCTCCCTCAGCCAGTTCATCTGAGGAAAGCCACTTCTTTGTCCTTTCCAAATCACAGATTTTTATCCCATCATCTGTATCTCGAAAGCTGCCACCAACCGTCCACTCTATTCGAGATAAACCCTCACTTTTAGTCTTGCGCGGAGTGGCACTATCTATCTTTCAGGTCATCTTGCCTTTGTGTACCTGCACAAACTGTCCACTCTAACCAAACTGCTATGTTCCTTCTCAGTGCCCTGAACACATGTTGCGTTTGTCTTGTTATCTTTGCCCACAAGGCTTTCCCTTCCCAGAATGCCACCTCACCAGTCTGTGCCAATCCAACTCTGATTCAGATGGCAGAAGGCAGAGCAGAGGCCTCCCTGGCAGCCCAAGTGTACTGAAACCTTTCTCCTCAAGCACTCATTACTGGCAATACTGATTTCATATTTGCTGTTGTTTTACTTTCATTTTCCCATGCTCATTTCTCCTACCTTCTCGTTCAGGTTATAAATTCCTCTAGGGCAAGACACATTTCTTAATCTAGAAAATATTTGCTGAGTGCCTTAAACACATAAAGAACTGAGTATCAGAGAGCTGATCCCACCTATACTCACTTTGCCTGCAGTTGTACCACTGTGGCGTCGGATCCCCTCATATCTCAGAAGCTAAGCAGGGTTGGGCCTGGTTAGTACTTGAATGGGAAACCGCCTGGGAACACCAGATGCTGTAGGCTTGGGAGAAGGACCTGGCAACACACTCCCAAAATCAATCCACCATTGAAAACCCTATGAATAGCAGAGAAGCAATAACAATTCTCTTTCTCCTGTTGTATGTAGACTTGCTAAGAGTCGGACACTGACTTGACGGCACCTAACAACAACAATTCTCTTTGAAAAGCTGGCACGTAAAACACTTGGGATGATTTTATATGGTTATTCTAAAAACCTAAATGCTTATATATCTTTGTTGTTGTTAGGTGCTGTCGAGTCGTGTCCGACTCATAGCAACCCTCATAGGGTTCTCAATGTCTGATTGTTTCAGGATTGCCTTGGGAGTGGATTACCATGTCCTTCTCCCACTTTTATGGTGCTGGGAATCGAACTTGGGCCTTCTGAGACTGCAGAGCAGCGCTCTACCAACTGAGCTAAATCCCAGCCTGGCATAATATATCTTTAGGTACAGCATTTTACCTATAATTCATGGTTAAATTCAAAGATAACCATCACAGAGTATTTATTAATAGGCTAAAAGAATTAATAGGAACAGATGAACTCACTCATTTTTGTTTTGCTTTTTAAAAACCCACCCACGTTTCCCCAAACATCAATGACAAAGAGAGCAAGAATATAAATGGAGGCTCATGTACTTTGAGTCGAGCTAACAAACTATTACTGTTGTGCTTTCTCATCTTTTAAAAACACACCTTCAAAATGATCTGAAGCCCAAGTTCGCCTTCTCTTCTCTTGCCTGCCTACATTCTATAGTACAAAAGGCCTCAAGCATCTGCCCAGGGACATCTCGGTTTACACAAGCTCTGAATACATCCCCTGCATTCAGCTTCCCTGGGCCACTTCCTAGTCCTAGGGATACCTCCTGGCTGCAGGATCTGCCCTCAGAGGAACAAAGAAGAGGTCCATAACAGGCCTTTAAAGTGAGGCTACTTGTTTTTGGAGACAGTGTCTCACTATGCTGTTCAGCCTAGGTTAGCCTGGAAAGCGCTAAGTAGCCCAAGCTGGCCTCAAATTTATGTTGATCCTCCTGTGTCAATCTCCCAAAGTGCTGGGATTACAGGCATGCCCCACCAAAATCTGGCTTCTTCACTTCTTAACACAAATTCATTCAGAAGTTTTAGCTGTAGTCAAATCGCTAAACAAAAAGTAAAACCTTTATGACTTAAAAAAAAGTTGAACTTTTAAAAGAAGTTCCACCTCCTTAAATGTAAAAGCACATCAAAAGAGAAATACATGGTATAATTATAAAAGTTTGCAAGTTTTTTCACATTATAATTATTCCCAGTAAAATGCTGATATTTTAACAGCAAGATGGTTTATATTAAAAACACATTGGCATTAAGCTGGGAGTTTAGGTCAGTGGTGGAATGCTTGTCTACCATGTGTGAGGACCTGACTTTCATGCCCAGCACAGCAAAAGAAGAACCAAAACACACAATAGCAAAGAGGTGACAGTCATAGTAGACTATCTGAATGTATAGTTTTTAATATACAGGTTTTTTTTTTTTTTAATGACAGCTGGGCACGGTCGCGCATGCCAGTAATCCCAGTGACTTGAGAATTGGAGGCAGGAGGATTGTGAGTTCAAAACCAGCTGAAGACTGTGTAATTTAATTAAATCCTGACTCACAATTTTTAAAAACTGGGCTGAGGGTGCAGCCCAGTGGTAGAGCACTTGCAAAGTATGCACGAGGCCCTAGGTTCAACCCCCAAGTACCACCAGGAAAAAAAAAAAAAAAGAGTAAAACACCGTTTGCTTCTTTTTCAATCCTATTCCAAGCTAGCTTTTTTTTTTTTTTTTTTTTTTTTTTTTGTGGCACTAAAGGGGTTGCACCCAGGGCCTTGTACATATTTGCAAGTGCTACCACTGAGCAAAGGCTGGGGTTTAGCTCAGTTGGTAGAGTGCTTTGGAAGGACCCAGGTTTGATCCCCAGCACTGCAATAATGGGAGTAGGATATGGAAATCCCCTCCAGAAGCAATCCCCAAACAATCAGCCATTGAAAACCCTATCAGACCCAACCCAATGGCACCTAATAACAACCACTAAGCAGCACTGCCAATTATTTTAAGTTTTTATCTTGACAGAGTGAGGGTCTTGCGAAGTTACGCAGGCTGCCTCTGGCCTTGTACCTGTGATCCTCCTGCTTCTGCCTCCTGAGTCGCTGGTCTTACAGGTGTGTGCCACCGTACCCAGCCCAAGTTAGCTTCTGAGTCATAGTGTAGTTTGGCAAATATAGTCAGAGTCTTCATTCTTTCTAAGTAAGCAGTGCTGTACTTATAAAGATATAATCATATGTAAACTATTCATGCATTGGATTTCTCTGTGAATAAGTAAAAACATGCTTATCTCAGTGTAAAATGGGCAAGTCTATTTCATGGTTACTGCAGGAGATGACAACAGACCAACGCATTTTGAATTTACACATCCAGAAAATTGTCTTACATTCTATAGAAGTAAAAGAAAAAACTTGAGAAAGAAGACTCATTCTTATCCTGATAAGTTATGGTTAGCAGTCAGAGGAGATAAGGAATCCAGGGGAAAATGACAAAACAGAGATCAAAGTGGGCAGTTGACATTATTGGAGCACAGAAGATGGCTAGTGGCATTCTTGCCACAGTTATGTATGTCTTTCTTGCTTTCTGTTGTTCTCTATACTTTTTTATTCATTGTGCTGTGTTCACTGCCTAGCCCTCTCTTCTTTCTTTCTTTTCTTCCTTTTCTTTTCTTTTTCTTTTTCTTTTTCTTTTTCTTTTTTTTTCGGTACTGGGGGTTGAACCCAGGGCCTCGGGCCTGCATGCTCTGCAAGCGCTGGACCACTGAGCTGCATCCTCCGCCCAATTTTTTACTTTTTGAGACAGGGTCTCGCTAAGTTATGCAGACTGCCTCTGGTCTCGAACTTGCCATCCTCCTGCTTTTGCCTCCCGAGCTGCTGGGATTACAGGCGTGCGCCACCGCACCTGGCCCCCTCTCTTTCCTTCAGTTGTCTTCTCTCTTGCTCATGCTTTCATCATCCAGTGATGGCATTAGGGATTGCCTTCCTTGCTGGAAATATAATCATCTTCCTGTGACTTCCTTTTCCTGGAATGTCTGTCCTAATACTCTTATAAATGTATATTTTTAAAAGATTAAAAGTACTGGTGTCTCATAAGCCTAATAAATCAGTGTTTTTCACTTTTTATTTTCCTGGATAGTGTCTGTTTATTAACATCATTTTTGCATAGTTGTAAACATAGCACAGACAACAATAAAATCCATTGGCCACATTTGAAGGTTCCTACAACAACAAATCATTACTCCAAAACCTTGTAAATAAAGGGATAAAATCAAGTATTTATCCTGTCTTCCTTGTGAACTGTTTTTCCTGGTAACAAAATAGTTGATGAGGGAAATTTCTTCTGACAGAAAATCCCAGCCTATAAATGTATCTAAATGAGTTGATGGATCTAGGCAACAGTCATCAATGGCTGCTAACACAGTCAGGTGAAGTCTTTTAGAAGGATAGATAAGGAGAACAACACTAATCTTCACGTCACAGAAAAGAGACCAGTGGATGCTTTATGATATGACATGACATGCATGCAAAGTGCCATCTGTGAAATATTCGTGCGCAAAATAATCTAATCAAGATCCATTGATGAGTTTGCTATTCATTGGTTAATACTGGGGATGGAGGAAAGTGGTTTTTCTTTTTTAAAATTAAGCAAACTCTTACATTGTGGTACAGAAAAATATTTCAACTAATTAAAGTCCAACATCAATGGAGAGAGAAATTATGGCAACAAAATTTTCCCTCCTCTATCATACTAGGATTACTATTCAATCTACAGTTTTCATTTTTCTAGGCTTCATTCCACACAAATATGTGTAAGTTTTCAACATTAGAATTCTTAATTCTATTAGGAAAATAATCAGATTTCAAGTCAACAAATGTCATCAAATTCACTGGGATACCGTTCAAGAACAAAATCCACCTTGAGCACTGGTCCTCGAAACAGAGCAAGTCGAAACATTAGGTACAGTGCTCATTACAGAATCAAATTGATATATCTTGATTGAAAGCTTCCTCAATGAATCATTAAAACAGTGTGCTTAGAATGAAAGTCAAAACAGTATTCCAAACAATTTCAAACAAAGTACATTTGATGTTAAAAAACACTTTAAAAAGTTCCATTTATAAATCTTGAAGGAACAAAATATCATTGCATCAATTGAGAAATGATCAAGAAAATATTGAGGACAATAGATAACAAAATTTAGTCAACTTTGTTCTTCTCTCAGTAACTTAAGGATGGAAAAAAGTTAAGTGATATCATGAGCACAAAGCCAATGAAACCCAGAATGTGGAAAATTCCACAGAAAAATGACCTAGAGTCCTTAATTTTTAAAAAGTGGCAGGAAAAATTGAGGAAGGAGGAACTGTTACAGGTTAAAAGAGGCTTAAGAGACACACTAACCAAATGCAAGGTGTAGACTTAGTTTTGATCCTGACTCAAGCTAACTGTAAAAATACATTTGAGATGATCCAAGAAATTAAAACACTGACTGGATAACATTAAGCAGTTATCAATAACATCTTTGGTGTGATCTTCTTTAGTGTGATAATAGTATTGTCGGTTATTTTTTTTTAAGTGAAGTGTGTCTTTTCTTTTCTTTCCTTCTCTTTCTTTCTTTCTTCCTTTCTTCCTTTCTTCCTTTCTTCCTGACAGTGTCTCTCTACAGAGCCCTGGCTGGCCTTGAGATTCCTTCCTCAGCCTCCCAAGTACCGGAATTATAGGCATGTACTACTACATGCCCTGTCCTGCCACGTCTGTCAGTTTATCATTCTGTGGGAGCTTGTGTGTTGCTGTGATGCTGAAAGCTATGCCACAGGTATTTCAGATATCAGCAGGGCCACCCATGGTGGACAGATTTCAGCTGAGCTTCCAGACTAAGACAGACTAGGGAGAAGGACCTGGCAGCCCACCCCTGAAACAATTAGCCATTGAAAACTCTATGAATAGCAGAGAAGTACTATCAAATAGAGTGCTAGAACCTGACCCCCCAGTCTGGAAGACATTCAAGAAACAACTGGGGAAGAGTTGCCCCTTCAAAGTAGAGTTGACCTTAATGAAGGGAATGGAGTAAATCCCCTGGGACCTCCTTTTGCTGATGTGGGACTACTCAAAATGAGAAGAAACAGTGGCTGCAACATTGCACTCAAACATAAAAAGACTGTGTGCATTCCACAGTTCTGGGTAGTGTTTTTTCTGTAGTACATAGGATTGCTATGAGTCAGACCTGACTCAATGGCACCTAATAACAACAATACTGATATACTACCATACTGAGTTCATATGTTATTCAGATTACCTAATTTTTGGCATTCTATATAGGATATTTCTCTCTTCTTCCCCATTTATTTATTTATTTAATCACTTCTTCATATCACTATGGACTCAAGTATACTTATTTTATGTTTTGGATTATAATATAAAGCTTCTTTATTTTGTTGCTCAAATTGTTCCAGCTTTGACAATTGGGAAGTTTTTGTTTGTTTGTTTGTTTGTTTGTTTTTTCCCAGTTGCAATTTCCTTTTAACATACCTTCATCATTGTGTTTTTGTGTGTGTTAAGCACTTTTTAACTTTCTGGCACTACAAGGTTCTCCTGGCGTAGCATAAATATTTTGTTCCCCTGTCCTAACATGAGCCATTTTCACAAGGAACACTAATTTATTTTATAGGAGAATGGTATTAGAAACTGAGAAGTCTAGGTATGCTTGTTGCCACCAGGGTGTCATTGCTTCTAGGCTCTGTCAATGGATAGAATAAGGAAATAAATATGGTACCCTAACCACTTAAATACAAATCAACTTAAATATTTCACTATGTAACTGTTTCTATCCATAGTAAGCTAAACATGAATTTACACTGATGTGAATGACTTTTAGCCTGCTTGTGTGTGTGAATACGTGTGTGTGTGTGAGAGAGAGCGAGTGACAGAGACAGACACAGAGATTCAAAGACAGAGGCTGTGGGAGGGGAGAGTTGGAAAGGGAGAAGGGAAACAGGTGCCCCAGAAGTTGGTAACTGTCGGACTGGATGATGTGTAAATGGAAGTGGGTGCAGTGGTGGTTCATTATTTTATTATCTCTTCTTTTGTATATGTTTCAAAGTTTCCACAGTAAAAAATACTTTTTCATAAGAATAGTTATAAGCAAATAGGGTTGGGGAGTGCACCTCTGGCCTTGCTTCAAGTCCACTTTCCTTTTCTTTTGTCAAACATTATAATGAGTGTTATGAGCTAATTTCCAAGTAACTAGTGATCATCAATATGTGAAAAGGTACATGTTGACAAAAGTAGGAAATGACAGATAGCAAAATAGAAACTTTTAGAAAAAACTACTAAAAAGAATACAGAAATGACAGTTTACCATAATAGCAGATAGACTATATGCTTTGGGGCTGGAGGTGTTGCTCAGTGGTAGAGTGCACAGCCCTGGGTTCAATCTCCAGCACACACACACACACACACACACACACACACACACTCCCCAATAAGTTTTAAGGATACGACTGTATTTCTATCAAAAGTTCTTACCCATAGTAATCATGCATTACCAAGGAAAACAAAATAAAATAAAACAAAACAAAACAAAAAGAAAACCCAGACAATAAATCATCTATAAAACTCAACTGTTTAGAACTCCCTTCCCAAGGTTTTAGATAACCAGTATCCAGTTCAGCTTTAGATAACCAACTCTCCAAAACATTTATGTAATATGTCTTTCCATGAAAACATACATTTGGAGTTCATTAGAGTCTAAGATTTAACAAAAATGAAAAAAAATTCAACAAAATCAATTAGCACTCTAACAGCTCTGTGAAGAAAAAATATATGAACGTTATTGGTTAAAAATGTAAAGTACACACGTTTCCAAAATTTTCATAGAATACTATGATCTTTTTCCCTCTACAAAGAGAAGCTAAAGTCATATTGTTATACCTAGTATTCAGAGATTATGTTTTACTTAAAAATATGCTTTAATTGCGCCGGGCATGGTGGCGCATGCCTGTAATCCCAGTGGCTTGGGAGGTGGAGGCAGGAGGATTGCAAGTTCGAGACCAGAGGCAGTCTGTGTAACTTAGTGAGACCCTGTCTCAAAAAAGTAAAAAATGGGCTGGGGGCGCAGCTCAGTGGTCCAGCACTTGCAGAGCATGCAGGTGTGAGGCTCTGGGTCCAACCCTCAGTACCACCAAAAAAAGAAAAGAAAAAAAAAAAATATATATATATATATATATATACATATGTGCTTGAATCACTGAACTTTTTACAGGTCAGCTCAATCAGTTGAAAGAAACACTTCAATGTTTCTATTAGGCTTTAATCAGACCAAAGATAAGGGTTGGGGGGTGTATGTGAAAGATTCTCTTTTCTTTTCTGTCTATGACATACAAATAAACCACACTTTTTTTTCTTGAGTCCCTGGCACAAAACAGTGCTTAATAGAGAAAAACACCCTTTGGTGGCGGGGTGGAGGTCTTGAAGACTTGTGATAGTCCCATAGCTGCCTCCTCCCTTCTAGGGTGACCCATGCCCCACCTGTCACCTGACTGTAAGTGCCATACCCTCCTTGGGGGACTAACTTGAATCCAAAAGATTGTAATGAATACTCTCCTAACAGTATTCTCCTTGGAGTACAATGTTCCAGAAATTAAACTCTACATACTTCTTTACCCATCTGGTACAGAAAGGCTTCTGGGCTCATTTGAATAATATGTACAGAAGACTAAAATAGATATGATCTTGTGGAAATGTGACTAGCAGAAACCAGCCAGCACTACCTACCAGAAGACCAGGAACCTGCCTGTGAAGTACCTACAAAGAAGACCCACACATTGGTGAACACGTGTACTCTTTCTTTTAGTGAATCTTTGTTCTGTCATCCGTGAGCTGCAGTATTTCCTTTGAGGTTAAGATTTGTCTGCTCTGTGCTTATAGGAATTACCAACTGAAGACCAAGTTCCATGTTCAGCTTTGCTCCCTAAAAATTAACATATCCTTCAAACTAGACATCTTCAAGGAGCTTAGCCCAGGTAACTTCTCTCTAAAGACCAGAAATCACGTGATATATTTCCCCTCCATTTATCCATGACATCTTCCCTCCTTCCTGTTACAGTCCCTCTCTGTCATCTCCTAACTATGCCAAGCAGAGAGCAGTCTCCTTTCATGTGTAAAACCACAAGGATGCAGCTGAAGTACTACAAGCACAATGTGTATTGGGGTTATTTTCTCTTGGTTTTCTTCAGTGAAAATATAGATCCATTCCATAGTGCAGGAAAACCAAGTTCAAGTTGAGAGTCAGGAATTCCAGGATTCTTTATTGAGCCTGGTGACACACTGCTTGGAGTCTGAGCACTGAAACTCTTGCTTTTCCTTGTTTGCAATGCAGGGATAATGATACCCAGCTCAAGGGCTCGAGTATGGGTTAATTACCGATCGCACAAGTGCTAAGCATAAAGCAGCGTCCGTGGCACAGGCAGGTAACATAGCCCTTTGGGAGTGATACATATTAATTAGCCTGTTTTAGAGACCAGCATAGCCATATCAATCGCTTGAGGAAGATAGTGTGGGCAGATTTACAATTATTTCATTTGTATGATTATATACTTGCTTTTGGGTTCCTGTTCTAAACTCACCTTTATTACAGTGTGAAATCTTTTATTTGTGTTTCTGCAGTGAGTACCATAAAGGAAGGGCGTGCTGAGAATTATTATGAATTCTTCTGGGTGCATCCCCGTGTTGTGGACACCAGGTTAGTACTGGAAAGACTGCAGAGGAGACACTGTACCCACACTTCGAGGACCAAAGGGAAGAGGAGCAGCTATCTGTTGCGGAAGAAAACTCAAGACCTGGTCTGGCAGCCTGAGGGCTCAGCAGAGGTGCTGTTCCTCTCAGGACCCCCAACACAGGTACCACCTTACTATCTCCATACCGCCAGGATTTGTGGGCCTTGGGGCAGAACTGCCAATGCTGCTCATTACAAGACTGCTTCCTAAACCAAACATGGGCTGGGATTTAGCTCAGTTGGTAGAGCTCTGCGCTGCACTCTCTGAGGTCCCTAGTTCAATTCCCAGCACCGCAAAGATGGGAGAAGGAACTGGCAATCCACTCCCAAGGCAATCCCGAAACAGTCAGCCATTGAAAACCCTATGAGGGTCGCTATGAGTTGGATACAGACTCGACGGCACCTAACAACAACAACAACAAACCAAACATGGTGGTACTCACGTGTAATCCCAGAGACCCAGGAGGCACAGGAAAGCATGCTGAGAGTTCCAGGCCAGCAGCCTGTATAACTTAGTGAGATCTTGTCTTAAACAGAAATAAAATAAAAAATAGGTTCTGTATATCGCCCAATGGTACAGCACTTGCAAAGAAGATTCAAGGTCCTGTGTTCAACCCCCAAGTGCTGGAAAAAAAAAAAAAAAAAAAAAACCTCTTGCTTCCTAACAAAAAATATTGACTTTTGCTATGTGTAAGATAGCTACAAGGAAAGATTTTATTTTTTTCTTTTAATGCCATTAATTGGGACAGTGGATGAGAAGATTGTGGCACAAGGGAACAAAACAGATATTAGACTTGACAGCCTAAGAAATCTTGCAGTTATGGTTAATCTCAACAGTTATAAAGTGGTAGAAAAGAGAAGCAATGTCCTATTTACTGTGTCAAACTAGAACTAATAAATCAAACTGAAGAACTAAACAAATCCCTGAATACCTTGTTGTTGTTGTTAGGTGCCGTCGAGCCGGTATCCGACTCATAGTGACTCTCATAGGGTTTTCAATGGCTGACTGTTTCAGGATTGCCCTGGGAGTGGATTGCCAGGTCCTTCTCCCATTTTTGCAGTGCTGGGAATTGAACTCGGGACCTCAGAGACTGCAGAGCGGTGCTCTACCAACTGAGCTAAATCCCAGCCCCCCGCATACCCTGCATACCTACTAAGCATTAAATAGCCCCTAAGAAATAATTAATGAAATTAAGTTGAAAGTAAAAGATACAGAAAAGAGATTTATTCATTTGTTCATGAAATATTTACTGAACAGTAGGCACTATAGTGCACACCTGCAATCTTAGCAACTCAGGAGGCTGAGGCAAGAGGATTATGAATTCAAGGCCAGAGGCCACCTTTACAACTTAGTGAGACCTTGTCTTGAAATAAAAAATAAAAAAGGGCTGAGGGTGCTTAGTGTTAGAGCACTTACCTAGTATGTGTGACAACCTGAGTTCAACCCCTTGGAACCAAACGAAAACAAACCAAAACAAAAAAACATGTAAAATAAGTGTTCTGAGTATCTCGCATATGTCAGACATTGTGTTAGGACACAAAAGAGACAAAAATCTCTGTTTCATGGAATTTATGTTGTAGAGGAGGGAAGACAATAAATAAGCAAACAAATAAGGAAATATCCTAGAGTAATGAGTACTCTGCAGATACTTCCCCTAGGCTGAGCTGACAGTGTCTGAGTGGCCTTTTTGCAGAGGTAACATTTAAGCTAAATGTGAAGGATAAGCAGGAATCAGCCCCTGAGGTCTGAGGCAAGTGCATTCGAGGCCAAGCAAACAGGTAAAGCTACATTCTCAAGGCAAGAAAGAGTTCAAGCTCCTGCTCCAGTGTGGCAAGGGCAGTGTGACGGCACCAGTGGGGGAAGAAGGACAGTGAGTGAGGCAGGGCACTGACCAGGTCACAGAGGCCCTGTGAACTGGAGATTTCTCTACTATAACTGAGAGGTCACTGTGGAAGTTACAAGCAAAGGAGTAATAGGACCTGGATTCTATATGAAAAGATGATCCTGGCTTCTCTGTGCAGAATGAACTTTAGGAAGTAAGAGGACAAAAGAAGAGGGCAAGCCGGGCATGGTGACACATACATGTAGTCTCAGGACTTGGGAGGTAGAGGCAGGAAAATCACAAATTCAAGGTTAGCCTGGGCTTCATAGAGAGTTCCAGGCTAGCCTGGCTACATAGTGAATCCCTGTCTCAAAACACTAAAAAAAAAAAAAAAAGAAAAGAAAAGAAAACGATGAAGGGTGGTTTCCAGAGAGACCAATTAGGAGAGTGTTACAGTATAGTTGGTAGAGTGCTGCTCTACATATGCTGAGGCCCTGGGTTCTATCTTTACCACGGCATAAAATGGGAGAAACACATGGGGGCCCACTCCTGAAACAATCCTAAGACAATCAGCCATTGAAAGCCCTATGAAGGTCGCTGTGAGTCAGACCCAAGTCAATGGCATCTAACAACAACAAATAGTATAATAGTTATGTTCTTGTTGTTGTTAGGTGCAGTTGAGTTGGGTCTGACTCATAGCAACCCTACATATAGCTGGCAAAACACTATCATCAGTGCTTCTCTGTTCTTCATAGGGTTTTCAATAGCTGATGGATTTTTTGGGGGAGTGGGCTTCTAGGTTCTTCTCCCAAACCTAGAGTATCTGGTGTTCCCAGGTAGTCTCACATCCAAGGACTAACCAGGCCCGACCCTGCTTAGTTTCCAAGATCTGATGGGATTAGACGCCACAGTGCTACAGCTGCAGGCAGTTATATTCTTAGTCCTGAGATAACTACTTGCTCATTCTTGGGAAAACCAGTCACAAGGATCATTTTGTGTGCATCATTTCATATGTCACATCTACATGTCTTCTTGGAGAATAAAAAATAGCATTTGTGTGGATTGGGAAATTTTAGAACACGTTGAATAACAAGACAGTCATGGCCAAACATTACTTTGCACACATCTGGACTAAAGATTTATGGCATTTAACTCATCCTGGCCCTTTTGACAACTATTGGTTTCCTATTGACTTCCTACCACACTTTTTTCAGGGGTCACTCCAAAATTACTCTTCTCAGTCATCCGTTCTCCCAGAGACCCATGTTTGGATAGTAACTTTATCTTTTGTCTCTTGCTATACATCCGTTCTCCCAGAGACCCATGTTTGGATAGTAACTTTATCTTTTGTCTCTTGCTATACAAAGAAAAGTAACTTTTCAGTGTGAACTTCTTGTGCCAACTTCACATTCTGATACTTCATCTTAGTTTCACAAGAAGCCTCTGTCTTCCTTCTCAAAATGATGGTTCACCTCAGCTCAAGATCCGGCTCTCCAGCAAGGTGCACCTCCCAATTTATCCCCTCATTTGAAAGTGTTTTTAATATGGTCCCTCCTCCTTTCTGTTCTTTTCTGCTTGGAAAATTGCCTACTTTGTCCCCTCTTTATAAGCAGCTTTCACTTAACTTTGTTACCCCTTTGACTGCCACTAACCTTCCCCTCCCAGGCTTTGCTGCTTCTTCCACCTGTAGATAAATCTTGGGCTCCCTCTCTAGCTCCTATCACCCACCTGCCTCTACTCTCATGATCTTCAAGAACTGTACAAATCAACATCGTTCTTTTTGTTAAATCCAATATCCTCTTCATCTTAACTATCTTTTAAAGTTTCCTCTTTTATATTTTATTTTCTACTTGTTTGAACTACTGTTTTTTGTTTTGTTTTGGTTTGGTTTTTCTTTTTTGGTACTGGAATACTAAACCCAGGGCCTCACACATACTTTGCAAAAGCTCTATCACTGAGCTATCACAGAACTCTACCCCAAATCCCTTTTTTATTTTTATTTTGAGACAGGGTCTTGTTAAGTTACACAGGCTGCCTCTGGCCTCTAACTTGCAATCCTCCTACCTCTGCTTCTGAAGTCCCTGGGACTACAGGTGTGTGCCACCACACTCTGCAGTTATTTTTTTCTTGCAATGCTTCAGATCGAACCCAGGGCCTTGTGCATGCTAGTCAAGGACTCTACCACTAAGCTATCTCTCCAGCCCCTGTTTCTCTTTTTAAGTTTAATCATTCACCGTAAGTCTTTCATCGTTTATTCAGCTCTTATAGATGACCTCCAATCCTATGTGAAAATCTGCAGCCATAGCACCGTAGCATCTGATCCTTCCTGATCCCAGAAGCTAAACAGGATTGGCCTGGTTAGCCCTTGGATGAGAGACTGCCTGGGAATACCAGGTACTGCAGGTGAGGGAGAAGGACCTGGCAATCCATTCTCAAAACAATCCACCACTGAAAATCCTATGAATAGCAGAGAAGCACTGACAATAGTGCTGAGCATGGCACAGGGGCAAGGAGTGTTTCATTCTGTTGTACATAGGGTCTCTATGAGTTGGACACAACTTGATGGCACCTAACAAAACCACTAGGGACATTTAGTAAGGTTTGAATGAATGCTGAGCACATGGACATTTCAATCTCTTCCTTTATTTTGTGTACTCTTTCTGGTACTTACTTTTTTTTCTCCGTAATTCACTTACTAATTCCCTCATTACTATTTATGCTGTTAAAATATGTATGGCTCCATATAATACTTTGGATGGCAAGGAATATTTACTCATAACCTTGAGATAAGTATTTGCTATTTCAAATATCACTTTTTAAAAAGGTGAAAGTAAAGAAGACAATTCATTGCAAGCTCAGCTAGCAACACAAGAAAGTCAGAATATCAACTTACCCAACTGCCCTTTTCTCTGGTAATTCCAACTTGAATATCACTCTATTCAGAGACTTTACAAATGACTGAGGGAAGTGATAAATCTAGATATTTAATGTTGCTAATGCACAGATAAGGTAAAATGAAGAACAATTAGTTAAATTTAACAGTGATTCTATGAGCAAGAAAGACAGACAGAAAGAAAAAGAGAGAGAGAGAGAGAAGGAAAAAGAAAAAGAAAGAAAGAAAGAAAGACAGACAGACAGACTCCAACAGGGACAGGTAGCTTACTCAGGTCAAAGAGTATTTACAAGATATCATAGATAGATTGCATAGTAAAAATAGAGCAAAAAGACGTGTGGGGAAGTATAAATAACAATAATAGGGGTGTGATAAACTTTCTTTTAAAAGGTAATACAATAATAAGAATTTATAAAACTGTTCCATAAAATCAAATACTAGAAGTAGAATCATATACATAATCTATCCTAGTTATTTTCAAAAAAGTTTTTTTCAGTATTACAATATTTTATTTAAAAGAAATATACACAGATTTAGCCACATGTCAAAAGCTGACACAAGGGAGCTTCTCCAAACTTTGAAGATACGGTATAAAACTTGGAAGCTCAAGTTCCTCTCCCACCCAGCCTCTTCCTTCCTCAGGTTACTGTCTTCTCAGAGGCACCCCACACAATGCTGAAGGCTCCAGGGAGCACCATGTGCTCCATCTTCTATTTCCTAATTCACAGCTACAAAAGCTCACATCCAGGAAGGACAAATGACTTAACCCTAGACAACACAAATGGTCTAGAGAAAAGATGGAATCAGAATCATGGTCTACAGAAGAGCCAGAATCAGAGTTTTGGTCTTTAGCCACGTTCAGTGCTTTCTACTTCATTTTTCTAGTCATTGCCATTACCTGTACTCAGGGTCTTCTATATGACAGGCATTGCTCAGGAATGAATAAGATGTGAGTTCCCTCCTCTAAAAATACTATCGAGTGGAAAAGAGAGATAATGTCTAAATAATAATACAGAAAATTACTTGAGACATTACAAAATTCCCTGAGAACATGAGAAATGTCAGGCAATACCAACTGGGAATTCAGGAAAACTTTACAAATAAAATAGTTATTTAATTAGAATTTTAGAGGTACATAGATGCTTGGATTAGTGCAGTTTTAAAATAGAAGCCAGTGAAGGGATTCTTCCCCCTGAAGGGTATATTTTATTTTTAGAATGTATATTGTCGTTTTGTAAAATATACAAAAAAGTTCAACATTTTGAATTAACATATACATAATAATGAAACATCACCTAATTTCCTAAACTCTTAGAAGCTAACTCTCTTTTTTTCTTGTATTTCTGGAGGCTAACCCAAGGGCTTTGTGTATACTTTGCATGTACTCTACCACTGACCTGCAACCCTAGTCCCCTTTTAATTTTTTTTATCTTGAGACAGGATCTCGCTAAGTTACTCAGGCAGCCTCTAGCCTCAAAGTTGTGATCCTCCTGCCTCTGCTTCCCAGTTAGGAATTTTTGCATTAATGCCATAAACAATCCCTACTTCTCTCAGTTTTCAAGTGGGGTGGTCTTCATTTTAAGCTTTTAATAAAACCAAATCAAATGGGAAAAATGTTCCTCCTAATTTAGGGTTCTTATTTGGATCATCTTGGTGAATAGCGTATTAACTTTCAGGTTTCTAAGCTCTTTACTCAAAGGCACACCAGGCATTATGTTAAATGGATCTGATGTATACTGAAATGACCTGGGCTGCCTTGGAGTAACTCATTTTGGTCGCATTTGTTATAATCACAGAGATCTCTCATAATTACAAATTGTAGTGAAGGCTGTAAGCACTTAAGTTAGAGTTATCTGTTTGTCCTCCAGCCACAAATTTTAGCTTCCCCCCATGTTCTTCTGGATATTTTCTTCCACATTGCTGGTTGGAAATCACTAAAAATATCTCCTGGTAGTTGATAATTAACTAATAATTAGCAAAGAATATGAATCTATGCATAGTGATTGTTTGGCTTCTCGATAAATGGTGTTTGACTAAAGTTTCCAAAAGAGAGAGTCATCAGGCACAACGGCAGAGAGAAATCAAAGTTCCACTAAGAAGAAAAGATAGTAAAATCAACAGTCATGGGAATAAACAGAATGATTAAGATACTAAATCCCTTGAAAGCAAGAAACAACTAAAAGGGTTGAACTGATTGATGTGGTCAGAAAACAGCCAACATCAAATGTTTTATTCCATCTTCAACTATCGCTTCAGCGCTCAGATGTTTTTTCAAAAGCATATTCATGTATATGTATATACATACACATACATACACATGCAAGCATGTACATTTTAAAATCAATAACCTATTTCATTAAATTATGGGTTATATCCAGACTTTGAACAAAAAGAATACATCATAAGTTTATAGGGTGTGCTCTTTCCTAAAGCACATCCCACAACGATGCTGACATACATTCTACACATTCTACCCAACAGCTTCAAAGCTACCATGAACAGAATAAACCAGATGTGTATTGTTATAGGTGGAGAAGAGGGATGGATGGGCATCAGAGGTAAGTTCAGCTGGTGGCAATGGATACCTCACATTTTAGAGAGTATATGGAGACAGAAGATTTAACACTCAAACAACACACTGGTTTTACAAACAGGGATTGGGAACAATGAGTAACCACTGGAGAAAGACCTTGATTCATTTCTGCCTTTTACAACCTTCCAAATGTCATATACAAAAGGCAATTCTGAGCTGTTTATTCAAAATCTGAAAATAATCATTCTACTTCTCAAAGTATCTTCACCTAATTTATGATTATCTGACTCAGAAAAGAACTTTATATACTGCAAATGAACCCAGCCCAAAGGAAAGTGACTTTTTGAAAGAACACAAAATAACTTGTTGTTTTTGCCCCCCTCAACACTGAAAGTTCTGAAGCCTATCAGAGAAGACTAAGTCTCAGAGAACACCACCCAACAGGAATTAGCTTCACTGGTATTTACCCTGCTAATTTAACTCTAAACAGTTGGAAAAAAAATTAAATACAGAGAGGGAGAAGAGGAGAGGAGGGGAAAAGAAAGAAAAGGAAAAGAGAGGCAAAGGGATAGCTAAATGAGTGTATTAATAGGTAGTGACCAGGATATTTTCAAATACATGAGACTAAAATATTTAGTTAGCCACCCACAATAGTAAATGCCACTTCTCAATCACATACCTCATACTCCAACACTTAAAAAGAGACATTGGGGCCGGGCGCCGTGGCGCATGCCAATAATCCCAGGGGCTTGGCAGGCCAAGGCAGGAGGATCGAAAGTTCCAGACCAGAGGCAGTCTGCGAAACTTAGCGAGACCCTGTCTTCTCAAAAAGCAAAAAGCAAAAAAAAAAAAAAAAAAAAAAAAAAAGGAGACATTGGAAAAGGTCAATGACTCAGATTTCTTCAGCAAGGACTTACCTCAAGATCACGGTCGAAGTACCTGTTTCTTGGATTTTCATATCTATTCCGGGAATCAGGGCACCTATTCCGAGAGTCGACACTCCTGCTGCGATTGTTAGCACACCCATTACACCTGCCACAGCCACATCCACAGCAGTTTCGACCCCCCATTGAGATGCTGGCTTTAGATCACCCTTCAGATTTTCTCCAACAGAGAATCGTGTCAGTAGAATGCAAGTCGTGCCCCCAGCTACATATGCAGTCAGACGGCCTTCTAATAGTCCCAAATGTAGTCAGGGGGCAGCCACTGGCCTTTGTTTCTGACAAAAGAAGGGATTCCCAGTGAGGGAGTGCTGATCAAAACAAATATTCTGTTGTGATTAGGAAATACCCTTCATTAATTCAAAAGAAGACAACCCCTGCATTTTTCATCTCTCCAGCCAAAATAATGAGACGATCCTCTGTTGAGGGCCTCAGGAAAACAAATGAGCATCACTGGCCAGTGACTCCGATTTATTATGGGGATGATGTCACCAGAGCTTTAATTTTCTCCTATATTGCATTTGCTCGTAGGAATTCAGCTTGAAATTCAAGGATGTCAAAGAACAATAACAGTAATTACCACTTACACAGAGCTCTGTATTTGCCCTGTGATTTAGTCATTAGTGATTCCTTACAGCAACATAGTCCTGCTGGCCAGGGTGATCCCCACCCAGGTGTTCCTGGAGGAAAGGGACACATCTCCATAGTATCCAAAAGGACTTTCAGGCCCTAATGCTTTAAGTCTAAGATAGTTGTGACTATTCGTAGTATTGTTGTTGTTAGGTGCTGTCGAGTGGACTCATAGTGACGCTCACAGGGTTTTCAGTGGCTGATTGTTTTGGGATTGCCTTGGGAGTGGACTGCCACATCCTTCTCCCATTTTTGTGGTGCTGGGGATCGAACCCAGGTCTTCAGGAAGTGCAGAGCAACGCTCTACCTACTGAGCTAAATCTTAGCCCATTTTTAGTATTATATGCAAGATCTTCATTTGAACAAAGGGAGTGAAACCAAAGTGTGATGGAGGAGAATTTCAGCTTCTCTTCTGACACTTGCATTTACTTCCATTGGGTATGAGTGACCAAAATATTTCCAAAGTCTGCTCCTGCTCCCCATGGTCTCTGCTCTAGATTAAGAGCAAAGAAGCGTGGGGTTTTCGCTACTTAATAGCTCCTTCCATGAAGAACCCCTCCACTCCCACAAACACACAGTGAATTTAAGTACTGATTGGATAACAGACTACTAAGAAAGAAGAAGGCAATGATGATGGAGATAAAAATGTTTCATATAAAATTTTTTAATCAATTCTAAATACAAAGGATTATTACTTTATCACAATATCTTCAGCAAGGCAAACCAATGCAAAACTCAAAGAAAGAATAAGTAAAGAGAATCAACCACAAAAATACAAAATGGGTGGCAAACATAAAAAAGAGCTCAACCTCATAATCTTTTGGTTGTTTGTTTTGTTTTTTGAGATAGGATCTCACTATGTAGCCCAGTCTGACCTAGAACTCATGACCCTCTTGTTTCAGCCTCCTCAAGTGTTGGATTTAAAGATGTGTGCCACCTCCATCAAGTTCAACCTCATTCTTTATCAAAGAACTACAGATTTGAATATGTGACATCAACAGACAACATGAAAAAGATTGGTTACACATGATATTCATAAACTGATAGGAAAACAGGGAAATTCAAGGGTTGTGGGTCGGAAAACAGGCCTGTTCACTAGGAGACTGCTTGCTCTCATGCACAAGACCCCGAGTTTGCTCTCCAGCACCACAAGAAACAAAATAAAACACAGGCAATCCAATCAGTGCTGGGAGCGTAAGTGGATAAAACCTTTTTTATGGGTAAGTTGATAGTATCTATAGCATTTAAAAATATGCATACTTTTAACTGAGCAATTCCATTTCTTAGGAATTTAGCTCACAGAAATAACTGACAAAAAAGAAAATGGCATGCAGACAGCACTATTTGTAAAAGGTAAAAAGTGGAAACAAATCCAAAAGACTGGAAAACTATGATTATGATATGATATGATATCATAGATAGCTATCATATTATATATGATACTACTTAGCAACTCAAAACAGACATATTTATAGATACTGATTTGGAAAGATGATCACAAAGATTTCTTTCTTTTTCTTTTTCTTTTTTTTTTTTTTTGCGGTACTAGGGATTGAACCCAGGGCCTCGCACCTGCATACTTTGCAAGTGCTGGGCCACTGACCTGCACCCTCAGCCCATTTTTTTACCTTATGAGACAGGGTCTCCCTAAATTACACAGACTGCCTCTGGTCTGGAACTTTCGATCCTCCTGCCTCCACCTCCCAAGCCGCTGGGATTACAGGCATGCGCCACTGTGCCTGGCTCAAAGATTTCTTAGTTAAAAAATAAATTGGAAACCAGGAGTTGAGGTGCATGCCTGTAATCCCAGGTGCTTGGGAAGCAGAGGCAGGAAGATGGTGAGTTTGAGGCCAGAGGTAGCCTGTGCAACTTAGCCAAACCCTGCCTCAAAATTAATTATTCATAAAAGAGAGGTGTAGAAGGTGCAATTTAATAGTGGAGCACCCTGGGTTCAACCCCCTAGTATCATAAAATAAATTAAAAAAAAAAAAAAAAACAAGCTGGAGAACTATATGTTTTAAATGATCTCTTCTGTTCTTCTTTTTTTTTTTTTAATCACATTCACATGGGTCTGCTCATATAAATGCATAGCGGAAAGTGCTACAGGAGCCAGGTGCTGCAGTGTATATTTGTAATCCTAGCCAAATAGGAGGCTGAGGCAGGAGGATCTCAAATCTGAAGCCTCAAATCAGTGAGACCTTGTCTCAAAATAAAAAGTAAAAATAGGGTTAAGGGTGAGGCTCAGTGGTGGAGTGCTTGCCTAGCATGCTCAAGGCCCTGGATTCAACCCCCCAGTACTACAAAAAACAAAACAGGCTAAAGCACACATACCAAACAAAGTACCTCTCTAGGTGAACACTTTAAGTCTTCATGTTTCAGTACTTTTGGGCTTTTTATATATTAACATATATTAACATGCTCTTAGGGAAAGAAAAAAAACACCCTACACCAGACAAAGCCTTTAATTTTGGGTTAATACAGGAAATGGACTGACTGATGTATGGTGTTGTTAGATATTTATTTATTTATCCATATGTAAATAAACAGCACCCATAATCACTACCTCAGAAGAAGATACCATATATACTTGGGAAGGAAAGAAAAACAAATCACTCATTGAGCTTTTCTATTACATCCTGGTGACTGTGATACCTTCAAATGGAAAGTATCATGGATAGATGGAGAGAACCTGAGTTTTCTCAAAGCTGGCTATGCACAGACAATCAATCTTTTTTTTCTTACAAGGTCAAGTATTTAGCTTTTATGAGAAAAATGACTAGTATACCGAATCCCATTATTTGCAATGCCCCACTTAAGCTAACAAACCAGCATCCTCCAGCACACAGAATGCCCAACTTGTGGAAACTTCTGTCCATGGAAAAGCAGCTCTTTCTGATCCAATGATACCAGACTCTTGGAGACAAGGAAGTGTGCTCTATGCCACTGTGCTGTTCAAACCTGAATCTTGGCAACCCCATAGCACAAGTGCTGGAGGAGAAGGATGGAGCTATGGTCTGCAAAGTATCGCATTCTCTTTCTGGGGCCCACAAGTACCTTATTGGTGTACTCATGTATTTGGTAAGATTTCCTGCCCTACCTTTGAAAGCCTAAACAAAAATAAAACTAATATTGGAGCTGAAATGCTGCCCATTTGCAATAGCATTGTTTTCTACAGTTTTCTCTGCGAGTAGATACAGTCTGTCTATGCAAAATTAATAAATGTGTATGTTCTGTCACACAAATGGTGTTTGGCACTTCAGACCTCCTAGTGTAGAAAGAAAGGAGACTTGGTAGACTATAAATTGGTTCAGACACTTTGGAAATCAATATGGAGTTACCTCAGAAAACTAAAAATAGAACTGCCCTACAACCCAGCTATACCACTACTGGAATATACCCAAAGGGAGACAAGTCATCATACCACAGAGACCCCTGCATCTCCATATTCAATGCTGCACTCTTCACAATAGCAAGGATATGGAACCAACCAAGGTGCCCATCAACAGAAGAATAGATTTTAAAAATTACGGTACATATACACAAGAGACTACTATTTAGCAATAAAAAATGAAATTATGTCATCTGCAGCAAACTGGATGGAACTGGAGAATATCATCTTAAGTGAATGAACACAAGCTCAAAAAGAGAAATGCCACATGTTCTCATGCATATGTGTGAGCTGAATCTTACTTAAAGGAAGAAAAAATCCTACACATAAGTTAATATACAAAAATGCACAGTTAAATTTAGTGAAGAAGGGACAATATGAAGAGTAGAAAGAAGGAAGGAGGGAACTAGCAGAGGGAAGCAAGGATTGCAGAAGGTGGGATGGGGAGGAGAATCAATGTAGAGGGATAAAGAGGGAGAGGATACTCTCAATATAGATGATGCAACTTCATGAGTACATTGGAAAAATAAGGGAATATAATCCAAATATGCATGTGAGTTTTGCTACATGTTAGTCAAAAGCTTCCATGAACATTGTAAGTTGATAAAAGTGTAACCAAAAGTGATGTAATAGTTGTATAATGGAAAAAGCCAATACTGTATTATTTGTACCCCACCAACATGAACAACAAAGGGAGAAAAAAAAGTGTTGAAGTATTGAGCTTCATGCATGTCCAACCTGCAAGCCTGGCTCATGGGCTGCATTCGGCTCAGGATAGCTAGTAATGTGGCCCCACAAAGTCTTTTAAATTGTGTTTTTTAGTATTTATTTTCTTCATGACCCTCTTATGTATTTGCACTAAATGTATAATTTATGTGAAGCCCAACACAATTCCTCTTCACTTGATACAGCCCAGGGAAGTCAAAAGGTTGGACACCCCTACCCTAAGTAATTGGCAGCACAATATAGCTTAGATTACTCTTCTGTCTTTAGAATTTTTTGAATAGGCAATACTTTCACACAGCTCAAAAATAAAAATATGAAAAGGTACACAGTGAAAAAGCTTCTGTTCCCTATCTATTCATTTCCCCTCCTCTATCACAGGTAATTACTAGTTTTTAGTGTGTATTTCTGGGGCTGGGACTTAGTTCAATTGGTAGAGTGCTGCTCTGCAATCTTTGAGGTCCCAGGTTTGATTCCCAGCACCAAAAAAATGGGAGACTGGCATGGCAATCCACTCTCAAGGCAATCCCAAAACAATCAGCCATTGAAAACCCTATAAGGGTTACTATGAGTTGGATAGGACTCGACAGCATCTAACAACAACAACAATGTATATTTCCATACTCTGTGTGTGTGTGTGTGTGTGTGTGTGTGTGTGTGTGTGTGTGTGTGTGTGTGTGGTGCCGGGGATTGAACTCAGGGCCTTGCACATACTGGGCAAGTGATATCATTGAGCTATACCCCCAGCCCTCAGTTTTTTGATAGTAGGTCTTCCTACATAGCTCAGGCTGGCTTTCAGCTCACTATATAGCCCAAGCTGGCCTCAAACTCATGATTCTCCTACCTCAGCCTCCTGAGTGCTGAGATTACAGATGTGTCCCACTATGCCCAGTGCTACTTCCATTCTTTGTTTATTTTTGTAGTACTTGGGGATTGAACCCAGGGCCACACTGCATACTAGACAAGTGATCTAACACTGAGCCATATCCCTAGCCCTAATTTTACTTTTTATTTTGAGACACAGTCTCACTCAGTTGTGTAGGCTGTTTCTGAACTCTTGATCATCCTGCCTCAGTCTCCTAAATTTCTGGGATTACAGATGTGTGCCACAGCACCTGGCACTTTCTTAATACATCTACAAATACCAAGGGAGCAAAAAAAAAAGTATATAGATTTAAGAGATATTATCTATGTGTTACTTTTTAAAGTTGAATTGAATTATAGTAGCAAAGTGTAGTATGATGTTTGCTTAAAGGATAGCATTAATCAAATGAATTCTACTGCAACCCTGTAACGGGCAGGATAGTCAAAGAAAATGGTGAAAGCTCAGTTGTTGTTTGAGGAGTCCAAGACTATTTTGAAGTGATATTTGAGATTTGAGAATGTTGTAGAAGAACAACAATTGAGGTATGAGTGTGCAACAGAACCTCCAACATGCATAACAACTGTATGTGTTGGTGAGAAGTTTGAGATGCCTGGTACTGTGTGTGATGTACACAAGGGAAGACCTGGGAGGCCTCTCACAGCAACAAGTCCTGCTTCTTCTGCCATGGTAACCACTTTGAGCACCTCTTGTGACTGCAGAAGTCAAATGTGACTTGTATTGTATTCATCTTCTGTTATAGGTATGTATTGGGTATCACAATTTTAATACCGTTTTTTCCTTTCTTAAAATGTTTACACATTTTTAGCACCCGCTCTCTAGGTACAATCTATTCCCTTTCCTTTTTGTACAAAATATAATATGCTATACATGTTGCTCTGATTTTAGAACAATAGTGACAAAACACAGGGATTCCTTCTACACAAACACCTGGGGCTGAGAGATTGAAGCTAGCTACCAGACCTCCCATTGTGTATAGAACAGGTCCCAGCATGTTGTTGTTATGAGGTATCATCGAGTCAGATCTGATTCACAGTGACCCTATATACAACAGAATGAAACACTCCCCAACACTGTACCATGCCTAGCACTATGTCAGTGCTTCTCTGCTATTCATAGAATTTTCAATGGCTGATTGCTTTAGGATTGCTTTTGGAGTGGATTGCCATGTCCTTCTTCCATTTTTGCAGTGCTGGGGATCAAACACTGGGCCCCAGAGCACAAGCAGCACTCTACCAACTGAGCTAAACCCTAGTCCCGGTCCCAGCATGAGATGGGGTGATAATAAAAGCAGAGATTTGGGACAAGGTAGGTCCAAGAGCTCTGTCATTTTCTATCTGTCTAAGGGCATAGATAAGGCTAGGGATGTAGCTCAGATGTAGTGCACTTACCTAGCCTATGTAAGACTTGGGTTTGATCCTTAGCACTGCAAATAAATAAATAAATAAAATAAAGGCACAGAGAATTCAAAGCAAAATCTGGATAAGAAAGTGAAATGTAGCATTGGAGTGTCCAGATGGATGATGCTCGTAAGTCCCTTAAGTCACTGTGGAGAAGGGTGAGCCTTTGCTAGTAAATAAATGCCTTAGTCTCGAAATTAGACTTGTGGGGTGGACTTTGGGAGGTCCTACTTCTTACAGGATGATTTCAGAACCATCCTTGGTGAGGTTAGCACCCTGGGTGACTGAAGAGGTGAAGTAGGAACCTAGTGGTCAATATCCCTGGACTGTGTCCTGGGACAGCCCCCCACTGGTAGAGATAAAACAATGTAGCCTATAGGAAGGGGCAGAGTTAGGGTAGTCTGAAATCTCCTCAAAGTACTTATTATTCTGAACTTGGTCTTGG
Organism: Pedetes capensis; assembly: GCA_007922755.1. Lineage (NCBI taxonomy): Eukaryota > Metazoa > Chordata > Mammalia > Rodentia > Pedetidae > Pedetes > Pedetes capensis. The sequence continues at coordinate 9,248 of VMDO01001681.1, read as the reverse complement.
GTAAGAAATGAGGTTGGGGATTGGGTATTCTGTTAAATACCTGTGATCTGGTTAGGAACACTTATGAAAAGATAGAAAAAGGAGATATAATAGGAGTGTGATGGGAAATGGACATGGTCAACTATGAGCCAGAAGTGTAACTTAGTGATAGAGCATATGCTTAGGATGTATGAGGCCCTTGATTTAATCTCCAAGAACCAAAAATCCAAAAAGCAAAGCAAAACCAAAACAAATGAACAAACAAATGGTCAACTACAAGGGAAACATGGGAAATGGAAACATTAGAAAATGTGATTTCTTCTCAGCTACCTCAGCCTATGCTTCTTGAATTGAGTTGCCACACTTACTAACTAAACTAGAACAATCCAGCTAGGAACTAGAAACCACGTCCCCTTGACTACTTAAGATTAACTGGATAGCCTGAATGCTGTTAAAGTTGATTGTGGTAGAAACATCTCTGAAAGGTGGGCACAGTGGCACACACCTATAGCCCCAGTGACTCAGGAGGTGGAGGCAGGAGGGTTACAAGTTTGAGGCCACAGGCAGCCTGTGTAACTCAGTGAGACCCTGGCTCAAAATGAAAAGTGAACTATGGTCTAGGGATGTGGCTCAGTGGTAGACCACTTGCAAAGCATATATGGGGCCCTGGGTTCAACCCCCAGTACCATTAAAGAAAAAACAAAACAAAAAAACCCACAACTCGGAGGTGCTTGAGAATAAAGCAGATACCTGTCATTTGGGGTAACATAGGAGCACCCCAATCTCAACAGTGAGGTTATTGCTGCACAGATGCCTCCTGAGTCACAGAGCAAAGACACAGAGATGCATCACCAAGAAATGAGATCTGTACAAGTGACTTCTGGAGAAAAATTAGTTCTGATTTGGCAAGATCTCTTTCCTCCATGGATTATAGTTACTTTTATTTTGGGAGATAAGAAAGATTATCTGTCTTTTTGAAAACACACAAACACTTGTACGTAAGTGCACATGCATGCACTTGTACAAAATGAGAAATAGCAGCTTTGTCCAGAGGGAAAAGACCCAAATGGTTAAAGCAAAAGTAGTTCTTTTTTTTTTTTGCTTGAATTAACAACATAATTGATGTTTATTCCATTTTACTTGTTTGAATGTGGCTCCAAAAAGACTGAAAATATGACACTTCCATTTATAACCACTAGAGTCACATACAATTTTCTAAATCAAAGTAAGCTATTAGAATTGAAGGGGGATTAAAATATCTTTATGCCAGAAATCACTGGTATTCTTTGAAGACACTATATTTTAATTAATACATTGCTTAGTATTCTTGTTTACTGTTTGAAGAAATGGTTTAATTCATAAAGGATATTCCTTCAAGTCTGGGAAATACCTACGTAGAGTAAAATCAAGATATTTTAATTCTAAAATCAATTAAGTAATAAGTATAATAAAGAGAAGTATATTTGTGAAAATAAATACAACAAAACAAAGTAATCTACAATGCTAACTCTTTTATATGAAAAGAAAGCATTATTCATATTGGCTGCATATGATACATAATGTGTTTTCATTTATGAAACCACTTCCTTATTCCTTTCTCTGATATGAAATAATGGCCTGTAAGAAATATAAACAAATATCTTTTCTAAAACTTACTAAAGAGTTAATAAAACCATTTAAAGGAAAAAATGTTTTGCATAAATAAATATACAATACCTGGTAACATTTCCCACCTAACACTTAAATTCTAGTAACATCCTAATTTGTAGTTATACTTTTCTTCCCTAGATGTTGTATACATGTATTTGAGAAGTGACATTATTTTTGAAATTATATATCTACATTTCCATTTATACAAGCAGGTATATCTTTTTTTTTTTTTTTGGTGGTATTGTGGGTTGAACCCAGGGCCTTGTGCTTGTATGCTCTGCAAGTGCTGGACCACTGAACTGCACCCCCAGCCCATTTTTCTTTTACTTTTTGAGACAGGGTCTCACTAAGTTACGCAGACTGCCTCTGGTCTCTAACTTGCGATCCACCTGTCTCTGCCTCCCAAGCCGCTGGGATTACAGGCGTGAGCCATTGCGCCCGGCAGAAGCAGGAATATCTTAATGAAAGAATTCAATATGGTATTAACAGCTTCCTGGAATGTTGGTACACCATGTGTTAAAATTAACAACAAATTAATAAATATGGTACTATAAAATATATAGATCAGATATAAAGAGTAAGTAAATTCTGGTTATTTGGGGAAATGCAAATTGTTCAGTTTTAATGCAAATAACAAATTTGAACATGAGTTTGAGTAAATAGATGTAACTTTAGAGGGCTAGATCAACTCAGAGTTGGGTTCCTTTGTTTTTGCTTTTTTTTTTTCTGAGATGGTCTCACTCTGTAGGCTAGGATGGCCTAGAACTCAGTATGTAGCTCAGGCTGGCCTCAAACTCTTGAGCCTCCTGCATCAGCCTCTTGAGTTCTGGGAGTGTGCACTGCCACACCAGGCTAGCTTAAGGATGTTAAGGAGAATTTATATCTTCTTTCTGGGAAGGAAGGTCAAGGGTAGCTCTGAAAGAATTGCCTCAGTAAATCTTCTGAACCTCACAAGAAAGGTCTAGGCTTATTGAGGAGAGTGGAATGAGAAAAGGGTAATTTGGAGGATGAGGAAGGTTTATCATAGGTATGAACCTTTTTTTTTTTTTTTTTTTTTTTTGGTGATGCTGACGATTGAATCCACGCTCTCTCACATGCCAGGTGAACACTCATTGAACCACATCCCCAGCCCATAAAACCACACGGAATTTGTTGTTGTTGTTAAGTCAAGTTGGGTCTGACTCATAGCAACCCCCGTAGAGTTTTCAATGACTGTTTCAGGATCGCTTTGGGAGTAGATTCCCATGTCCTTCTCCCATTTTTGTGGTGCTGGGGATCGAACTCAGGTCCTCAGAGAGTGCAGAGCAGTGTTCTACCAATTGAGCTAAATGCCAGCCCACACAGAATTTATGTGGTGTCAACTTTTGTTTCCCAGGAATACTGGCCAGGGGTTGGTGGAAGTTGTGGTGGGTGGGTGGGGGTGTCTGGGACTCCTGAGTTACTGGTCCAGTTTGTCTCTCCGCCATGATCTCAAGAGACAGGAAGCTGGAAATACATCAGTGGTGAGGAGACAAGCTGTTGCACCCATGCCTTCCTTCTCCAGCCCTAGGATGATAGCAGAGCGAGAAAGACTGAGCCAGAGCTCAAGAGCAAGAATGAGAGAGAAGGAGGGGTGGAGGGCTGCTGAAGGGGGTGGACGAGAGGGCAGGGCAAGAGAAAGACAGAGGGAGAGAGAGACAATAGACAAATCCTGAAGTGGACCTCACAGCCCGTTCTTCCTGTTGTAGGTATTTCGACCATCCCTCAGGGAAGAGTGTGAAAACTGTCGAATAAAGGCAGTGCCTAGTTGCTCCCATGCCAAGTGATACCTGATACCCTGCAGCCTGAACCACACTCTGCCCGCTTCTTTCTTGGAGTTCTTGCCCTTTTTCTACCTGCTCCACCTCCTTCCTCCACTGGGTTCTCAGTTCACCCAGCTATGATTCCAAGCCTTTGCTTTCTCTAGGTGCACGGAGTGGCCTCTTCCTCCCTTCCTGACTGTAGGGCTTCTCCTATGTGCTGTCCAGAACCCAGGGCTTCGGGGCTGCAGCCTGGAAGGACAACAAAGGCCCAGACACCATGTCTAGATGTGACATCAATGCTATGAAGAAGGGACTGTGGGCAGACTGCTGAGTGTACTGCAGTGCAAGGCAGGGGACACTGAAGTCCCTTTGCTGACAATTCCCTCGGGAAAATTATTTTTTGTCCCAAATCTGAATGCTGCCACAAATTGTTTCCTGAACTTCAACAAATATCATAGGAAATCTAATTGTACTATACTTGTAGAAGTATTTTTATCTTAAATGATGAATGGCATAAAAATGATAAAAGCTATTAAAGAACAAATATAAGCAATAACTGAGCTGGGCATGGTGGCTCACACCTTTAATCACAGCAACTCAGGAGGCAAAGGCAGGAGGATTGCAAATTTGAGGCCAAAAGCAGCCTCAACTTAGTGAGACCCTGTCTTAAAAATAGCAGGTAAAAAATGGGCTGGGGTATGGCTCAGTGGTAGAGCAATTGCAAAAAAAGCATGCATAAGGCCTTAGTTCACCTCCCCAGTAACCACCAAAAAAAAAAAAAAAAAAAAAAAAGGAGAGAAAAGAAAAGAAAAGAAACAAAGAAAGAACTGGAAACTCTAGCTAGGGCCAGTTACTGGGTTTATCAGGGATTTCCCTTCAATTACAAACTATGTCTTATAAAGACAGAAGAGAAAACTGAGAAATCAATTTGAAAGTAAGTGTATTATAAAGTACAGCAATCCAGGTTATTATTATTTTTTTAATCTAAATTTTATTTGTGTGTGTGTGTGTGTGTGTGTGTTTGGTACTTGGGTGTTGAATCCAGGGCCTTCCACATACTTTTCAAGTACCCTATGACTGGGCTGCACTCTTATCCCATTTTTTAAATTTTTTATTTTGAGTCAGGGTCTTGCTAAATTACATAGGCTGCCTCTGGTCTTGAACTTACAATTCTCCTGCCTCTGCCTCCCACATTGCTAGGATAATAGATGTTGGCCATAGTGCCCAGCTTAAATTTGATATTTTTAATTCAATATTTTGTAAAGTTTAATTTTCTATTTTTATACTCTTGTGAATATTATGCTGTTCTGAGTTAGAAAGCATTCTGTATTAATTTCCCTATGAACTTTTGTCATGTTCTAATAAAATATAAAATATGAATTAATAATCACTAAATAATAAAAAAAATTGTTTTTGGTGTTAGAGATTGCACTTAGAGCTTGCATATGCTAAGCACACACTCTACCACTGAGCTACACACTCCCAGCCCAATTTTTATTTTTAGTTATGGTAAAATGCACAGAACATAAAATTTATTATCTTAACTATTTTTAATGATATAGATAGTCTTAAGTACATTCACATTGTTGTATACCAAATGTCCAGAATTCTTTCTGTCTTGCACTAAATCTTTTTTCTTTCCTTTTTTTTTTTTTTTTTTTTTTTGAGACAGTCTTGCTATGTAGTCCAGGCTACAAATTCACAATCCTCCTGCAAACCCCAAGAGCTGGGATAATAGGCATGTACCACAATACTAGCTTCCACTAAACAATTTTTTAAAAAATATATAGCACAACTCGGACTAGGGGTTTAGCTTAGCATGCACTAGGCCCTGGGTTTGATCCTCAGCACCACACACACACACACACACACACACACACACACTCAGCATCTAATTTATAGCACTACTAAAGCAAATGTCTTTTGCATTTAGGGAGGATTTCTTTCATAACAAAATATCTTTCACTACTAACCCTCACTGACCTTATGAGTTATAAGAAAAAAATGTATTATTCAACATGCAAGGCCTGGCAGCTAAACTAGCTCTTGCTCCCAGTGTGACTAAAGACATCATTCTTTTTGGCATGATGGCTCATGCCTATAATCCTAGTGACTAGGGAAGTAGAGGCAGGAGGATCACAGGTTTGTGGCCAAAGGTAGTCTGAATAACTTAGCAAAACTCTGTCTCAAAATAAAAAATAAAAAAGGGGTTTGAGGTGGAGCTCAGTGGTAGGGCACTTGCAAACCCTCAGTACTAGAAAAAAAAGACATCATTCTGTTTTCCTACCTCGAAGATAAGTAAGTATGTGAATGCTTTTCATGCACCAATGAATGCAGTTAATAGGACTACACTTCTCTATCTCCCACCTGGGGGAAATTTTTCTTTAAAGGCAATATAATTAAATCATACTTTTCTGTGCAAACATCTAGAGATTAAGAAGTAACTACTGATAAAATAATAACAACTTTAAATGCCTTGCCATAACAATAATATAAATGCTTCTTTATGCCTTCAAGTTAAAGTATGGCTTGTGTAAAAGGAAGAAAAAAGGCAGGCAAAGACACACATGACAGTGAGGAAGAATGCCTATAGGTAGCAAAGAGCAAAGATTGGACTCATCCATTGAGACTCATTGTTTATCATGTACTTTGATATGCTACATTCTATATATGTAAGTATATAACGTATACATTATATTAAAATAAATTATGTAAAACATTAATTATTAAATATAATAATATGTAATAAAATGTATAACATTAAATAATATTTTTTTGTACATGGTATATATAAAACACATAACGTTCCTTTTATTTATTTCTTTACAGTACTTGGTATTGAAACCAGGACTTTGAGCTAGGCAAGTGCTATACCCCTGAACTACAACCCAGCCCTTTTTTTTTCCTTTTTCTTTTTTCTTTCTTTCTTTTTCTCTTTCTTTCTTTCTTTCTTTCTTTTTTTTTATTTTGAGAAAGGATCTCAATAAGTTTTCTGGGCTGGTCTTGAACTCACAGGCCTTGAATTTGCAATTCTCCTGCCTCCACCTTCCAAGGAGCTGAGATTATAGGCATTCACCATGGTACTCAGCTCACAATGTTCCTTTTAAATTCATATTTTTCAGTCAGACAGGGGTCATCTTACAGTTTCTTTAATCTTTAAAGTTTTTATTCTTGGAGGCCAAATGTCAGAAATGAAGCTTTACCTTTTTAAATATTCTAGACTCTGTAGCTGAAGGACCAGGCACCTCACTGGTGGTGTGAAAGAACTGGGATTCCTTATGGTGCAATGTCAATTCCTGGGATCCTTGTTGGCTTCCGTCCAATATATCCAAAGCTGTATAAAGAGTGGAAACACAGTCATGTCAAGAAGCTATCAAGAGTACTGAAAACTCAAGAAACACAAAGGCTTATTTCTCTGTGTATATTTCTAATCAGCCAAAATAATGAATCATTTTTCAAAACCTGCCTATAAATACACCTTGATGGCTTCACTATGTGGCTAACTGAATTCTTTTAAACTGTATGCAGAAAACGAATCAGAGCTAGGTAGATAGATAACCAGATAGCTAGAATGATTCTGGCATGAAAGCAATACCCTTTCATTTCATGATATATTGGTCACTCTGCTGTCATTGCTCTTAAGAAATGTTAAAAAGAAATTTGTAAGTTTCCTGAACATTGGAAATAAAGTAGGAACTGAATCCCAATTAGAGGAAGGATCTAAGCTATGCCAGGAAAAGAGAACTGCCCCAGGATTATAGCATTTATCAGACTTCAAAGGAATGGAAAGTAATGAAGGCAGAAAGAGTGTTTTAACAACCTGATGGGTACCTATGCCCAAACCATTCCTTCATCCAAACTCCCCATCCACAATTACTTTACTCATGACCCTAATTTTGTTCAGATACTCATCCCACATGTTCCTCAGAAGCAGCTGCATCGAGCCCTGGTAGTCCATCATGGTTGGTCTAATCCTGGTGCCTCATTCCCCTCACCAGTAATTGATTTAGGCCCATGCATAGCTCTCTTGCTGATATTACCACAATGATGTATTTTTCTTTGACCCTCTAAAGTGTTCATATTTTGCTCCACTTATCTGGTGCAATTCTGACCAATGAGATGTGAGCAACATCTGTGGAAGGAACTGGGGAAAGGTCTCTGTTAGAAGAAGGCTTACAGGCAGAAATGGATCCTCTCCTCTGCAGGCCAGTGGCATGCCTGCATGTGATGAATACAATAGCCATAGCGGGCCCATGAGTGGAATTAAAGAGAATAGAATGAAGAGAAAGCAGAGCAGAAATATGAAAGCAACTGGAATCTTCAAATACGTTGTTGAGTTACTGAATTAACCAGTCCTAGACCTAGACCTTCTGGGCTGGGATTTAGCTCAGTTGGTAGAGCACTGCTCTGCAGTCTCTGAGGTCCCGAGTTCGATTCCCAGCACCACAAAAACAGGAGAAGGACGTGGTAATCCACTCCCAAAACAGTCAGCCATTGAAAATCCTATAAGGGTTGCTATGAGTTGGACACTACTCGACGGCACCTAACAACAATAACAGACCTATTCTATCTCTGGAGTTCTTATTGTATGAGTAGCAAATTCTCTATTCATTAAGCTATTTTGAGTTGGATGTTCTCTGTTATCTGCAGCATCATAACTAATGGTGGGGCTCATAGACCATGTTTTAATTGTACATTTAATGCTGCAATAAAGAGACTAGAGCAACAGTGGTCTAGCACTTGCCAAGCATGCAAGTGCCACGTCCTGGGTTCAACACCCACTACCGCAAAAAAAAAAAAAAAGAGAGAGACTAGAGCAATATGGGCTTTGACTGAAGAATGTCAGTGGAGCAAAAAGAGAACTAAAAATGCAAGGCCTCAACGTTTCACAGAAGAAATAGGAATGTTTCTGGGATTTCTACAATGTGCTAAGGATAAAAGGATAAACAGGGCCAAATTTTAGAATGCAATGAGATATAAATCAATATGGTAATATCAGTAAGAGAACTACATACAGGCACAATTTGGAGAACTCTACAGTGTACATATTTGTTTTTTTAAAAAAGATTAATTATTGCATTATATAAAATGTGAAGGTACATTAGGAGAATATATTTATCTTTGTCTTGCTCTCAAATGTGTATTATAAAAACAATCCTTACACATAGTAAAAGTAATTCAGTCAGTATAGTAGGAAACTGAAATAAAAAAGAATCTCTCAGGCTGGGTGTGGTGGGCATTCAAGAGGCTGAGGCTGAAAACACTTTTAAGCTGCAAATCTAATGCAGGGGGAATCACAATCCCTGACTTCAAACTTTACTACAAGGCAGTGGTTGCGAAAACAGCTTGGTACTGGCACAAAAATAGGCCTGAAGACATCTGGAACAGAATAGAAGACCCAGATATACCTCAACACACCTATAGCCACCTGATTTTTGACAAAGGAGCAAAGCAAGTAAACTGGAAAAAGGACAGCCTCTTCAACAAATGCTGCTGGGAAACATGGTCATCCACACGCAGAAAAATGAAAGTGGATCCGCATCTCTCAATATACACGAGAGTTAACTCAAAATGGATAAAAGATCTCAACATAAAACCAGAAACTTTAAAACTCATAGAAGGCAAGATAGGCAGTACTCTCCATCATATAGGCATTGGAAAAGATTTCCTTAATAGGACCCCAATTGCTCAAGAAATTGCAACAAGAATAGATAAATGGGACCACATCAAATTAAGAAGCTTCTGCACAGCAAAAGAAACAATTAACAGAGTCAAGGAGACCTCCACAGAATGGGAAAAAATCTTCGCATTTTATACATCTGACAAAGGTCTAATTAC
>VMDO01001680.1:74942-196496 GCA_007922755.1 Pedetes capensis | reverse complement strand
CGATAAGCTTTCCAGTTAGTTATGTCTAATACTTGAATGTTCTTTCTTCTCAATTCTATTACATAGTTTCTCATTCTTTTGTGAAATTTCTTTTCTCATGTGATTATATTTGATATTCAGAACAATTGCTACTACAATATGAAATTGACAACAACAATATAACAAAACTGGTTCTCCAAGGAATAAAATAATTTGTTCAACATCTCATCAATATCAAGTCATGTAAATGAGATTCAGAAGGACCTCAGGTCTTTTTACTATGCCTTGCCATCTCCATAAGTAAGCAATTTATTTTGGAAGACCTCACTTCTCTGGTGAATCATGTGAATAATAAAAATTGTACCAAAAATAGTGGGGAACAAAAAAATAAGTGTTGGGACATCTCAGTACAGAGGGGACAAGCTAAATCATATTGAAAATAAGACTTATACCTTATGCTTCCCTGAGAATATTTGTATTGCATACACTATCCATTATCCATAAATAAGCAAAATTATTCACCAGTATTTATGTTTCAATTGGATCATAAACTTTAGCTCAAAGGAATGTGTCTCTAACCCAGAGATCAGTAAACTTTGTAAATAGAGTAAATATTTTGGCTTTGTGAGCCATGTGGTTTCTGTCACAATTACTTCACTCTGCTGTTGCAGCACAAAAACAACCACCAATAACTAAATGGATGAGAATAGCTATGTGTCATCAAAACTGTATTTATAAAAAATGGCATGGGGTCACATAGCCCACTGGCCATGGTTTGCCACGTCCTGCTTTAATAGAAGAATTTATTAGACATTGGTGAGAGGCAGATGGTAAATAAAACCATGAACAGGAAAGACTTCCCATAAATTCTCTCATAGTTAGCTGCATGCTAACCCTCACAGATGGTCTGTCCAGCCCTTAGCTTGGCTAAGAGAGAAGTTTGTGATGTTTTCCTAGTGTAAATTTCATGGTAACTCAATTGCGTGAATGCAAATGGAGCTATGAGACCACAAATGTGCTACTTTCTAATAGAGGATGGAGTTCTTGTTGCAATTATTTCACTATCGTCTCTGGGGAACGTGAGCAGGGAGAGAACTTGAGAATTGCTGACCCACTATATGTCATCAACAGAATACAAGATTTGCAGAGCAAAATTAATGGAGAAAATATTTCTATAATAATTACATGTGAAAGTTAAATACAATATTTTGACTGAAAAGTGATTTTCAATTATTGGTTCACTTAATTAGCTTATGTGTGTACCAGCCAAGCAGACAAAAGGGAATTCAGAGTTATCAAATGAGATGTCAGATTTTCTGTATTTTCCATTTCTAGATTTCCAACATTTAAAGTAATAAAAAAGGAGAAGAAGAAGGAGGGAATAAGGGAAGGGGGAAAGGGAGGAGAAGGAAGAGGAGGAAGAACAAGGGGAAGAGGAGGATTAGTGAGGGAGAGTAGGGGAGAGAGTGGGAGGGAGATTTGGAGAGAAGAATGATTTGGATCAAATATACAACCATTGTTTTTCTTAAATAAGATTTGGATGTCTGGGTCTCGTTTATTTACCAGTGATCAAACATATATCAAATATCTTACTACATATCTGGTCTACTTCTCTTACAGATATATTTTAGGCAACTGGCAATGTATATGATAATCCCTTATTTGTTTCTTTATTTTTCTTACTATATTATAATTTTCTTGAAGACAAGGACCACATATTATTCATATTTGTGTCTTTAGCCTCTCTGAGTTAGGTGATATTGCTGATACCAACTCTTCATTCCTGTAACTCCAGTTTTATAATGTGACTTTGCCCATCTTCCCATAAAGTTACAGTCTAGCCCCTTGATTTTGGTCTAGCCATTGTTACTTGGTTTACCAAACAAACAAACAAGCAAAGAAAAAAAACCAATGAGGTGGAGGTGATACTGTACATTTTTGAAGACTAGACATTCTACTGTCTTAAGTATTTCACTTGTCCTCTTGTGTATCTGGCATCAACATGATAAGAGCTTCTCCAAGTTGTTGCTTCACCTACATCCTGGATCCAAGAATGAGTATATGTGGAAAAGGCCTGAGACAGAATTTAATGTGGAGCCAGCCAAAACTCATCTACCTTGTCCTGACCTGAAGACATAGGAGCAATGATAAATCACTGGGGTTACAATTATTGAGTTTTAGAATGGCTTAGCAGTAATAGATAAATTATATACGAGCCCAACTCTATGCCTAGCTAAGTGCATAGCACTTAGCAATGCTCCATAATTACTAAAATAACAAATGAATAAGTAACCTAAAAGACCCTTCAGCTATATCCTTTCAGCCCTCATTTTGTAGACCTATTTTAGATTGACAGTTCTCCTTTTTATCTTGTCTTCCCTTGACCATCCAAGTAATACAGATCCCAATCATTTAAAAGCCTCAAAGATCCTTCAACAATATTAGATTTGAAATTACTCCTGGCAGTCTACATCTGAGAATGAGGTGGAGAAAGAAAAGAAAAAGAAGAATAAAAAAGAAGAGGAAGAACAACATCAAAAGAGACTAGGATGTCTGATTTTGTTGCAACTTTGCCATAACTATCACACAAGATGTGAAGTCAATCTTCTTTAATCACTAAATTTACAAAAAATGTCTGGATGTTCATAACAAAAATTCAATAGCAACATTCATGACGAGGTCACAGATATTTTGAGTTGTGATTTTTTTTATTCTTATTCAGAAAATGCTCATATGCTGATGTTTCTCAATGGGCCATTTCCTTTATTTCTTTTGATATGTTTAAATAAAGAGTTATGGGCCAAAGACAAGATTAGATATCCATCATACAATAATGCTGATTACAAGTGTGAGTATCTAATTGACAAAAGCAACCACCCCTAGAAATTAATGTGCAGAGTAACCTTTCTATAGAACTGGACACACTCTACAGTATCTTTTCCCTCCACTGTGATAATCATTGTCCTTATATTTAATAATTTTAAGATATGAATGGATACATAACAAATAATTGCACCAATACCTTTTATTTGAGAAAATATCTGAATATTGGAGAAAAGACACTACTTTCAAGCACCTCCTTCAATTACTGTCTTAAAATGGGCAATGTTCAATTATGTATCAAAAGTCTTAATTTTTTCCAATTGTTTCTAATTCTTTATGTAATTTTGGGACCACCTTTTCTGGCACTTATTTGTTTCTGGAAATGGGTGGTTAATGTGAACTATATATAGTTCATCTTTTACTTAGTGTCTATACCTAGTATCACACGATAATTTCTATCATCACTGACTTTCCATATATACTGAAAACTAATTTTGGCAAACTTCAGTCAAGTCATCCAAACAGTTAAGGGAGTTCAGATTGACTTATTTGACTAGGATTAGAGTCATGTTTCTCAAGTGCACAGGTATTGGAGTAACATTTTAAAATATTGGCAGATAAATTGGAAAGAAAAGATCCATTATTCTTATCAAAGGCATGTCCACACCTCCCGTGAATATGGCTCAAATTATGTTCAGTACAGAGCATTAATCAATCTTTAACTTCAAATTTAACTTTAGTCTGATACATTTCTTTCTCCTTTTTTTTTGTTGTTTTTTTTGCATTTTTTTGTTTTTGTTTTTGTTTGGCTGTACTGGGGATTAAACCCAGGACCTTCTGTTTGCATGTTTTGCAAGTGCTGTACCACTGAGCTGCACTCTCAGCCCATTTTTTTTTACACTATTGAGACAGGGTCTCATCAAATTATGCAGACTGCCTCTGGTCTCGAATTTCTGATCCTCCTGCCTCTGCCTCCTGAGTGTCTGGGATTACAGACATGCACCACTGCGCTGAGCCTGATACATTACTTAATTAGCGCTTCATGGATTAGTATTATGGACTAGAAACTTTGCTATATGAATTGTTGCCCTTTATTATAAGCATCTTTCCTATTACCTGTTTGCTTATATAACTACAAAATTATTGTTAATAGTTATAAAAATTATATCTGGAAGATTAGGGATTAGAATCTAGTCAAAATTGGTACTGACTTTTTTAAAATGCAAGAGGAAAAATAATATTTACTGAAGGTCTACTATGGATCAGACATCTGAGCTGATTCCATACACTTGCAATTGTGAAGAGTGCTACATTAAGTATGGAAGTGCATATGTTCCTGTGGTATGATGTCTTATTTTCTTTGGCGTATATTCCTAGAAGTTGTATAGCTGGATCTCCTTAGTTCTATTTTTAGTTTCCTAAAAATAGTGACTGAACTAATTTACAGTCCCACTAGCAGTGCAGAAGTGTTCCTTTTTCTCCACATCCTCACTAGCATTTGTTGGTATTTATTTTGTTAATTTTGGCCATTCTTACTGTAGTGAAATGGAATCTCAGTGTTGTTTTGATTTGGACTTTCCTAATGGCTAAGGATATTGAACATTTTTTTCATGTATTTATTGGTCATTTGTATTTCTTCTTTTGAAAACTGTCCAGTTCCATTGCTCACTTATTTAGTGGATTATTTGTTACTTTGGTATTTAGTTTCTTAGGTTCTTGGTATATTCTAGAAATTAAATCTGTCAGATTTGTAGGATGCAAAGATTTTCTCCCATTCTGTGGGCTCTATCTTTATTCCATTAATTATTTCCTTTGCTATCCAGAAGCTTTTTAGTTTTTTGCAATCTCATTTGCCAATTCTTGGTGCAGTTTCTTGGGCAATTGGAGTCTTGTTATGGAAGTACTTGCCTATGCCTATGTGTTGGAATGTCTTGCCTACCTTTTCTTCTAGTAGTTTTAAGGCTTCTGATTTTCTGTTGAGACTTCTGATCCATTTTGAACTGATTCTCCTACAGATTGAGAGGTACAGATCTACTTTCATTCTTCTACACATGGATATGCAATTCTCTTAGCACCATTTGTTCAAAAGCCTGTCTTTTCTCCAGTGTATGCCTTTGGTCCCTTTGTCAAAGACCAGGTGGCTGTGGTTGTGTGAGTGTATATCTGAGTCTTCTATTTTGTTTCATTGAACTCCATGTTTGTTTTTGTGCCAGTGCTAAGCTGTTTTTGCCATTATGGCCCTGGAGTATAGTTTGAAGTCACATATTGTGATGCCTCCTGCACTGGTTTTGCTGCTTAAAATTATTTTGGCTATATGCATTCTTGTTTTTTTGCTTCCATATGAGTTTTAGGATTGTTTTTTCTATTTCTATAAAGTGTGTCACTGGAATTTTGATGCGAATTGCATTGAATCTATAGACTGCTTTTGGCTTTGGTAGTATAGACATTTTCACAATATTGAGAGAATTGATTTATATTTTTAATACACTTTCTTCTTTGTGGACCTCAGATATTATATCAGGGGTATAGTCCCTAGTGATACTATTACTGGGAGTCCTAAGCCTTAGGTCAAGGAGGGCTGACTTCAGGGAGTCCCAACATATCAGATCTGGCTATTTTCCCCAAAGGACAAACAAAATGGTAATGGTGAAGAACAGGAAAGGAGTTTATTCAAAACAGCTATATCAAGAAGACAACAGGGGCCAGTGGCCTCAGCCCTGTCTTTGAGAGACTAACAAGGGCTCCAAGAGAAGGGAGGCAATGATATACATAACTAAGCAGTCTTGGTTAAACTACAGTCTGATCATTATCTCAGTATGGTTCTGCAATGGGCTCTGGAGAAGTTATTACAGTTAAGCAACAATCCAGTTCCCATCATAGATTACTATTTCAGTTTCAGGGAGCAGCCTCAGTTCCTATCCTGGGGTAGTTGCTCCCACTTAAGGGGGACAGTCTCATCATTGGCTGATCTTTCTACAAGCTTTGCCATTCCTGGAAGGTTTAGATCAATGATTGAAGATTTCTAGGCACCACTCCAGGGATCTGAAATAAGATGTTGTACAAGCTGGAAGTTGACAATCTGTTTATTATGATGTCAGTGAAAGTCTTAAAAATACCTTACTTATGCTTACTTTCTTTTTTTCCTAGTACTGAAGGGTTGAACCCAGGGCATCATACATGCTAAGCAAGCACACTGCCACTGCATCTCCAGCATACTTTTTTTTTTTTTTTTTTTTTTTTTAATTTTGAGACAGGGTCTGCTAAATTGCACAGGCTGCCTCTGGCCTTAAACTTGTGATCCTCCTGCCTCATCTTCCCAAATTGCTAGGATTACAGGTGTGCACCACAGCGCCTGGTAGTTTACTTTTATCTTGTTTTTAACCTTAAAGTAGAAATAACACAAGCTTTAGATAAACACCCTTAAATGACTGACATGCCTACATTCAGAGCTGAGCAAAAATCTGACCCAAAGTTAAAGGTTATAAGAGAAACAGATGCAATATAAAGGCAATGATGTCAAACTTTATCCTGCTCTCAGTTACCCACTAGACATCTGCAACCCAAATGAAGAGTCAGTGTTTCCTGAAAAACCAACCTCTAAGTCCCTGTTAACCTTGATTGCAAAGTTCAATATTTAGTCTTGACTTCTTAATGCATTTTTGTGACAGTGATAATGGCGTAGATGGTTTCTGTTTGTTAAAATGATTATTCCAATTTTGATTGGCAGAATTTTGAGAGGAAAAGCTAATTAAAAGAGAGAAAGTGGGTGGTGTCTCAAAGTCAGCTTGGGTAGCTGCCAATTGGAAAAATTATAGAAATTCTCAAGCCAGTTATCAAACAGTGAGAGGTTAAACTCAGTGTTGGTGAGAATATTTATACCAAGAATATTGTCAAATATGGTAATCAAAGTATTCTTTTTCCATTTATTTATTTTATTGTATTCATTTAGTTTTGAGAGCCAGTGGTTAAACATTTACCAACATACAATTGGATAAAATCTCCCCTAAAACTTGCAATCCAGACCACTGTCAATTAAGATTAAGAAGAAAAGTATCTCACCTAGATCCACTTTCTCTCATCCCTGGTTTGAGGGAATAACACTTATTGTCTAGAACTCTAAACATTTCTCATGTAATGAAAACTAGCCTTCCTAAAGAACCTGGCTCACAAGGAGCTAAAGAAGAACAAAAAAGAGTTAACATGAAGTGAGAAATGGTTATGAATACTAAGCACCATTTATTTTAGCTGAAAGGACATAATTTATTAAGAATGAGCAAAAAAGAGAAGTCATCACTTTTCCTCAAGTTAATAATGCCCTACACTTTCCCTGTCTCTGCATGCTTTTTGTTCAGTGAAGTTCAGAAGATTTTTTTAAAAAAATCTTTATACAACTTTCCCATACAGAAGTCTTGTTAAAAGCTTATGAATCTTCCCTTAGATTAAACCTAACTTCAAAAGTGTCAACTATGGTCTCTATTTGTCACTTTGAGAAAGAATTAAGCACTACAGAGCTAAGATCCTAGAGTGATGCTTCTTTTTTCTTTGCAAAACACATTTACTTGCAGGGAAACCCCATGGACAAGCTGCCCATAAAGAAAGCTTGGGAAAAATGGCTTTTGCATTTTGTACGTAGGTTATAGATCTCAGTATTCTAAGGTGAGTTCTAGTGGTTTTCCTTTCATCAATCTGAAGGATTTGTCACAAAATACCAAAACATGGCTCATTTATTTCTCATTTTCCTTTACTTTATTTATAGATTTGGGTGATAGTTTCTTGCTGTGGGGATTTACATTCTCAGGCATTAGTCAAAGTCAGGGTACAGAGCCTTTGTATGCATTTTAAGCCCTTTCAAAAAAATGTTCACCCCCTAGTGTGATGCTTTAAAAAAAATATCTTGTTCAGAATTATCGACCCACAGGCTCCTGCATTTTGTTTGCCTTCTATTAAAGAGTAAGTAGCTACATTTTCATTTCAAATTATACAGAAATGTTTCAGAATACTTAAATTTGGAGCTGTTTAAAGACAGAGAAGGTATTAGATGACCTCCCAGAATTCCTTCCAGCTCCCCAATTTAAGGTATTGCAAGTACTTCCCCTTCTATGTGCAGGCAACTGCTCTTATCCAGTACTACAGTTCAAAAGCTCTCTTGCCTGTACCTTTTCCTTTCTGTACAATTTGTTCACCATCCTCCATGAGTTTTTATATCTTTGTCTTTTGCCTCTAGATCTATATTATTCTCTATAAAGGTGCCAATAAATTTTATAGACAGAGAGAGAGACACACACACACAGTGCTAAAAAAATGTGGATACATTTGGTATGAAAGCTTTCCATTTTGCTGATTTTAGAATGTGTCATATGCTTGTCCTCATGTAATGTTGTTATTGATGTTAGGTGCCGTTGAGTCTGTATCCAACTCATAGTGACCCAGCATACAACAGGGGAAACACTACTGTCAGTGCTTCTCTGCTGTTCATAGGGTTTTCAATGGTGGATTGATTTTTGGGAGTTGGTTGCCAGTTCCATCTCACAAGCCTACAGCACCTGGTGTTCCCAGGTGGTCTCCCATCCAAGTACTAACCAGGCCTGGCACTGATTAGCTTCTGAGATCTGATGGGATCGGATGCCACAGGGTTACAGCTGAAGGCATATCCTCATGCAATAGTAGAAATATAATCCAGAATATCTATTACACATTGCTACCATAATTAAATTCAACTTTGAGAAGTAATACATAGGATCCAGGTGGGTGGTACACACCTGTAATCCCAGGGACTTAGGAGGCAGAGGCAGGAGGATTGCATGTTTGAGGCCAGAGGAAACCTGCGTAACTGAGACCCTGTCCCAAGGTAAATAATAAGAAAAAGTGCTAGAGGTACAACTCAATGGAAAGCTCAGTGCAGAGTGTTTGCAAAGTACATGCAGGGCCTTGGGTTCAACCCCTAGCATAGTTAACATAAAAATTAAAATAAATTAATAAATAAAAAAGTAAAAAGGAAAAATAAAGAAAAGAAACAAAGAAGGAAAAAGAAAGAAAAGCAATACATTTACTAAAGTGTGTATGTATTTTTTAGCACAATGATATCTATAAACAAACAGTACACTGTTATTGGAGAGATGCAGGGAGCATGGGTAGGTGGGTCCAGAGAATGGGTTTGGGAATCTGGCAGCAAAACCTCAGTCCTTGTATTCGGTGTATAAAAGAGCTTATACAGGATACAAAAGTTATAGTAGGAAATGCAGATTGTTGTTGTTAGGAGCATTTGAGTTGAGTCTGACCAACCCCTCATAAGGTTTTTGATGGCTGATTGTTTTGGGATTGCTTCAGGAGTGGATTGCCACATCCTTCTCCCATTTTTGTGTTGCTGGGGATTGAACCTAGGTCCTCAGAGAGTGCAGAGCATCCCTCTACCAATGGAGCAAAATCCCAGTCCCAGAGAATGCAGATGGAATTTATTAAAGCTAGTACACCTTTAAGGAATAATTATAGGGGAAACTGAGGCACTAGGAGCTTAGGTAGATCTGTAAAGGAACTTTGGAAAATGTACATTCCCTAGGTGAATTGGCATAAGTTTGTTTCTATTCCCCAGGGGAAGGTAAAAAAGCCAGAGAACAGAAGAGTTAAGCAGGCTTTTAGAAAGAAATGTGACTTAAATTAGAGAAGATGACAAGCCTGGAAGTAGAGAGAGGTGAGCACCTGGTTACTGGAGAGAGAAGAGAAGAGAGGAGAGGAAGAAGAGGAGAGCTTATGGAAGAAGAGAACAGAAGAAAAAAGCTTGGAAGAGGAGACAAATGGAAAAAGAACATGTGGGTGCATGTTCCCACTAGTTTTATTTAGACTAGAGTGTGCCCAGAGTGACTTCAGCACTGGGTGCCCAGCTCTGGGAGCCTAGTATGACTAGGCCTAGAGTCTTTGTTTTGTAAATGGCTCTAGGGCTTAGGTAGGATTTGGGACCCTTTTGAAAATGTCCTTCCAATGTCCTCAGATGTGTGTGACTTCTTCATCATGGCAGAACAGCAGGAGACATTTTAAGTGCCCATTTCTTCCATATTGCCTGCTAATGCCTAAACTAGCTACCTAAAAATACTATATAGCATGTATATATAGTATGTGTAATATTATATGGTATATATAACTAAATAAAAAATTAAAAATATAAATTGTACATAGATATATATAGTATATACGGGCTGGGATTTAGCTCAGTTGGTAGAGAGCTAATCTGCCATCTCTGAGTCCCAGGTTCAATTCCCACCACCGTAAAAATGGGCGAAGGATGTGGCAATCCACTCCAGAGGCAACCTCAAAAACAATCAGCCATTGTAAACCCTATAAGGGTCGCTAAGAGTCAGACACAACTTGACAACACCTAGCAACAACAACATCAACATGCATATATATGAGAAGGATAGGTCAATTCACTTCCAAAGCAATCCCAAAATAATCAGCCATTGAAAAAACTACGAGAGTTATTATGAGTTGGACACCAACCCAACTGCAGCTAACAATAACAAGTATACATATATATATATATATATATATATATCCATTCATTAATAATTGGAATGTGGAATGTGTGCAATATGAATCTAGGAAAATTAGAAATCAAAAGGGAAATGGAGCAAATAAACATCAACACTGTATGCATCAATGAACTAAAATAGATTAAGATGAGCCATTTTGAATCAGATAATCATATGGTCTACTATGCCTATAATGACAGATTAAAGAGAAATGGGATTGCATTCATCCTCTAAAAAGGACAACATCTGTCCTGAAGTATAATGCTGTCAGTAATAGAATAATATCCACAGGCCCACAAGGAAGATCAGTTAATGTGACTATTATTCAAATTTATGCATCCAAAATTAAGGCTACAAATGAAGATAGGGAAGATTTTTTCCAGCTTCTGCTGTCTAAAATCAATCGAACACTCAATCAGTATGTACTGATAATTACAAGTGAATGCAATACAAAACTTGGAAACAAAGAAGAAGGCTCAGTAGTTGGAAAATATGGCCTTGGTGATAGAAACAATGCTGGAGATCACATAGAATTTTGTTAGACCAATGACCTTTACATTGCAAATACATTTTGTCACCAACATAAATGGTGACTATACACATGGAACTCACCACATGGAACATGCAGGAATAAAATTGACTACATTTGTGGAAAGAGAAAAGTTCAATATCAAATGTCAGAATGAAACCAGGTGCTGATTATGAATCAAACCATCAACTGCTTATGTGCAGGTACAAACTAAAACTGAAGAAAATTAGAACAAGTGTACAAGAGCCAAGGTATTACATTGAGTATATCTCATTTGACTTTAGAGACAACCACCAACAGATCTGATATTTTAGACACTAATGATCAAAGGTCAGATGAGTTGTGGCAAGACATCAAATACATTGTTCATGAAGAAAGCAGATTATTTAAAAAGACCATATTACATGTCAAAAGAGACTTCACAGCAAAAGAAAAATGAAGACATAATGAAGATAATGAATTAAACAGAAGATATCAAAGGGCACCTCAAGAAGACAAAATGAAATATTATAATGATAGGTACAAAGAGCTGGAGACAAAAGTGAACCAAAAGTGAAGAACATGCTCTATTTGCTCAAGCTTAAGGAACTGAAGAAAAAAATTCAAGCCTTAAGAGGAAATACTGAAGGATTCTACAGGAAAAATATTAAATTATGCAGGAAACATCAAAGGAAGATGGAAAGAATACACAGAGACATTATATCAAAAAGAAATGGTGGGTGACTAATCTTTTCAAGAGTTTGCAAATGATCAGGAACCAATGGTAATGAAGGATGAAGTGGAAACTGCTTCAAAGGAACTAATAAAAAAGAAAGCTCCAGGAATTGATGATATACCAATAGAGATGTTTCTATAAATAGATGCAGCACTGGAGGTGCTAATTTGTTCATGCCAAAAGATTTGCAAAACAGCTACCTGGCCAACTGACAGGAAGAGATCCATATTTGTCTATTCCCAAGTCCAAGGATCCAACCAAATGTGGAAATTGTTGAAAAGTATCATTAATATCACATGTAAGCAAAATTTTGCTAAAGATCATTTGAAAGCAACCGTAGCAGCATATAGACAGGGAACTGCCAGAAAATCAAGCCAGATTCAGAAGAGGATTTGCAACCAGGGACATCATTGCTGATGTCAGATGGATATTAGCCCAAAGCAGAGACTACCTGAAAGATGTCTCTCTATGTTTTATTGACTCTGCAAAGACATTCTACTGTGTGGATCACAACAAATTATCAATAATATTGAGAAGAATAGGAATATTAGAAAACCTAACTGTACTCATAAGGAATCTGTACATGGACCAGGAGGCAGTCATTCCAATAGAACAAAGAAACACTGCCTGATTTAAAGTCAAGAAACATGTGTGTCAAGGCTGTATCCTTTCACTATACCTCTTCAATCTCTATGCTGAGCCAATAATACAAGAAGCTGAACTATACAAAGAAGATGCAGTGTCATGATTGGAGGAAGATTTGTTAACAACCTGCTCTGTGCAGGTGACACAATTCTGCTTGGTGAAAGTGAAGAGGATTTGAACATTTCCTGATGAAGATCAAAGAACACAGCCTTCAGTATGGATTGTGCCTGAACATCAACAAAACAAAAATCCTTACAACTGGTTCAGTAAGCAACTTTACAATGAATGGAGAAAACATTAAAGTTGTCCACGATTTTTCTTTACTTGTTTCTACAATCAACACCCATGGAAGCAGCAGTTAAGAAATCAAGATGTATTGCATTGGGAAAAGCTATTGCAAAAGATCTTTTTAAAGAGTTGAAAAGCAAAGATGTCACATTGAAGATGAAGGTATGCCTGACTCATGCCATGGTATTTTCTGTCTCATCATATAGTCAAGGATGTTGAGCATTAATAAAGGAGACAGGAGAAGAATTGATGCTTTTGAATTATGATTCTGGAGATGAATATTGAATATACCATGGACTGCCAAAAGAATCAACACATCTGGCCTAGAAGAAGTGCAACAAGAGGGTTCCTTGGAAACAAAAATGGCTAAACTACATGTTATGTTTTATTTTGGACATGTTGTCAAGAGGTACCAATCCCTAGAGAAGGACAGTACATTTGGGAGAGTGGCAGGTCAATGGGAAAAAAACTAGATGTATTGACACAGTGTCTGCAACAATGGGCTTAAATATGAAAAAGATATTGTGTCTGGCACAGAATCAGGGAGTATTTTGTTCTATTGTACATAAGGTTAATATGAGTTGGACCTGAGTCAACAGCACCTAAAAACAACAAGATGGAACACAGCTTAGTTTTTAATAATCTTATATATCAGGTAAGACAGACATGAAGTCCAAAAATGTAGGCTAATTTACATATTAGAAACTTAGCTAAAGAGGTGAGAGAACACTTAGAGTCAAGTAGGATTTGAGCTACTAAAATCTATGCATGTGTGTAGATGACTGACAGTATCCAAAAAAGAAATTATTATGACATTTAAACCAAAAGCTTATATTTATTCACCAGTTCTAGAACAATATCCACATGTAGCATGTAGATCATCTGATAGGGGAGACAATGGTATAATGATTTGTTAGTAGAAAAGCTGGATTTGGATAAGGACAGAGGTCGAGGAGAATCAATTATGACTATTTATTATAGAATTGGTAATAAGACAGATTTAAGCTTTGGACTCCTAGGGTCTCAGAATCATAATTTGAGAAGGCATTGATACCCTGACTAGGACAGCCAAATCCATGATCCTGCAGGACACAGACTTGGTTGATTTAGGGTAAAGATGGCTATTAAGATATCCTAATAGGTATCCAAATAAAATTGTCAAGGAGTGAGTTAAAGGATTCTGTGCAAGAATTAGCTTACCATACCCCATGGTGACTCCTCTCTTGCCTTCTCCCATAGTGGAATGGCTATTCTACCTATAGGTATCTCAAAAATTTACTCTTCTCTGCACATAACACTACTGCATGGTTTTATTCTGCATATTTCTAATTTAATTCTTGTTCTAGCAGACGATCTGCAAATCTGGATGAATCCCTGTGTATTAGTCATAATATTCCTGTGACAAAACACCAGACATAAAAAATTTAAGGGAGAAAACATTTATTTTAGTTCACAATTTCAAACGTTTCAGTTCATCATAGCAAGAGGGCATGGTGGAGCAGAGCAATTCACAACCTGGCAGCTATGAAGCAGAGATGAATATGCCTATGTAATAGCCTTTCTCCTTTTTAACCTTCTTATTCTTCCTGGGCCTACAGCCCATGGAATAGTACCCCTACATCCAGGATAGACCTTCCCCCCTTAGTTAATCCTCTCTGGAAATGCCCTTCCAGATACAACAAGAGGTATCCTTTACCACTTTCCTTCATAGTTTTCAGTACAATCAAATTGACAGATTAACCATCACAAGACCACCTTTTGTGACCTTGACAACACTAATACATCTGCATTATCCATAACATTCCTCCACTGACTCCCAAAGGCTCATGTTATTGCCCAATGCAAAATGAATTTCATTTATCACTAGAGTTTCCATAGTCGTAACAGTCCTAACAGTATTCAAACTTCCAAGTTAAAACTTTTCTCCAGGACTCAAGGCAAATTCTTAGCTGTGAACCCCTATAAAATAAAAAAACAAGTTACATACTTCTAATGTATAATGACACTGAATAAATATTCCTATTCCAAAAGAGAGAAATAGGAAAATATCATGGAAGGATCAGATCAAAACAAGACAGACACACGAAGGAAAACATTAAATCCTATAGTTCTGTGCCTACCATCTGGGGCATGTGGTAGTAGGATGTGGGACCCCAAAGTCTTGGGCAGCATTGCTTTTAGGGTGTTGCCATTTTCTGGCCACATGACCTTTTTCTTTGGATGTCTGCTCACTGCCTGTGCCTTTTCTTGGCAGTCATTCATGTTCTTGGCATCTCTACTTTGCTTCTCTCAGAGCTTCAGACATTGCCATCAGGGATCCTGAACCTGTCACATAGCCTCCCACACCTTCCTTTAAAATCTGATTGGTAGCCTCCATGACCCTACCACTCTTGCATTTTGCATGCCTGAAAAACTAGCATCATGTGGATGATGCTAAAGAATGATGCCAGCTCTAGCAGGAGCTGGACTCCCTTAGACCACGGCCACATTTGGCCTCTGAGTGCATGGCTGGCTAACCACAGTGAAATAGATCCTGGCAAAACAACTTCCTAGGTGGCCCTGCACCAGCAAGGTGACCCAGAGGGGCTCTATTCTCAAGGTAAAGTCTTTCAAATGAATATACGCTCTCATACCTTTGAGCTTGAGATGGGTAAGATCTGGCCAATTCCTCAGATGGCCTCAAGAGGCCTTTCCTATTGTCCCAATGCAAAGTTGTTGTTGTTAGGTGCCATCGGGTCATCTTTGACTCACAGCGACCTTTACAGGGTTTTCAATGGCTGGTTGTTTCAGGATTGCCTCAGGAGTGGATTGCCACATCCTTCTCCCATTTTTGCAGTGCTGGGAATCAAACTCGGGACCTCAGAGACTGCAGAGCAGTGCTCTACAAATTGAGCTAAATCTCAGCCCCCAATGCAAAGTGGATGGCTCCTTTTTAATGCTTCAAATCACTTCAGAACCCATGTCTTCCTTAGTCCCAACTTTACACAAGGGTTTCTGACCAAGCCACAGGTTTTTAGTCTTCCTATTCTTTTTACTCCCAATTTTCAATATAAACCTACCTAAAAGGAAATATGGGAGAAGGACATGGCAACCCACTCCCAAGGCAATCCTGAAAACAGTCAGCCATTGAAAACCTTATGAGGGTCACTATGAGTCGGACACTGACTCGAGGGCACCTAACAACAACAAAAGGAGATAGCAATAACTATATCACAGCCTGAATGCTGTACTGCCTTGACATTTCCACTGCCAGATTAATTAGTTTATCATCTTTATACTCAGACTTCTGTAGTCTCAGGACCTGGACAAAATATAGACAAGTGCTTTGCCAGAATGTAACACACATGGCCTGTAATCCAATTCCCAACAGAATCTTCAATCTTATCTGAAAGCTCATAGAAACAGTCTTTACTGTCTATATTTCTACCAGCATTTGAGTCTTCTGAGCTCCCACTAAAATTGGCCATTAAGCTCTGCTTACAGTATTCTAAGGCTTATCTAGCCTATATCTCCAAACATTTTTTCCCAAATTCCACCCACAAATCAGTTCTAAAGACTCCTGAACCACATTTTCAGGTAGTTATAGCAATGACTCCATTCTGTGGTACCAATTTTCTCTATTAGACTTTTCAATACTGTGACAAAATACCTGACATAAACAACTTAAAGGAGAAAAGATCTATTTTAACTCATGATTTCAGAGGTTTCAGTCCATCATGGTGGGAAAAGCATGGTAGAGTGAGGAGCTCACAGGATGGGAGTCAGGAAGCGAGTTGAGTGTGCCTGTGTAATAGGCTTTATCCTTTTTCCCTTCTTATGCCACAGCCTATAGAATGGTATTGCCCACATTCAGGGATGGTCTTCCTCCGCTTAGTTAATCCTCTCTGGAAAAGTCCTCACAGACACAGTAGGAGGTGTGCTTTACTAATCTCCTAGGCACTTCTCAATATAATCATGTTGATAATCACATTAGCCATCACACCCTGTAGAACTAAGCAACCTCTCACACTGGAGAAAATTTTGCTTTAAGTTTGTGGGGTCCTTGTGTTCTATTGACAAATCTTGAGTTCATCTTATGTGAAACATTCCTTGTATCATGCTGGGTGTGAGATGAATGAAAATGGCCCAGCATAGCATTGTAACACTTGGAACTGAATCTTGTCAATACCCAGAAAAATGTTATCAAAACCTCATTCTGAAATATAAGTAGAACTAAAAAATAATATCAATCAATTAATATAAAGATGGCTTATATTCAATTATCATTTTGTAAAAATAATGTCTTTAGAACTAAGTATCTTCATTTATCAGTTTAATATACCAAATACAAATTTCAAAACCAAAAAAGAAAACAATGCTCCCTTTAATGGGATCTCTTATGAACATGTTTGGGAGGAACAGTGTATAGTAAGTGTCATGATAGAAACACATGAGGGATACACTAGGAGCTTAGTGGAGGATAAACCCAACCCAGGGAATAGAAAAGGGATAAGGAAATGCTTCACAAGGGGGGTAACCTTAAATCCCTACCTTGAAAGATGATTATTGGAAATCAGAAATAAAATTATGGCAAATGACACACAACTAGCAAGGACAAAAGAATATGTAAAAATGTCTATGTCCATGTGTACATGTTTTTGCATGCATGGGAATCTCAACTTTCATCCTCCCTCTGAAGTAAGTGCAATCAGGCATTTACACTGCATTGACATAAATGACTTTAAACTCAATGTGTTTTCTGTGCAGGAGCTAGTTTATGCTCTTTAAGCCTCACTTCTAAATATAGAATCATAAATCTCTTCTCCCCCAAAAAGGAATCTCAGGAATCCATATCAGATGGGTGTCATATGTATTTAGTAGAGTAAGTTATCATAGTCCTTATAGAGTCCCCTACTCAACATACAAGCAGACTCCACCCTTTGCTGCCCTTTGCTTTGGCAATATTGCACACTCCCAAGATGGTACCCAGAGAGGAGGCTGCCTCCTGCTGCTGCAACAGCATCCAGTACTCACCAACCATGTGGCTTCTCTCCTGCCCTGGCCAGGCTCCAGGCTGTTTCCCTCTGTGAGATGTGCTGCTTGTGACATAAATGGGTCATGCCATTATAAAAGTGTGAGGCTGCTGGGGTACAGGCCAAATTCCTTCCTTCCCTAGTCCATTAACTGCTCAAAGGGTCAGCTAACAGTATAGAAAATATCCAGGCAACAATGTCAGTAGAGGATACCATGACAAACCCCTTCCAGTTGTCCATGGCCTTCAGGGATCGGGGGTAATTCTCCTGGACACATTTTTCTGATTAAAAAAATAATAAACCACTCTTTAAGTTACTGTGCAAGGAAACAGTTATAACTTGTGCTAGTTGTAGATAATAAAATGCAGCCCTAGTCACTGGGGGCCTGAGTTTCAATTCTACAAGGGAGGTGATCAACTGTTTGGAAAAGTCACCCATATCTGCCCTTATGCTTCTCCCTCAGGTGAAAAATGATGGCCATTCTTCCTCAGCTGCAGGGACCACCCTGCTATGAGAAAGAAGAAAACATTTTCAAAAACTCTAAAACAATGAATAATATTGAGTTAAGCCAGGAAATTGTTCATCCACAGCATTTTTTGAGACCACTAAAAGCAAGCAGAGCCATTTCTGTAGGCAGATGAATCAATTGCAGCTGTCACACTTACCATCCATGCAAGATATGCTGCCTAATTTAGAAGGAAGTCTGGGATCAGAGAAGTTAAGTTCACTCCACCTGACGCTAAATATTCATTGAGAGTCTATCACATACATTGTACTGTGCTATATGTTTTAATTTTAATCATTTGTCCAAGGTCATAGAGCTGGTTAGTGTAGGGCTAAAGTAGTTGCCCTCACTTCCAGCTGTGTTATCCATCATTCCATTCCATCACATTTTCTGGATCAAATCTTTTTCAGTTGAGCAAAAGCATAGACCTTATCTGTGTTACAAATACAACTGTTTCATCTGAAACACTGCATAATGCATAACAGTTTTCCCAGAAACATTGCATTGACTTCAATTAATTTAAGGGAAGAAAAAAATACACTTGTAGTAATTAAAGAGAATCTGGAATATGCCACTGGATTCCTAAGGAAAATCAAGATGAGTGAGGATAACACATAGTACAAACACAATCAGCATAAATAGTTCTGAAAAATTATTGGCAGCCCTAAATTCACTGGCTATCACCCTAAAAGAAAAGAAAGTCAGATCTGATGGCCAGCAATATGAACGAGATGATCATCGGCAACTAATCATAGTCATTGCTGTCCATTGCTAGAATGTTCTCTCTAAGCTATAACCACCCAGATGTGGTCCTAACTGGATGGAAATAAAATTAAAAATAAAAAAAAAAGAACAGGAGAGAAATTTGGTGGTTGTCACAGAGTACATCATGCTGATTCATCAACCTGAAATATGATTTCATTTGCATAAAAATGGAGTCTTACAAACTGACTGGGATTAATAGGCTCTAGCTCTAATTCCTTCTGGTGGTCTCATTTAAATAGGCTATTCATCACTGTGACCTCTTTTGATAATAGCCTTACTGTAATATTTAATTTCACATTAATTCTGTTGTAACTTAGCCAATGTTCATTTGCAGAAGATCACTAAGGAATTAGCAGTCTCCTACTCCCACCTTTGCCAATATCCTCATGGATGCTAAAATAATTGATGATGGTTAATTCCCCTATTTGCTAAAATGTTTTGTTCAGAATCATGTGTACTTGCGAAGGATCAGGCATAAGAAAACATGGGCATCAACTAAGAATCTTTACATAGCCTATGAGGTAGGACATATAATTTAAGCTAATTAAGATTATACTGACTCACTGGCAAAAACTCAGGTTAGCAGGTCAGTTGGCTACATGAATTCATGAGTTCATTTTGATCTATGCTAGGGTCTGGCAAAGTTGTATATGTGACTATTGTTTCTTAGCCAGATTATGCCAGGTCCTAAGGGATGTTATGGATTCTAATAAATTTAGTCTAATTTATTATAATATAATGTGTTTACAAAGCATGTATTATGTCTTTTCTGTATATTATGAAGTTAGTATACAGTTTTCTGTATGAGATTTACATGTATTTTGTGGGTGAAAGATAGTTCACAACACACCTCCATCATGTTGCAACTAAAACCAATGCATCTACCACCTTGGTCATGAGTGGGATGTAAGACTTCCCAGGCTCCTTCACTATTCTCTGACATGGAGCAATGTACACAGGGAAAAGAAGGATACACACACATTTCAACATATGGCAGTATGGGCAGTCAGAGAAATCAATAACTTGTATCTGATAAACCTTTAAATTAAGGTCAAAACTGGCATTCCAGAGAAGAATAATCTAAAGATAGATGAAGATTTTTTCTCTCTCACAGAGAACACAGGACATTCCTGCTAGATAGATCTCAGAGGGAGCTGGAAATAGACACCTGAAGGTTATGTAAGGACTCCAATTGTGCTAAATAAGCTAATCTATCAGGGGTGTTCTGTGTTGACTGCAACGGGTAAAGTAATCCCAGTATTTTTGTCAAATATGAGGGACTAAACATTGTTTTGCAATATGCTTTTTTCTTCTTCCTATAGATACATCTGTTTGGATATTATGCAGATGACTGACAATATAATTACATTTTAATTTAGAGATGATATTAAAGAGTATCTAGTCCAATGCAGATGAGATAGTAGTGCCCATAAAGAACAAAATGCTTACGGCAATATGCTCACATTATTGATGGAAGGAGTGGGCAGTAACAAGATTCAGCCCAGAATCCAGATCTCTTGAGCCTGGGTCAATACTCCTTCGACAACCTCGTGCCCACATATACTCCTTCACCCATCTCTCATTTGGCCATTTGGGTTGGAGTGCAGTTAGAATGGAAGTTGGCAAGGCAGTGGCCTGGGAGCCAATCTACATGGTACATTAAGTAAGTTCCTCCTTGCCATCACTATTTAAATAACATCATTTTGAAAGGGCACTAAATTGCTAGCCTGCCAATGATGTTCACAGTTTTCAATCTAGTCCTCATAGAGATTGATGTAAGAGAATGTTTTTCCTTACTATATCAACCTTGTGCTTCACCATCAATTGTTTGTATTGTAGCACAAAGTTACAATTTTAAATCAAGATAATGGTACTCCTTTGTTCAAAAACACCCAGTGATTCCTCAAGTCATTTAAAGCAAAAGCCAAAGTACTAACAAAATCCTCTATGATCAATATGGTCACTACTTTATGATTTTCAGAATAAATAAAGAAATGGCTCCTGGGTGGAATAGACAGAGCAAGTAGGTAAAAGGGAAACTACCAGTCATATATCTGGGAAGAAAAACACAGAGCACCAGTCATTAAGTCCCACATAAGTCTTCTCTTTTCCAATCTGAAATATTTAAGTGCTCAAAACTGCCGTAAACTTTCAGCAACCCCAAACGGGCAAGTAACTCTTCATACTGTTCTTTTATTTATGAAAACAAGAGCTTATCTCAGAAAAGACCTAAAATTTCCCATGCTTTTAAATGATACTAGGGCACTGGGTGGGAGACGGACCTGACAACCCACTCCCAAAAATCAATCACCATTGAAAACCCTATGAACAGAAGAGAAGCACTGACAATAGTGTTTGGCCTGTTGTATGTAAGGTCACTTTGAGTCAGACGTAGACTTGGCAGCACCTAACAACAATGGCACTAGTAAATAGCTAAGATAGATAAAAGAGTTTCCAGTCCACCTTTTCAGCTTAGCATGAAGAACCATGAAAAGTCATGAAGGATCATAGTAATGCAAGAGTTGGTACTAATATTTGAACTCTATTAATTTACTCTGTAGTAGATTTTAATACTAGTTATATTTTCATTTGGCCTTGATTTGAGGAGTTTCTTAGAATTATTTCTTTTTATTAAAGAGTTCTCTAATTCCCATGGAGCTATAGGCCACATGGATACAGTATTGAGGAAAGATACTATTGTAGAAATCTATGCAATTTTGAAAAACAAATTAAAAGAATAATTGATGCTATTTATGACAATTCTACCTCCATTAAAGTCATTTTATCCTGTAATAAAACTGCTAGGTATTCTTTCGTATTTAAGTTCTTATGGAATTTAAAAAAATGAAATTTCATCAACTGATGACTATTTATTTGACCATTCTTGCCACAAGTTAGCTGCCTGAGCATAGGATGATAACATATTAACTTGAATTACAAATGTACTATTATATTCATTATTTAATTTAATCACCCTCACCACTAGGTAGGAGATTGGTTATTATCCCATTTTATAGATGAGGGATCAATACTCAGAATACTGAGTTTCAACATCAAATTTCCACAATAAAGCCAGAATATATATAGACTTTTAATCTTGAAATAATTTTCACCATACATCATAGAAGGTGGGATCAAATGTGTTATTTAACCCACTGTCATTGTTTGAATCTAAATGTCCCTCAAAGGACATGTCCTTGAACATTAGGTCCCTAGCAGGTAGGACTATTTGTGGAGATTTTGGGAACTCTGGGAGGTGGGACTCTAGATTCACAGAATTGGTTTCCTTAGGGAGGACCTTTAGAGATTTTCACACAGAGCTCAAATTCTGGTTGCTATCTGCTTCTTGATTGCCAAGACGTGAGGTTCTATGCCACAGGTCCCACCATTTCCTGCCCTGCCATCATTGTAAACTGATCCTCTAACCATGAGCGCCCAATAAATCTCTACTTCCATAAGTTTCTTTCAGTCAATTTCTCTGTCACAGGGACACACTAGCTGGATAATACACCCACTATTCTCCATTTATCCAATTTGTAATCAAAGATCCTTTTTTGAAGACAAATTCAGTTATACATTTAAATGGCTATGCTTCCATCAAATTACCATTTATCTCTAGCAAAAGGATTGCATATCTGCAAATAATCAGGTACTTAAAAGTAATGAAAAAGTTAATCTTTGACTATTCAATTATTTGACTAAATTCACATTACTTTTTCTTCACATGACTTTGGGAGCTTCTCAGGCCACAAAGTTCAATGAACATATCCTCACAAGATCAATGTAGAGAAGACTTGGAATACAGACTCTCTGGACAATGTCTGGGAATTCCCCACATGTATCTCAGTAGAGTTGAACTGCCACCCACTACAAACACATCCTAACGTCAAGGCTCCTCAATGGCAAATAAATCAAATGGCCATAATTTCACTTTCACTACCAGAACTTGTTTTTAATTAAGTTATTTAATCGCTTTTTAAATCTTTGAAGTAGTTTAAAGCATTTAAGAGAAACTGATGTATATACATATAGCACCACCATATCTGCAGATTCTGCTTCAATGGATTCAACCAAATACAAATTTTAAATATTTGGAAAAAATTGCAGCTGCAGTAAACATATACACATTTTCCCCTTATTCACTAAACAATATAGTATAACAACTAGTTATTGGCTATTTACATTGTGTTAGCTATAATAATTAATCTACAGGTGACTTAAAGTGTGTGGCAGGTTTACATAGGTTATTATATATGCAAATACTATGCTATTTTATATAAGGGACTTGACTATCCATGGGTTTTGGTATCCACTGGGGGGGTTCTGGAACCAATCTTTTGAGGATACCAATGGACAATTACATTAAGTTGTGAAACATTTAACTTCTCAATAAATATTCAGCTTTGGAGAAATATATAATTTGTTATAGTCATAAATTTTCAGCTTATGAATTGTGTAAGTATAATGTAAACATTTAAAAATCACAAATTAGTTAAAAATCTCAAAGACGGTATATTCCTTTAACATACTTGCAGCTGTACACCCAGAAAAGCACAGAGAAACATGAAAACTATTTCCAAATTTCATCTTTGGCTTTCACCAAAAAGTAAAAGAGAGAGAATAGTACTTTAAAAAAGAAGTTAGTTATAATTTTCATCCCATGGTATAGTCATATGATCAACAAAGATAATTTGTAATAGAAAGAGAATTTAGACAATCAAAACCAACCTGTAACTCATTATATGTGCTTATAATATAGATGCCTTACACATATAATTATGCTTCTGACTCTGATCATGTTTGCAAACATTCTTACTTATCTCTGCTGAACTCCTGACAAAAAATTGATTTTCCAGTCGAGCTCAGTGATATATGCCTATAATCCCATGACTGAAGAAGCTGAGGTAGGAGGCTCACAAGTTTGAGGCCAGAGGTAGCATGAATAAATTAGCAAGACCCTGTCTTGAAACAAAAACATAATTAAAAAAAATGGGTTTGTGGTACAGCCCAGTGGTAAAGCACTTGCAAAGGATGTGTTCAAATTATCAAATACTGCAAAAAAATAGTAATTTTCCTCCCTTTACATTCCTTACATATGATATTTCTAGTGTTGGTAGCCTGTCATAAAATTTTATTCCTATCAGAGCAGTCTCCACCTTTCTTACATTACTGGGACCTAAATTCCAAAATTCTCTTAATTTTCCCATTTCTTTCAATTGTCATGGTACATACCTTATCTGGTAGTATATTCATCCCTTCTTCTATTTGTTTCTGTACACAAGGTCATCACACAAGTACAGACCTACATTATCTCATATTTTAGTTGTTCAATAGTATATCATTGGCTGTCCAATCTCCTACCTGCTGGTCCTCCAGTCCATCACATGTGGCAATTTTTTACTTATTTCATAGTCAAAATCATGGTTCTTCTTTCCTATTGCATCTAATTGCAATTGCCAGGAATACTCACTCAGTTTATCAATACAGAAATACAGCCTTTTCCACATCACTCTTTACTTCCATGATTAGTATCTTCTTCTCAGAGTATGTCAACATATTATACTTATTCCTGCATTTGTGCCTTTACTCAAGTCATGTAGCATTCTGTTTAGTCCATTGACCTGGAAGATTAATATCCATAGCTGAAGCCATTCAGTATACTTGAGGGTTAGAACTTTAAGTCCAGGCTGCAAGGCAGTTGAAACACAGGGCTTCTTCATTAGCATTTCCAAAGCATATTTGGTAATATACTAATTCTGTGAAAGGTTAATAAATATATTACACACACACACACACACACACACACAGAGAGAGAGAGAGAGAGAGAGAGAGAGAGAGAGAGAGAGAGAATTAGTAATGATGAGTTTGGGAAATATTAAGTTAAAGTAAAAAAGTCATCTGTATCTTTTCTATGGAATTGAACTTGTACCATGTATTCTGTAAGACTGATCTGTGTCAACATATGAAATAAGGTAAATATGTGAGAATTCCTAACTGGATAAATAGTCTTCTAATACTTCAGCCCTAGCAATGTTGTCTCTATCCCATTGTTCTGGGTAAATGTAGTTACTGTGAGGCCCTAAATGTACACTAGCTTCTGTCAAACTAGCTCCCACCTTTGTTCTCTGTTTTAGTCAATTTTCCATTACTACAATGAAATTCCTAAGAAAATTAACTTATAGAGGCAAAAGGTTCATTCTGGCTCACAGTTTTGGAGGTTCCAGTCCATGATCAGATAGACCTATTACTTTGGATATCTGATGGGGTTGCCAGATGGTGATGGAAAGTATACATGGTGGAGCAAATTGCTCCTCATGGACAGGAAGAAAACTGAAAAGAGGTGAAGACCAGAGTCCCATAGTCTCATTCAAGGGTACAGTCCCAAATGACCTAGCAATCTCCTGCTAGACCCCACCTCTTAAATGTTCCACTTCTTCCCAATTATGCCACCCTGGGGACCAACCTTTAACACCCAGATACCTAGGGAATATTCAACACACAAAATATAACATTCACCTATATTTTCCAAGAATATGATTCTTGCTGGCAACAGTAGTCATTCTGGCTGAGGCCATGCTATATGCTCCCCAAATTCATTGGTACTCACCACTCATCTACAGGGACCCTCTCTTAATATCTACTTTTGGGACTCATAACAAGTTTAGCTCAGATTCATCACTATACCCTGCTCCATTTTTGTGCTTATTTTGGCAAGTTCCTATCATTCATTTTACAAATCTAAGATATTGATTCAAAAAGAACTGGGTGAGAGACAGATGCTTTCTTAGTTTAAGTTATCACTATTATTAAAAACTCAGCTCAAATCCATACTCCATTAATAAAGAGCAGATATTCTCCTTTCATATCTGAAAGAGTTTGCTCATTAATCACCCCAGACAGTGGGAAAAGATGATATCAACACTCTCTTACAGCTGAGACAAGGAAAGTCTATGAACTGCTAATTTCTGGAATAAACAACAAGTTGTTTATTATCAGCTGTATTTGCAACTTAAGGACTTAGCATGTTCTAAGATATGAATCTTGTGGCCTGGGTAGTTCTATATCTCCCAGACCATCTTATTCCATAAATATTTACATTAAAAAATAACACTTATAATGAATAGATGGAAGAAGGAAGTGGCAATCAACTCCTGAAGCAATCCGGAAACAATCAGACTTTGAAAACCCTATGTGGGTCGCTATGAGTCAGACCCCCAGCTCCATGGCACCTAACACTAACAATATAATGAAAAATAGAATGTAGGAGTTTAAAAGTAGAACACATCAATAGCCTTAACTTTGAATGCAAAATTATTTTTAAAAAAACATTTTCAGGGTCAAGTCACAAATATTTGACATGCTTATGAACAAAATGGAGGCCTGGGAGGGAGCTTGTCAAGCATAAATGAAATGGGTTCAAGCTTTTAGGCTAGAGACCAGATATAAGGTACACATTAGGAAAAGGAAGTTGGACGTGTAGGATGGGACTGGATTATAAAACAAGGGAGTTTTGATTTTAACTTCCTTTTCTTTTTGTGCTTAGAAAACTCTTTTCGTTCAGAAAATAAATTCTGTCACCCTAGGCAACATTTTCATCCCCAGTTTGAGCTCTTTTTCAAGCCCAACGTGCTTGCTGCCATCCCTTCACATCTGTAACATTTAACTTTAATGTCTCTGCCCCTGAGGAGGTGCTGAACACATTTCAATGCACCAGCCACGGACATGGCCTGAAGAACTAGCCGCTTGGCAGCGAATCAGCGTGTGACCTTTTCTACTGACACTGTCTATAGAGCAGCTTGGCCACACGAACAAGAATAAATATCTTTCTGAGCTAGCCTCAGATGGGAGATGGAAATTGCACACCACTCAGCAGCATCAGATTTATTAAGAAGAAATACTGTCCATGGCAGAGGTAGTAGAAATCCTGAAAAAGGAT
Source organism: Pedetes capensis (assembly GCA_007922755.1). NCBI lineage: Eukaryota > Metazoa > Chordata > Mammalia > Rodentia > Pedetidae > Pedetes > Pedetes capensis. Next base: position 169,776 of record VMDO01001680.1, on the reverse strand, counting down.
CCAGAGCACAGATCCTTCCTGCTGTCAAAACTGCACATGGTGTATTCAGTTGTGGCTCTATCTAGGAGAAAGCCACTGAGTTTGAGCAATGATTTCCCAAGAAATCAAATTGGATTCTGCATGAATGAGTTTCCTGCTTTCCCACTCCTCTTCTTGTGATCTGAATGGTTAGTTTCCCTTAGCCAAATTTGAACTAAATTAAAAATTGAACTACTGCTTATTTGTTGGTGGCCATATGTGGATTGCTATTTGAGTATAATGATGAAGTATAAGGTTTAAAGATGCTGTAGATCAGTGTTTTAAATATTTTAAAGTGCATAATTTATTTGCTCTTTAAATATAGAACCTCAAGGATTCCAAATATAGAAAACAAATGAAAACATAGCTTCTCTAGCTATGGACCTCTGAGGATGAGTATTGAAAAGCTATGTTTTTGTAATCCCAGTGACTTGGGGAGGCGGAGGCAGGAGGATCACAAGTTCGAGACCAGAGGCAGTCTGCATAATTTAGTGAGACCAGGTCTCAAAAACAAAAAGTAAAAAAATAGGCTGAAGGCACAGCTCAGTGGTACAGCACTTGCAAAAGCATGCAAGCGTGAGGCCCTGGGTTCAACCCCCAGTACCGCAAAAAAATATAAATAAATAAATAAATAAATAAATAAATAGGAAAAACTATGTTTTTTTAGAGAGGGTTACTCTATATATGTGTTTTCTCATCATCAAAACAAAAAGGCCAATTTTCAGTGAAAGAGAACAATGTGGAGAGGCTGATCAATGGGTCCTAAGTTATAGTTAGATAGGGTAAGAACTTCCAATGTGCTATTGCACAGTAGGGTGACTCCAGATAGTGATGATATAATATGCATTTCAAAAAGCTAGAAGAAAGAATTTGGGATGTTTTCACCATAAAGATATGACAAATGCTGCAGGGGACAAATATAATTAAACTAACTTAAGTATTATGCAATGTATACATGTACTGAAATATCACATAGCATTGAAACTATATTGCCGGGTACCCTAGAGTCAGGTTCAACTAATAATTGCCATCCTACTCCATAAATGTGTACAATTTTCTTTTTATGCTTTATCAGTTAAATATAATCTTAAGTAATTTTTAGAAAGGCCAATTTTTGATGGAGCTAAAAGGGATATGAATCATTTGAAAGACATTTCTTTTTATCTGTGCAACATATGCAGTGATTTTGAAAGAACAATTGCCTTCCTCAATGAGAGTTAACTTGTGCTTTTAGACTTCATAATTATAACAAGTAACTTAGCCTCTTAAAGGCACTTTGGGTTCATTAATCCTTATAGCCTCATTGGAAAGATTAAATGGGACAGCATAAGAAAAATATCTAGAGGAGATTTTAGCCTACATCCCCCTAGAGCCCTGACTCTGCTTCCAGCCAAAACTATTGTTTTCAATGAGATTATAAGATGTTAGGAGAGGTACAAAAAAAAAAAAAAAAAAACAATCAACAATACTTCAGGGATTCAGTACCATGACACAAACACAGATTCTCTGGGAAACATAATACTGAAATTATAGCTTAAACTTGGATTATAGGAAAGATTCAAAATGAGGGAGCCACCTGAGTATGTCTTAGAAAGATGTTCTTACATTCCCAAATACAAAGGAGGCAGATAGACATTCCAAGCAGTAAGACAACAGAGCAAAAGTACAGAGGCAAGGAATTACCTGGGGACTCGGTATAACCACAGCACAGGTAGTGAGATCTTGAGAGAGCATGCATATTATTTGTCAATGTGTTCTACACATAACCAATATATTTGCTATAATATTATCTAATATATGGAGATAAGGCTGGAACAATAGTTTCAATCAGTTTTCATCATGCTTCACATCTTGGTAAGGAGTCCAGACTTTATAATGGGAACCATTTACAGTTTTTTAATCATAGCATGATTAGGACTTAGTTTTATAAATATAATCCTCATTTCGATTAGGAAAAGCAGTTGTAATTCAAATATTCATGTCAAGTCAACAATCAGTGAAGGTACTTTATTTCAATTGTTGTTATAGGGTGCCATTGACTCAGTCATTGTCCAGCTCATAGCAATCCTCCATACAACAGGTGAAACACTATTGTCGTGCTTCTCTGCTACTCATAGAGCTTTCAATGGCTGATTTTTGGGGGGAATGGATTGTCAGATACTTCTCCCAAGCCTACAGCACCTGGTATTCCTAGTCAGTCTCCCATTCAAGTACGAACCAAGCCCAACACTGCTTAGCTTCTGAGAGCTAAGATCAGACACCACAGTGGTATGGCTATAGGCTTTAATCCAATAAATGATAATAATATGAGTATAGCTAGAATTTGCCTTAATAAGTACAGCCATATTTTCTAAACACTTTATTGTATTATCTCATCAAATCTTCATCATAATCCAGTGAGAAGACACTACTTTCATTTCCATGTTAGAAGTAAGGAAAACAAGGCACTGAGTAGTAGAGCAACTTATCAAGGCCTTAAACTACATAGTAGTGTAGGCTGTCTATGAATACAGGAGGTTGAATGATAATGAAGACTTTCATTAAAATTAGTTGACTTTCTGACACCAAAAAAGCAAGTAAGTGGCCAAACTTAGCTGGAAGGTTTCTAGCATGAAAGACTGGAAGATCATAAGGCCATTAATTAGAAGAAAAAATTTAGGGGATTGAGTAAATGTGCTGAAAAAAATGAAAACAGATGGCAAAAAAATGGAAGAAGAAAGACAATAATTTAAAATAAATTACTTCTGATATTTTTACAATGCTAATTTCCTTACATAGGCAGTTAACATTGAACTGATGATGTACCCTAACCAGAACATAACTGGTGACATTAGGTTACTAACACCTGTATCCTTGTAAAGGTATGTACAGGATGTAAAGATATTTCTTTTGTTGCAAGTGGCTTTATGTTTTAGTTTAAGTATTTATTAAACTATTTTGTTTTGGTTTCAAAAATATATTTATTAGCCTTTATAAACAAAATAAAACTCATATCACAATGCATTAAATTGACAGTAATTCAAAAACATCTGTGGTACCTAAAATGAAAGTCATTTCTTGGTAATTTTAACTGAAACTTTATTCAAGTATGGAACCAAATAAAAGACAAAACGTAAAATACCATGTTTCAAAGTTAGTATCACAGTTTTTATACAGCACTTTGGAACACTTTAAGCAGACTGAACTTTTGCACTTAAAACACAAATAAAATTGTAAGAGGTTTACTAAAAGGCACTATAGACTCCCAAGAGGCATCCAAAGGTCTGAAGCTCACATTCTAAACCTGAAGTTACTTTGGGAACTGAAAAGCACAATCATCCATGTCATCACATCTTCATCTTTTTATCTAATTCATGCAACATTTGTTGTACAAACTCTGGAAATAGAGGATCATCAGACTTCATAGATGTAGAAAATCATTTGGATGCCATTTTTCAATGTTATTGCTGTCAGAATTGAAATATTGCATAAGAAGCTGGGCATGGTGGCTCATACCTGTAATCCCAGCGCCTCGGGAAGTGGAGGCAGGAGGATTGCAAGATTGAGACCAGAGGCAGTCGGCATAACTTAGCGAGACCCTGTCTCAAAAACTAAAAACCTAAAAAAAAAACAATGGGCTGGGGGCTCAGCTCAACGGTCCAGCACTTGCAAAGCATGCAGGCACAAGGCACTAGGTTCAACCCCCAGTACCGGAAAAAAAAAAAAAAAGAATTGTAATTGCATAAAATAGAGGGATAGTAATATTTTTTGAATAATTGAACCAATCTGGTGATATTGGATCTCAAATACCCAAACCTCTTGTATCTCATACTACTTAGTGAGTCAAAATCACAATACAACTACTTGACAAATAGGCCGAAGTTTAGGAAAGTATTGAAGAAGTAAGCACTTGTGCAAAATTAGTGTATATAAGGTGAATCCATACATCATCCATACATCATCAGGAAAGTGTTAAGAGTCTTAAGATATATCTATGTAGATAGATGCTGGATATATAAATAGATTCTATTTTATACATTTAAAATAAAAAGTCCTTTAGAGTTTTAAAGTTTAATTTATGTTCTACCATTATGTTGAATTTTGAATGGCCAAAATTCTTGATATCTTCCATATCATTCTGAATTTATTTTTTTTAAGAAAAAGAGGGATCTAGGGATGTGGCTGTGAGTTAGAGCATTTGCCTAGCATCTTGAGGCCCTAGACTAGATTGAATTAGGGGGAAAAATAGACAAAGGGGGATGAGAATATATATAACCATAAAACATATCAATAGATTTCTTTAAATGGGTGAAAAAACATTAAGACATTTGGACAATGTTCTAAATAAATAAAATTTAAAAAGAGATATTTATTTAAGAAAGGACCTTAGATATCATATAGTACAATTTCTCTATTTTTAATGAGGAAAAAATATAAGAAAGATAACACAATTAATTTAAATTTTCACTCACATCATATGTTAGATTCCCTCCAGAGTAAATGAAATTACTATGGAAAGGCTGAAGCATATTTTTAGTTGATACTCTTCAAAAGAAAGCCCCTGAGAATAAAAAAATCTGTAATTTTCTTTATCATATCATTTCAAGTATCTTCTATATCACCATATTTTAGGAAAGATATTTTGAGATAGAACATTAGAAAGCAATTGTGTGATCCTTTCAGGAGTTTCAATCCACAGCTGAGTGTCATCAGGTACCAGTCTTTGAAGAGAGGTGGATAGGTGCATCTTGATTCCATCTGCATCTTTTTTCCTACCTTAGTATTTTACACAGACCTTGGTCTTCACCTGCTTTGAGACATAAAATGCTAGACTAATGAAATCTATCCTGAGAATTGTAGCATTTGATGCTATTCTGCCTTGCTTACAGACTTATTTCCTCCAAACGGCAGTTAATTGTTGAAAAGCAAAGAAAATATTTTTATTCTACTTTTATTTATTGCATAGTCTAAGAACATGAAACATACTAGAAGCTCAAAATATTTACTGATATACCTTGCCTCAACTTAGTCTACTTTATAAAACAATTTTTACATAAGTATTCTCTAAAGAGAAAAAAATTATTAGTGAAAGTGTCAGTTCTATATTATTTTTATACTTCATTTTTTAATTATACAGCTTTAGAAGATATATACAATTGGTTATCATATATTAGATTTATTCAGTAATACACAGTTGGGGATTCTGTTTTATGATCACATTTCATTAAGAAATTCTTTTTTTCATATCTAAGCATGGAACTTCCATTTTTCTTCTTCCATAAGCCAAGGTGTTTATTTATACCTTGTGATCCTTGGGAGATAATCCTCTGTGTGTATTTTACCTTTGTTTATTATAGTAACCTTTCATAAGACACTGTGTTGACCTGCTAAGTTGCAGTTTCTGGCAAGAAAAGAAGTCACTTTCAAGTATAGACTACATTAAAGCCTAGAAAGTGATCTGATTGGACATAGGGTCACTGAGGTCCCAAGCTCTCTGAATTTCCATCCAATAAGGATTTGGGGTATGTTGGAGAAGAGGTAGGTGGAGTATGAACAAAATTCCAACTCCTGGCTGTTCAACTTTTAAGAGGTACTTTGGTCTATTACAGGCATTTTATAACCTTAGAAAACCAAAAGATTTGTTTACAGGTCATTCTTCTTTTCTGTTAAATTATCAGGAAGTTTTGTATAACCCAGATATAACAAATAATACACACCCCAAGGTTTTACTAAGTCCTGTTAATTATTCATTCTTGCCTTTTATGAATTTAAACAAAACCTCATCTCTTTTCCTTTAGAGTTAAAATAGAGAGTTCCATTGAAATAGGGCAGGAAGAACTTGAGGAATTCTCTTTGCCATTTTACTTTTGTCTGTATCTCCAGATGAAGATATTTGGTATGGTCCATGTTGAAACAAAACTTTCCTCTATATTGAAGACCTAGAATGTCACTTCTTTCTAAATACAAATTATGGTTTTGATTGGCCTCCTACTGGCCAGTAGACATGTATCAGACACCAGCATCAAATCTTATTCTACTTGAGAAATATATTTCAGATATCTAAATGTTGTACCGTCTTCTGGTAAAAAGCAGACTTGTAAGGCAGGATTAAAAAATTGTATCTCAAAGAGAAGACATTAGGCAATTTATCAGACTGAGACATGACTAGATTTATATTGTTAAAGAAATACTCTGGTTCCTCCATAGAGAATGGATTCTAAGGGACAGTGAGCAGAAATGGTACACCAGGTAAGAGACTATAAAATAATTGTGGTGCTAGAGAGTAGGGGCTTCTTGTAGAGTGGAGGCCTTGAAAATGGAGAAAAGTAGATAGACTTGGGACATATTTGAGAACTGGAATTAGATATGGGGAGTAACAGCAAGAAAGGAAGTGAAGATGATACCTTCCCAAGAGATCCAGTCAATTCTCTTCTTGGCATTCTTGGCTGATACATTATCACATAGAGCATCTCACTTATTCTGAAGGACTACTGTGCTGCCTGGTAATTCTTGTTCTTTGTTCAATTTTGACTTTTATCAGAAATGTTTTATAACTTCCTGTATCTAATCTTACCTCCACACATAAATAAAATATATAACCACATTTACTAGATAGATATGTACCTAGAGTGGAAACTGACATCCATCTACCTATCTGTCTCTCTATATAAACGTATCACCTTTCAAGGATGTTGTCTACTCTGAAGCTGGAAAACAAGTCTGTCTCTTGGAAAAGCTTTTGTTTCTTTCCCTGGGATTTAGCTCAGCTGGTAGAGCGCTGCACTGCAGTCTCTGAGGTCCCAAGTTCAATTCCCAGCACCACAAAAATGAGAGGAAGGCCTGGCAATCCACTCCCAAGGCAATCCCGAAACAGTCAGCCACTGAACACCCTATGAGGGTAGCTATGAGTCAGATACTGACGCGACGGCATCTAACAACAACAACTATACTATAGTGCCTTCCAATTGTGAAACATCTTACTACAGCTTATAGGAAATACACACACACACACATACATACACACACAGGGGCTAGGGTTTAGCTCAATTGATACAGTGCTGTTCTGCACTCTGTGAGGCCCCGGGTTTGATTGCTAGCAACGAGAGAGAGAGAGAGAGAGAGAGAGAGAGAGAGAGAGAGAGAGGAAGAGAAGGAGCTGGCAACCCACTCCTAAAAGAATCTCAAAACAATCACCCATTGAAAACCCTATGAGGGTCGCTATGAGTCAAACTCAACTCTCAACAGCACCTACAACAACATATACATACATACATATAAACCATTTCTCGCTGGGCAGTGGTGCACCAGAAAAATGAAATCTGGCTAAAAGGGACAGTAAATGTGTGGCCCAGCAAATTAGTCTTTGAAAATTGGATCGATTTTGATAGAGAGAAATTAGGTTAACATTCCCAACAGTAGGACCAATGAATATGGAGAAAGGAATTTGTGTAAGCAAAGCAAGGAAAGAAAAAAAAAGAGAGAGCTGGGGGGACATAACACCTAGTAGGAGCCTACCATGTTTCTTAAACTATCAGGATCTTTAATTGTAGATATGATAACTAAGACTCAGAATATATGAGACACTTTTTCCAAGATCATTGAATAAGAAGAGGCACAGCTAAGTTTTGCTCTTTCATTTTCTCTAAGTTTGACATTTATTTCACATGTTAAAACCATTTAGTCAATAATACGAGAGTAAAAGTGAGCTAGGGACAGCTTGGGAGGGGCCTTGATTGGAATATTGATGAATTTGGTAAAAGGAAAGTATTGAAGAAAAGCAGAAAATAATTGCTTTTTGTTTGCTTTTTTAATTTATTACTAGGATTTGGATATGTCAAGAAATGGTTTCTGAAATAACTGATCAGAAACCCTGAGGCAAATATTTGGAAACACTTAGATATGCAACATTTAGACAAATTTGTTTAACTGGTCCAATTATTTTAGAGTCTCCCTTCCTAGAGTTGATGTTGTAGGTTAAAAATAACGTGTGATATAAATCCCCCAGCTAGCATTCATGCTTAAAAGATATAATGTTGCAAAATAAATGATAATTTACTCTGTTTACTCCTTTTTGGTGAGATGGTGACTATCAGTGAAGAATTTGGTAAATTTTCTTTATTTTTTCTTTATTTTTTATTTTTATTTATTTAGTTTTTTGCAGTACTGGGGGTTGAACCCAGGTCGTCACACTTGCATGCTTTGCAAGTGCTGTAACCCTAGCCCTCCCTTTTTTTCATTTTTGTTTTTGAGACAGGGTCTTGCTAAATTAGGCAGACTACCTCTGGTCCCAAACTTGAGATCCTTTTACCTCCACCTCCTGAGTCGCTGGGATTACAGGCATGTGCCACAGCACACAGCTTGAATTTTCAAGGGACTAACACCTGCTATCTGGCCCTAGTAAATATTTATTCATTATCTACTATGTGTTGGGGAAAAAGAAAAAGAGTGTTTAATCCCTGCTCTTAAGTACTTCTCAGCAGATTGGAAGAACAGATATTTACCTTCTAGAAATGATTTGATATCATAACCATGACTCACTTTCCTAGAATTCATCACAATTTACAAGGAATTATACTGATAAAATATTGATGAATCATGACACACCCATCCAGTTGGATCGTTGGGGCAACATTATTATCCCTTTTGGGGAGAAAGAAGAGAAGATACACATTTCCCCAGGCCACACATGTAGTTGGAGTAGATTTAGGACTAGGAGCACATGTGAGCACAACAGCTCAAAATGACCATGCAAGAGATAGATACAATGTGCCAGCTCACAGGAAAAATAATCCCTGCTGCTTCAATTAATCAGGAGATAAATAAAACATGTAGAATTTGACGTGGGCCTTAAAGAAAGGTATAATTTAGGAGCTAAAAGTGGACTTGGAACCTGAAAGACTATCTACAGTTCTCTTCCATTGACTATTTCTAGGAATCAGCTTATTTGACCAAGTGTCATATTAATGATACAGTAAAGGATACTTGGAGAAGGGCCTGGCAATCCACTCCCAAGGCAATCCCGAAACAGTCAGCCATTGAAAACCCTACGAGGGTCACTATGAGTCAGATACTGACTCGACGGCACCTAACAACAACAACAAAGGATACTCACCACTTTCTCATGTGTTCTTTCCACAATACATAAAGCAACAATCATGACAGGATTTGGGGGAAAGAGAAAGAAAATTCTCATAGAAAAAAAAAAGCAGCCACGACCTCCTCACTGATTTTAAAATGATCAACTTGCACTCAAGATATTGGAGTCAGGTATTTTTTTGTTGTGCTCCCCTCACTCAAGTAGAGCTAAAAATTTGCCTTAGATCTTATCTTCCTTCAAAATGCAAGTCAGTTGTGGAATTTCCTCCCCTGAATGATTTCTCGGCTATATCTCTGAATTATCTTGAGATCCCCACGGCAGCTATGCTCTGCTAGCCTTACTGCCAGTATGGGGCAGCCAGGGCATAGCTATGGGATTAGGAGGCAGTAACTGGAGGAGCACTCAGGCCTAGCCTTTGCTGAACAAGTATAACCTCCACTAGGGTTGATTGCATCTGACAATATCCCCATCAGGCCAGACTGCATTCATTTTTGCCTCTCACCCTGTCAACCTGCAGAACACCAGCATCCTCATCTTCCAACAAAAGGAGAAGGTTATTTCTGAGCCAAATGAGGAGGGAAATATATGACATAGTTGTCAAAGTTAGTGAAAAATGAAGATCTGGGCCATTGATTCAGGGGTCTCCAATGCTCTATAGGGTTCTACCTAAGTCAGAGGAAGAAATAAAAGAAACACACTCCCAGCATAATAACTGTTGAAATGTCAAAATAACTCTCTGAAAGTCAGGGGGTAGAAGAGGTGGGGAATTCTTTTTGATATAGTTTAGACAAGACAAGAAGGAACTAAATGTCTTCCTAGAAGACTGAAACAGGAATATATTAGTACCAGGTACAAAGCAAAATTTCAAAGCAGGGTCACACAGGTAAGAATAGCAGACTAGACCACAACCAGGGTCACAAGTCAGTGTCCTGGGATAATTCTGGAATTGGAAGAGAGGGAAAAGTAAAAATAATTTACCTCTATGTATAATAAAAAGTGCTATGGTTTAGCTCATTTGGTAGAGTGCTGCTGTGCACTCTCCAAAGACTCAGGTTCTATCCCCAGTACTGTAAAAATGGGAGAAGGACATGGCAAACCACTCCTGAGGCAATCCCTAAACAGTCAGCCATTGAGTACCAATAATACCAAAGGATGGCAATAATGCAAATGGACTAGATCACTCATGTAATACTGCTGAGAATGTAAAAAGATAGATCAGTACAAAAAAAGTTTGGACTTAAATAAAAATTGGGATGCATATATATAGATAAATATTCCCACAAAAAGGACATACAAGTAGAAAGGAGATCATTGATAGAGAGGTGGAGGTGGGGAAGGAGGGTCATGAGAGGGTAAGGGGGAAGTTATGTGAGCAATGTACAATGAAATGCATATATGGAAATGTCACAATGAAATACATGTCAGAATGAAACCCATTAAGTTGTACATTAAAAATTTCTAATAGAAAAAGAAGAAGAAAAAGAAAAATATTATTACTTGTCTGGAGAAACCAGAATGATTCAAGAAAAAAATAGTTTTTAGAAAGATTATAAGTAATTTAAATAATATTTACACTTGCTTACTCAGTTTTAGTCTCTAATGCTCTCTATCACTTTTTTAACTACATTATTACGGACAAAGTCAAATTTCAAAAAGCATGCCAATTGTAGAGGTTACTGTGCTCAGTATGCCTTTCTTCAAAAATATATTGTTTAACCCAGCAGTTATACTACTATATACATACACTCAAAAGAATCAGATGCCACATACTTAAACAAGTACATGTATTTTTTCTAGCAGTGCTATTTGTAATAGCATAAGGTGTCATCAGCCCATATATCTGTCTCTGTATGATTTCATATATGTGACACATCCAGAGTAAACAAATCTGCAGAAATATAGTAGATTTGTGTTTGCCTAGAACCAGGGGTAAGAGCTGACTGGGAGAAGAAAAATGGTCCTGGGTTTCTTTTTGGGGGTGGTGAAAACGTTTTAAAATTGATTCTTGTGGTGATTGAATATACTCAAAACTATTGAAGTATTGAATGATACACTTTAGTGGCTGAACTTTATATGAATTTTATCTCAATAAAGCTATTACAAAAAGGAAAAAACAAAACAAAACAAAACCCTATGAGGGGCGCTATGGGTTGGACCTGATGCAATGGTATCTACCAACAACCAACCAGCATAATAAAAAGTACATGTCATAGGTCGAAGCAAGGCAATGGGTGATAACATTATTAGGGAGCAGGAATTTGAAACTGTAGAACGCAAAAGGAAGGTATATGGTAAGCATGGATTGCACATTTCAGCTGAATGATCGATGAGACAAAGCATTACATTACTGGGGAGAAGTGTTTAGCATAAAATTGGGCACATTTAATAGAAATAACATGATTAGAACAAAGGAAAGATCATTTTTCTTTTTTCCATGATGGGGGTGGCATAATTGTTGAGCTTGTCCACATAAAAATTGAGAGCACACCAACAAGAGGACTGGTTAGCAAAAAGAAACAAAACTACATCCTGTGAGGACTCTTCAGGAGGACTAAGGCAATTAAGCCTGGGGAAAAGAAGACTCAGAGGAAAATGACAGTTGTCTTCAAATATTTGAAGGAATATTTTCTTTGAATGAAAATCATTATTTTTATAAGATCATAATCTTACCATTCAAGTTTTGCTTCATATTTCCTTGTATCATTTGTTATTTTACCAACCCTTCAATTTCTGTAACTTTATGATATCAATTAAACAATGAGCAGAAGTTAACGCACCTAAAATTGGCAGGAGGAAATTAAGCTAACACATTCTGAAGAAGAAATCCAACCTGAAGTCAAATGACTGATGTATTAGGATCAAGACAGAGGAGTGACAAATTGGGATGGAGGGCTGGAAGATATTTTGAAGTTATAAAATGAAGAACTCCCTGGAAAATGGAAAAGAATATGGAACTCTTCAAACAGTTTTGAAAACTATGCAAAGCTATTCTCTGCTAGTTCCTCAAGAAATAAGCGGTAAAGCCCAAGGGAAGCAGGATTGGATGAGGCACATCCAAGAACATTGGATGAGGAATGAGATTACTTGATCGTTAACATCAGCAGTTCCATTCCCTAATACCAGCACCTTGGGAAATTTATTTAACCTTTCTTAGGCTGAGCTGCTCTTATGTCTAAATGCACTGAAAACAAAAGGCACATGATATTTTTTAAAAACCATAGATCCAGGAATCTCCTGAATATGGATTATGGAAAACTGATTTCTCATCATATGTTTTCCATCTGAGAGAGAGTCAAAGTCAAAGGAATTGATAGGGTCATTTCTTACTGCAAAGTCCCAGTGGACAGTCTCATCAGCCACTCAGGTATCCTAGAGTGTGAGGCATCATTTCCAGCAGCTAGATTTTTCCTAGGAATTCTTTGTGCATGATATCCTAAGCTGTAGTTCAATTTGTTGGTAAAATTTTCTTATTCCCATCTGACTTTATGACAACTACACTTTATGTTAGATTAGATTGCACTTAGTTTAGCTAAAGTTAAGTATAACCTGATGCTCTATGATTCTTTCTCTATGAGGATCTGTTAATGATCAAAAAACTTTCTCAAAAGAAAATTATTTATTTCTGAATATGGCTTCATTTTGTTCCAAAACTCTAAGAGAACTCAACTAAAATTTCACATCAGGTTTGTGATAAGGCCCATAGTGCATCCTAATGTGCCTCAGATGTTTTTGCAACACTAGATTCTCTGAGTCATGACAGTCAAGTAACACCACTGCAAGTATCCCTTCCCCTTTATCAAGACTATTGGCACTATGGGCAAATAAATGGAGGTAGTGCACATAAATGTGATACATCCTACCTCAAAATCCCAATAAATCCATAAAATATTATGCTTATATTTTGATGAAAGAGGATACGATGTGCTGCAACTTGCATTACTCTTGGGAAAATATATCCTCACATACTCAGGTATGTATCAGTCAACACCTTCATTGACGTGTCAGACATACATGTATCTTATGGAACTATTTATAGCACATCTTCTTCTTGTTCACTTGGTCCTCTAGACATGATGCCATCAAATGGGAAAACTGGAATTGTTTTCTTGAGGAATTATGTGATGAAGAAAGTTTTTTAGGACAAACTCAAAGTATACACCCATTGCTACAGTCCACATCAAGATGATTATGGTAAGTGTACCATTTCTGATGCTTTCTGCTTATTTATATGAGATAGAGAAGGAATGGTATATTGATTAGCTTTTTGTACTGTAACCAAAATATCTGACAGAAACAACCTAAGGGAGGAAAGACGTATTTTGATTCAAGGTTTCAGAGGTGTCTGTCCGTCATGGTTGGGAAAGCATGGCAGAGCAGTTCACATCATAAGCAACAAGAAATCAGAGAAAAGAGCAAATAGGAAGAGGCCAGGACAAGAGATAGCCCCCTAGGAAATGCCCCCAGTGACCTACTTCCTCCAACAAGGCCATACCTCCTACCTTTCACCATCTCCCCGTAGTGCATTTATATTAGTAATGTATCAAAGGATTAATGCAATGATTAGATCAGAGACCTCATGATCTAATTGTCTGTGGAAATGCTCTCATAGACACACCCAGGTGTACTATACTAATCTTCTAGGTGTTTCATTATTTAATCAAGTTGAAAATCAAGATTAACCATTACAAATGGCAAAAGGGTTAAAGTTAAACACCTAAAGACAGGAGCCAGAAGTTTCAGTAGGCTGCTAATAGTCATGATAATACATCTTGACCAATCATTACAATTGGAGCCCTTATTTAATAACACTTACAATAATAATCTATTGCCATTACACAAGATCCTCTGTCTCACAGGAGAGTTAAATGGAATATAATAAAAATAATCATCTTTGAATGGCTCAAATCTATAAAAATAGACTAATCTCTACAGTTATTCTAGAGATATATTTCCTATAGTATCAAAGACTGCTGTTTGGATTTAATAGTTATGAATTCACAAGGGTAACAGGGAAATTATCCGTATTGCAGAATATGTATCTTTCCATATATTCAAAAGCAACCATAGAATCACTGTGTGAACTCACTGAGCTCACTATGACATACTGTCCATCTAAATTCTCTTTACCACCTGATATTCAAAAGACTCATCTATGACCTCTGGATCACAGTACTGTTCTGATTTACCACTCAGTTGTAATTTTTACAGAGCCAATGTCCAAGAATTTCTCCAAAGACTAGGTAATTTTCTAACAGTCAGAACACAATTAATCTTAAGTTTGCCATAGAACTCTTTGCAGAAGACTAGGAAGATTTACAGTGAATACTTGGAATGCCATTAAAGAGCTGTCTGAGGTTTGAATGTTTGTCTCCTATAAAACTCATGCTTAAACTTAATTATCATTATAACAGTATTAAGAAGTGGGACTTTATGAGGTAACTAGGGGGTGATGGGCTTACCTCAGTATTAGAGACCATGCTGAGTAAATTGTTAGGACCTGTGGTCCATCACCAGTATAAAAAAGAAAAAATAAAGACAGCAAGACCACAGGAGGACTCTACACTCAAGAGTGAAATTGGTGGCATTAAAAATAAGACAGTTGTCTCCCTCTTGCTCTCTCCTGCCTTCTTGCCTTTATTATGTGATGATATAGCAAAGTCCTGGTCAGAAACAGGCACCTTAATATCAGACTGTCCAGTTTCCAGAACTGTGAGCCAGTAAATTTCTGTTTCTCACAAAACAAACTAAGACGGCAACCTTTGTTAGGCATGCTTGACCTTCCCTTCACTCAAAGGGTGCAGGGTCTGATTTACAAGTTGGCTCAGAGACTGCAGCTCTCTATAATGTTGAGTCAAGTCACAGTTCTATTCATCAAGCCCTGAGCTATTATTTTCAGATGTAGCAAATCAACTAAGATTTTAGTGAACCATCCATACATTTTAGCTCTAGGAAACACATGATTAGCCAAAATTTCATGTACATAAATTATTCTGTTTACCAATATGCTCCACTGCCCTCAATGATAACATGACCATTTTGCTTTTGAACATTAATAACTAATATCTTGTTTTTGTTACTCTGAGTAACCACCATTCACACTGAGCTCAGGAAGCCATTTAAAGTGGTACTATTTCCCACCTTTATCCCATCCTAAAGATGACAATCATTGAAGTAATTTGTAAAGCCTCTGGAGCTTCTTTCACCAATATGTGTGTACATGTGTGGACAATTTATAATTCTATTTAGCCAAAATCAATATTATCTAGGCCTTCTTACAGGAAGGCCTTCATGATTTATAAGGATGAGTCAATCACACCTAGTAAATCCACTTCAGAATTTCATGTCTTCCTAAGACTTTGGATTCCTAATTTCATATAAAACCAAGGCCTGTCACATTATATGATATAGGCTACTATTTAGTCGAATTTTAACCACAAAAAATCCAAGAAAATTAATAAATCTGCTTCCAGCTACTTGGACTAGTTTGACCTAGCATATTAAATCTACAATCTCTTGTGTTTATGTTATTGTTAGGTGCAGTTGAGTCTGACTCAGTTCATAGGGTTTTCAATGGCTAATTGTTTTGGGATTGCTTTGGAAGTAGTTGCCATGTCCTTCTCCCATTTTGACAGTGCCAAGGATCAAACCCAGGGCCTTAGAGAGAACAATGCAGCACTCTACCAACTAAGCTAAACCCCAGCATAGACTCTTGTTGTTGTTGTTGTTGTTGTTGTTGTTGTTGTTGTTGTTGTTGTTAAATGCCATTGAGGCAGTATCCAACTCATAGCCACCCTCCCTACAACAGGAAAAACAGTATTGTTACTGCTTCTCTGCTACTCATAGGGTTTTCAATGACAGATTGTTTTTTAGGAGTGCCAGGTCCTTCTCCCAAGCCTATAGCACTGGTGTTCCTAGGTGGTCTCCCTTCCAAGTACTAACCAGGCCCAACCAAGATCTAATGGGATCTGATGCCACAGTGGTACAGCTGTAAGAAGACTCTTATGTTGTTGTTGTTGTTAGGTGCCGTCGAGTCGGTATCCGACTCATAGTGACCTTCTGTACAACAGGGGAAACACTATTGTCAGTGCTTCTCTGCTGTTCATAGGGTTTTCAATGGCAGATTGATTTTTGGGAGGGGGTTGCCAGGTCCTTCTCCCAAGAAGAAGACTCTTATAGTTGTACCAAAATTAACAAATTTAACCTGACATAAAAAGATTCCCTTCTCTAGCACATTTAGAACCAACTTCCATACATATTTCCAAGACCTTTTTCTGCTGTAGAATATTGAAACGTACAAGTACATATCTAGGTTTGATTTGTTATTGATCCCCAGGAGCATTCTGAGATATAAACAAAGGTAGCAGATTAGGTAGTAAAGTGGAATAGGGGGTGACTTAGCATCCTTCCCTGTGAAGTCATCCAGGATTTTTAAATATCACAGGATTAGCTTTGACAGGAGAGAAGAATTGCTTCTGCTGTTCCAGAAATTGAGGCAGCTTAAAATTATTCAAGTTTTCCCAAATGTTCCAACTCCAATCCCATGGGATTGAATTCTTTACCAACTCATGCCACTACATGCATCTAGTAGTGTCCTGAGGTAGTCTCACATTGTTTTATATCACACTACCATTCCACAAGTAAAACTCAATTGCAGGCATCACTTCAATAAACTGGTTCTTGTCTTTTGAGTATATAATCACTAATGGAATTGATGGGCCAAATATTTCTATTTTCAGTTCTTTGAGGAGCCTCCATAATGATATCTATAATAGTAATAGTAATTTATATTCACACTATAGTACATAAGAGATTCCCTTTCTATACATCCTCAGCAACATTTTCCATTTTTGTCCTTAATGATAGTCATTCTAATTAGAATGACATAGCATCTTACTATGGCTCTGATTTTGGATATTTCTTATGATTAGTGAAAGAAAATCACTACATAGAATACAGGGGCTGGGATCTAGTTCAATTGGTAGAGTGTTGCTCTGCAGTCTCTGAGGTCCTGAGTTTGGTTCCCAGCACCACAAAAATGGGAGAAGGATGTGGCAATCCATTCATGAGGCAATCTCAAAACAATCAGCCATTGAAAAGCCTATGAGGGTTGCTATGAGTCAGACATGACTCGACGGCATCTAACAACAACAACATACAGAATACATGTCTGCAATCCCATGTTTATTGAAGAACTATTCATAATAGCTAATATATGAAAGCAATGTAAGTGCCTATTAACAGATAAATGGATAAAAAAGTGATATGTATACACAGTGGAATATTACCCCAATATAAAAAGAATGAAATCTTGTCATGTGGAACAACATGGATGAACCTGGAGGATGTCATTAAGTGAAATTAGCCAGGCACCGAAAGATAACAACAGCATGATCTCACTCACAGGTTATTTTTAGGTACTGTTGAGTTGGTATCTGACTCATAGTGACCCTACTACAACAGGTGAGGCACTATTGTCGGTGCTTCTCTACTATTCATAGGGTTTTCAATGGCAGATTGAATTTTAGGGAGTGGGTTTCTGGGTCCTTCTCCCAAGTCTACAGCATCTGGTGTTCCCAGGTGGTCTCCTGTCCAAGGTCTAACCAGGCCAGACCCTGCTTAGCTTCTGAGATCTGAGGGGTCAGATACTACAGTGCTATGGTTGCAGGCCACTCACAGGTAGAAGCCAAAAAAGTTGTTCTCATTGAAAGAGTAGAATTATGGTCATTGGAGTCTAGGAAGGATATGGAGGATAGAGTGGGAAAATTTTATTGATGAGTAAAAATAAATTTATATACAGTTATATATGAGATATAAGTTCTAGTGTGTGAAGGAAAGTAGGGTAACTATAGATAATAATTTCTTGTATATTCCAAAATAGCTAGAAAAAGGATTTTGAATGGTCTCAATACAAAGCAATGACAAATATTTGACGCAGTAGATATGATACTTACCCTAATTTGATCATCACACATTATATACATATGTCAAAATATCATACAATCTCATGAATATATTCAATTATTATATATCAATCAAAAAATCCTAAGGACTTACTATCCTATAACTCACAAATTCTCTTCTTCCTATAGGGGCATCACCTTTCAAATCACGCAAAAGGAGATGCTGGTCTTCTTTACCCTGTAAACCTGGTAACTCTTAGGCTCTAGCTTTCACCTCTGGACTAAACAAAGAAATATCCCAGCTTAGTTGTTGGGCAGTTCCTAAGTCTGAGAGTACACAATTTGAAAATTTTCTTTATAGTATTTTGTTACTTTAAATGAAGTGTATTTTCCAGAAAATGATTCTATTTTTAAAAGTTTGTACCTGATGGAGAGGGAACAGATACCTTTTTTGTTCCAAATCATTTCATTTCACCCTCCTAAAATCTGATTTATGCTCAAGTAAGATAGGGTAATTCTGCCACATACCTGGAATACCATCTGTTGAAAAGAATAACACATTGCAGGAATTCTATAAAACTATACTCAACGAGCAGCAAAGTTGGAATCTGCTTTTTTAAAGTAGTGAGAGGACTGTTATAAATTCATGGGTGTTGTGGGCAACTTCTCCCCACTGTAACTATCTTTGAGTATGACATCATTGATTTCTGATATATACTGGCATACACTAAGGAAAGTATGCTAGTCCTTCTACATATACTGTCACTTTCGTTCTCTCCCAGATTTCCCTGTGTGACATAGGACCCAGACAGAAAAAGAGGTGTACTTCAAGATGCTGGATGAAACCATTCACCCTTACTTATTCTCTGACCCAATGTGGAAACACTGTTTCCAAGGTAACTCAGCTAGTCTGAGAAAGGGCCCAGGACAACCACCCTTAAATCATTTTAACCCATATGATGCCTTTGTATGTAGCTGGTACTTTTGATCTGCTACCAGTGTTATGTTTTCTTTACCTCAAGGGAGGAAACGGGTCAGCCAGGCTGGACATAAGCCTGTCAACAATTTGATTTATGAGGCTTGTGTCCTAGTTTCTTTCCAAAGAACGTTAAACAAATAGACTTTCATTCAATCATTACCAATTTATTCCTTTGAGGTTTGGGGCTCTTAATCCTTAAGATATTGATTAAGTCTCTGTTAGTACTCACAAATTGTATCATTACCAGTATCCTTTGCGAAAATTTCTACAGTTGGACAATCAGATAGAGAGCTGAGAGAATAAAGAATTTGGACAGAAAGTCAGATGAAATGTAGGTTTTGCTGATTTTCCAGTTTTTCCAAGGGGTGTATTTGGTAGCATGGCATAATAATACTTCTCTAGGGTCCTCAGGACTCCACGGAGATTTATTTGAAGAAGGCTTTAGGTTACAAGCACTCTAGACCTAAAGAACAAGAATAGCAAAATCAATTTCTGTCCCTTGAGAATGAATTTCATGATCTTGGGTGAAGGCATCTTTCTCCAAACAGGCACCACACACTTTGATGAGGGTATGTGGAGCCAACCCTACGTATTTGGTATTCCCCATATTGTGAATAGAAATAATATACCACAGTCAAGTTCAAAGCTGAAATTCTTTTTCCAGAAATGACCTTTGAGGATTTTCATCCAAGATGCTACTCTTTTTAAATCCCTAATAAAGGCTTGTCAGATACTGTGTGACATTCTAACATATTACCCCAGCATTAGGATCAATCATGGCCCAGGGCCTGAGATTCAATATATCTTGTGGAAAGGATGCAAAACTTTCAGAATACACTATGGAAAGTTGGAAAATCCCATGGACATAAATTAGCAAATCTGCTTGATATACTTGCATGTCACTGAATATTGCTGAGCAACTTGCTGAGAGTAGAAGCAGGAAGAATGAAATAGGCAGGTCTACAGACATGCTTGTGCATCTCCTCCACACCACAGAGCTCTGGGGTTACTGGACCTTGACCCGCTCACATCATACTAACCCTGGATATCTTGCAAATGCCATTTCTCCAGTAAAAAGAAAGAGACATGGTAGAAAATAACCCAGGAAAAAAAGGATGAGGGAATAAATAAAAGCAAAACTATACCTTTATCTCAATGCAAAGTATGGAAGAAAATGTTTTTCTGTGGAAATTTTGATTTTGTTAGTATTACACTATTTGTGTAGCCATCACTCTTGCTTCTGACAGAGTTTAATGATTTGAAAACTGCCTTTCCAGACATTTCTCACTCCTAGTTAGCTCAAAGGCTGCATTTTATAACCTTGCTGAAAGCACACCTTTCTCCTTCAGAGTCCAGGTCTCTTGTGGAAGCTCTGCTCACTACCTCAGAAGGGCACTGTTGTAAGGTTGCTAATCTTTTGCCTCCATCAGCAAGTACTCTGGAATTAGTGGGTGGCAGGAGAGGAAACAAAGTGTGATCTACCACCCACTGACTTTCTGAAAGCACTTGTTCCCCTGAGAACATCACTCAGCCCTGTACTCCTCTGACTTCAACACCAATGCCTTTTTAAATGTTGGTTATCAATTATTTGGTGTTAATGAAGTTAGAGAAATGAAATTATGAAACACAGTGGAGAACAAGCCTCTGTGTTATTGTTTGTGATGACTTAGCTGGCATGAATGACCCCACACAACAGCTGCCTGAAAAAGATTACTTGTCTTCTCCTGGCCTATTAAAAGTTCAAAGTAGAGGCCCTTGTAACCTTGTAACCCATCTACTTGTAACCCAAAGTAGATGACCCTTGTAAAGAAGTTACATGCTGTGATGTTTTAAAATGATTTCAAAAAAGCTTCCAAAATACGGGTTTTCAACTAAGCAGATGTATTACTCTAGTGACTAACACAATGACACAAAATACTCAGGAACAGAAAGTCATATATCCACCTTGCACCTTGCTCCACTCTCAATGCCAATAAATAAGATAAATATATAGATGGGATCATGAAGCTGCCATCCTGCTTACAACATGAATTATGTCTGAGGCTAAAAACAAAATCAAATCATTCTCAAGCAAAATGTGAGCAAATCACACGCTATGCCTGTATATTGAAATGCCATTCCCCAATTTAATCAAGTAAGCAATAAGTCTGTAGTAAGCACGCATCAAAAAATGGACTTCTTGCCAACAACCACTAAGTAACAGAGTTCCTAAAATTTAGTGGCTCAGATCAAATAATATTTTTTTCTTTCTTTCACATGACTCTATTGATCAGTCAGAGATAGCATAATGACATAAGAGAGATGGAGATTTTAACTCCTCCCATTATGTGTCCCTGCCTTCTCAAGGGTGCCACCCTTGTCATCAAGGTCCACATTCAAGTCCATAGGAAGGAGAAGAAGAAGATGGACAGGTCATGTCCATTCTCTTTTAAGGACATGATCTGAAAATTGGACACATCACTTTGTTCAACTCTCATTCCAACCCAATCTTAGACAATTGGCTATAGGTAAGTCCAGGAAGTCTGAGAATTTTACTTTTTATATGGGATATCTATATATCCAGCTAAAATTTGGAGTTGCAAATTCTGAAAGCAAAAGATAGAGAATGAAAACTGAGGGTGTAACAGTCATCTCAGCCCTGCATATGGCCAGCCACACTCAGCTACAAGGTACTGAGTAAAGAATGTCTGTCTTCCATAGCCCAAGTACTTCTGGCTGCACACCTCCAAGTCCCCACAGTCTCCTTGTGGGCCTTCAGGGCCCCCTGTACATGGAGAGACACTCCTTGATTTGTTCTGAAAACAATACTCTCTCTGGCCCCATTCTCTCAGGCTTTCCTGTAGTGTGGCTAGCTCTACACTACTCTCTAATGCATTAACAGAAAATGTACCTTAAAACTTTTGAAAAACCCTACCCCTTTGGGGGCAGTAACATTTAGGGGCTTATTGTTGTTTTGTTGTTGTTGTTTTTCTAATGCTCCTAACCACCAGAAAATCTTTATTCTCTCAGTTGTTTGACAGGAAACTTTGGAAAGCTTTCTTAGCTTCTGAAGCTTCTGTGGATTCCCTTAGTGAATGTTTTCCATTTATTTCAGTTAATCAAATCCATCATGATGGTCTAGGTTTACTCCCTTCTCTTCCATGAAATCTTCCTTGACTATTTTAACTCTTAAAGGCCATACTTTCATATGAATTTCTCTCAGCTTTTACAGTAATTTTATCCCACAATTTAAACTTACATGCTGTATTGCACAAGCTGTTTACATGTATCGTCAGTGTATTAACAGTAGCTCCTCAATAATATTATCAGTTCCTTGAAGACAGTGGTCATTTACCATGCTCAGTACTAGCTCAAATCTTCAAACCTGATGAATTGATTTATTTAAAGTATTCATATGGTGTTTATTGTATGACTATCATTGTGTAATCCAAACTAATATCCATGAAAAATAATAAATAAGGATAGGGTTAACAAATAAAATTATAATATATCCCAAAGCTTTAGGACAAAATGGCAAGGGAGATAAGGTGTATTGATCACAAACTAGAGGTAAGGGGAAGTCTTGTTAGAACAACTGAGAAGTCAGAGTGTCCTTTGGATTGGTTCTACAAATGAGTAAACATTTTAGAAGTAAATGCTGCAGGATGGCATGGGAAGAGGCCATTTCCATGGGTAATGGCCAAAAACTTGACTTTCTGCCACTTCTGGAATCCAAAGTTCCAACTACAAATGTCAGTTTGGATTCAACTCTTCTAGGAAGTTCTCTTCAGCAAAACTTTTCATGTTTCTTGTACATCAAGACTTTCACAGATCACAAAGGAATTAATTGAATATGCACATTATTTTAACACTATATTATTAATAGATTAAGCAATTATGAAATTAACATTATTTATATGTTGCATATCTATATAAAATTATTATTTATGAATACCACATGGTTATGTAATTCATTATAATTCTTCCTCAGAATGTACCAAGAAAATATCATCCATCTCTCAAAGTAGATCACCTATCTACTTTCTTTTATTATATGGTTTCATATGATCATTACTTTTTTTGGTCTCAGATCATTCTATGTCCCTGGTGATTCTCAGAACTGAGCATTTTATTATAAGAAATCTAATATACCAATCTTCCTCTCCTTCCATCTCCTATTTCTTCTTCTTTTCTTCTTCTGGTAATAGTTTCTTTTCCTTGCTATAGGTATGGTATGAATAATGTTAGAAATTTTTGTTTTGGACAATTAAGTAACATTTATAAGAGGTGACACACAGTAAAAGAGTCATTATTGTTCAAAAATCTATTACTATTTTCTATTTGTTTGTGCCCACTTACATGTATGTGAATACAGTTCCACACATGGCAAATGATGCTTAATTTGCCATATCTACATAGCTAGGATGGTGCATGTAGTGTATACAAAACTATGCATTTGCATGTTTGACCATATGAAGATTGAATTTAGAAAGGAATCGTTCTATTCTCCTTAGCTTTTTTCTTTCTTTCTTTCTTTTTTTTTTTTTTCTTTTCTTTTTTTGTTTCACATTTTGCATTCTGGCCTACAGTGCAACTTCTTAATCGCTCCTGCTTTGGAGTGATACAATGCATTATAGTGGCTTTTATGATTGATTAAATGCTCCAGCTCTGCTACTACATTTAATCAATGGCAGCAACCTGACACAGCTTCATTGGCTGCAAGGTTTACAGATTAAGCTCCACACATTTTAGCTATTTCAAAACAATTATAATGTTTGTAACTGTAATATTGTTAGAGCTTCAGAGAGTGACAATTGTTTCTAGGAAAATAGCATATTCATTTTCTCGTAATTAATTAGAATGCTCAACATTGTTGCAAGGTACATTGCACTAATACCTTGCTTTGTAAAAACTACAATAATGTTAATTCCACAGTTATTTCAATAGTCTGGGTTGTTTTTTTTTTTTCAGTACTAGAGGTAGAACCTAGAACCTTGTGCATTTCTTCTTTTGAGACTGGGTCTCTCTAAGTTGTGCAGGTGCCTCTACCCTCAAAACCTGCAATCTTTCTGCATCAGCCTCCCTAGTCTCCGGGATCACAGGCATGTACTAGAGTTCCCAGCTAGGAATGACTCTAATAGTAAATATTCATTAAAGAAAATGTGACAGTCCAGACACAAGACACCAAATTTGCAAAACATTGGAGAATTTATATGGAGAAAAATTCATTTGTTTAATATTTTCCATGAGAGTGGGGCGTGGTGGCTCATACCTCTAATTCCAGCTTCTTGGGAGGTGGAAGCAAGAAGATCACAGGTCTGAAGACAGAGGCAGCCTGTGTAATTTAGTGAGACCCTGTCTGAAGCCTTAAAGAAAAAATAAAATTAAAAATGGGCATGAGTGCATCTCAGTGGTAGAGTACTTGCAAAACATGCATGAGGCCCTGGGGTCCACCGTTTAGTACTGCGAAAGGAAGAAAGAAAGGAAAAAGAAAGACAGAAAGAAAGATAGATAGAAAGAAGAAAGAAAGAAAGAAAGAAAGAAAGAAAGAAAGAAAGAAAGAAAAAAAGAAAGAGGAAAAGACAAGAAAAGAAAAGAAGAAAGAAAGAAAATCTTCCCTGAAAGGCAAATAAATACATGTGCTCATCATTTTTTTAGTTCTGGTGACTCTAGAAAAGCTTGTTCTCTCTTATATACATTTTTCCAAAATCAAGTAAAAGACATCCCCTGCCCCTACTTTAGGACTCACCTTTCTTCCCTAAGCAACTAGCCCAGACACACTTCATGTTGATTAAAATAATGAGTGACAGACTTGACCAAAACTACTAAAAGACATCTAAGGACATTATTTACCATCTTGTCTGCTATGATTTGGATAAGGGTTAAGTGTCCACCAGGTCCTGATATGCTAAAATTTGATCGTTTATGTGAAGTATTGCTGGGAACATATTCTGACAATTATTGTGTTTAGAAGTGGGGCCCTTGGGAAGTGATTAGAATTAGATAAGGTCATTAAGGTGGAACCCCCATGATGGCATCCTCATGGCTTTGTAAGAAGAGGGAGAAAGACTGTACAGTTATACACACAGACATGCATGTTCCCTGTCTCAAGTATGTAATGCCATATGCCATCTCTAGTTTCTGCCAACAAGAAAGTCAACACCAGATATAGTTCCTTGATATTGAGTCTCCAGAAACATGAACCAAACCAAACCTCTTCTCTTTGTAAGTACACTGCCCCAGGTGTTTCACTATAGTAATGAAAAATGGACTGATACATGGCCCAATATTTTGGCTATGTCATATAATTTTGTGCCCCTCACAAGAAGTATAATTTCTTACCCCTTAAATATTGTTATTTAATATTTGTTCTGTATGATTTTTTGACCTAAAATCCAACAAAATCCTTAAAAACTTCAAAATTATCATTGGAAATATGAAACAAAAGAGAGTTAAAATAGAAATTCTGCTTTGTTTTGTTTTATTTATAATACCAGAGGGTACTCTTAACTAAAATCATACTGTGTTGTTTGCCACCCCTTTAAGCAATTATGAAAATGAAAATAATTCCAAGAGAGGCTACTACAAAAGAAGCCAAGAACACTGAGCAACTCACATTCATGAATGCAACAAAAGTGATGACATTGTTCAGTTTGGGAAACCAGAGCAGAAGAGAGTTGAAACTAATGATCATGAATGATAATTTGCCAGTACTCTCCAAAACCATCAATATGTCAAAAAACAAAGATGGAATCATTACAGATTGAAAGGAACTAAGGAGAAATTATTTAAAAAAATGTAATAAGGGATCTCTGATAGGGTCCTAGAACAGAAGAAGGGACATTAGTGGAAAAACTAACGCACTTCAACTAGGTCTATAGTTAATCATACTATATCAAAGTTCATTTTCTACTTTTGATCATTTTACTATGGTTACATAAGTTTTCAACAATAGGTGAAGCTGGTGTGGAGTTTATGGGAACAGTTACTTTTGTCAACTTTTCTGTCAGTCTAAAATTAATATCAAAAGTAAAGTAAAAATATACATACAAATGATACAGAAAGAGATCACTTATCATCAACTCCAAGAAGGTTACCTTATCAATTAGAATGCTTTGACATAGTACAGGATTCCTATTACATGTAATAGGAATCCAAATTAGATTAGTTTAAAAAACCAGAAACTTTAGGTGGTACGTAGAAGTTCAGAGGGAGGTGGCCTTCCAGATTGTTAGAACTAGGACTCACAGTCTATTTCTGTCATTTTTCCCCCTCTTCTCACAGGGGCTTACTCAGGTGGGATTTCTTCATGACTTTATGACAGATGCCAGCAGTCAATTAGACCAAAATTCCTCTTCTCTGAGGAAGATAGAGAAACTGATCCTCTATAACTTTCTTATTGAAGCAAAGGCCTCCAACCTTAAGCCTCAGAAAACAGAAGTGGATCATATGTCCATTTATAAATCAAAGACCAGCTAGAGATCATCAGGGTTAGTTTAACAAATCAGAGTCCATCCTTGAAACTGGGGAGGGTCTCAGATTCTCTTGGGTAACATAGCTGCATAAGGAGAAGAGGGAAACCTGAGAAAAATCTAATCTGTGCCAGGAAGGAGGAAATGGATGTTTAGGAGGCAACCAAAAGTGTTCAAGACAATTATACTTAGAAGAAATGTTCTTGAAATTTAAAGGTCACTGCTGAATATATAAAACAAAGTACTACTTTTCAGAGTGCATATGGGAACAGTAGTGAGCTAACAACTGAAACGAGCAAGTGCTATAGGTTCAAATGTGTTCTCAGATGAAGAGAATTAGTAAAATTCACATTAGGTTGTGGGTTATGGCCCACCTCAGTATTCTGGATTTGGAGTTTTCTCACAGAAGTATACACACCCAAGACAGAAAACTCGTCTGCCTTTAATCATCAGCCTTTGCTAAAATAGCTTCCATATGCATAGACTGGCCTCAAGTCTACTTATTAGGAAGTTATGTTTTTGTTATTTTCATTCTGTCTTCTAGTATGTCATTAATGTAAGTATTCTACTTTTCTTTTTGGCAGGGCTTTGAGTTTCAGAAGATAAATTCGACATTTTTCTTCTTCTGCACACTGAAGAAAATTTCTGTTAGGCATCTCCCATATTTGGTCACTCCCTGGATGCCATGTTCCCTCTTTGGAAGCAGGGAGATAATACCCGCTTCTGTGTTTGATCTCAATAATGGAAGCACAGTTGGACCACAATTTGTAGGCGATCTGGACACTATATTAATGAATGCAGCCTCACATTATGTGT
Organism: Pedetes capensis; assembly: GCA_007922755.1. Taxonomy (NCBI): domain Eukaryota; kingdom Metazoa; phylum Chordata; class Mammalia; order Rodentia; family Pedetidae; genus Pedetes; species Pedetes capensis. Next base: position 142,536 of record VMDO01001680.1, on the reverse strand, counting down.
TTAATGTGTTAATATTATTTCATATTAAGTTCCTTGGGGAGTGAGGGAGAATGAGTTCCCAGATAATAAACCAACTAAATGTGCTGAATAATAAGACAAATGTCACTTCCATTCTTTTTCCCTCAAACTCCTGCTTAGTGGCCTCTTGAGGATAATAACAATAAAACAAAGTTAAGAAGAAAGTTGGGGGAAACTTAGCAGATGTTTAGCCTATTTGAGCTAGGGGACATGTGCTCCTACAAAGGCCCCAAACAGCCTTCAAACTGCAATAAAATAATCCTTGTTATTGTAGCTGAAGGAATCAGCCTGAATTATCGGCCTGCAGGCATTAGGAATTAGAATATGCATCTATGTATTCTGTGGCCTTGTGAGCAGATCTAACTGAATTGTTTAGAGCAGAGGTAGAGTGAGAGACTGGGAAATCGCTATATCCAGCAAGTCTCCATTTCTCACTCCATTCATTAATGTGCCCTTCACACAGAGCATGGCCTCTGTGCAGAGCTTCTTGCATTGAAGAATAAAATTACTGGTCTCACAAGGCTGAATGGTTCATTCCAATGAATACAAAGAACACTTCTTTACCTGAAAATAGAATTGTAGTGAAGGTCTGCTTTGTACTAGCTTGGTTGACAGAGTCAACTGACTGTGGAAGACAATCCCAACTGATACCAATTTCTCTGGTCTGAATGTAACAAAGTCTCCCTCATTTCAAAACAAATCTGAATTTAAACTACTATCTACATAGTCATTTGACATGAGTATCTTCCAGACATAGATCAGGATATTAGAAGTCTCATTAAGGTCTAAGTACCCTAGAAAGACCCTTATGAAGCACAGTGGTGTTATTATTGGTTTAGCAGAATATTGGCCAAAACAATCTCATGGGAGGAAAATATTTATTGGAGGTTTAAAGTTAGAGTACTTATTTCACAAAGGCAGAAAGGTGTGGTGGTGGCATAGGTGGCTGGGAGAATGGAAAGCAATCTCATCACATGGAGGGGCAGGAGGCAGAGAAAGCTTATTGGAAACAGGGGTCATGGTAAAACCTGCTTCCGAAAGTTTCCATAGCCTCCACAAATAGCACTACCAGCTGGGAATTGAATGTTAAAGTTACATGACCTTTAGTGGACATTTTATATTCAAACGTGACACACAAGATAATCATAACACAAGGTACCACTTGGCATACAGGAGACAAAGTGACAGCAAACATCATATAATTTGTTATATCAGGCCCAGCTGTAGGACTCAGATCTCTTGAAACTTAATTCAAGTTTTTCACTAGAAAATGTTTTTGAAGGATGTTTTTACTGCTCTGCTCTCTTCCTATATTCAGGATGAGCGAGAGAGAAGCACAGCTAAAAGGACCTAGATTTTCCCTCAGTGTTCCCTGTTTTATTAAATTCTTCCATCTTTTCGATGAAAAGCAGTATAATTTAAAGAAACATGAACTAATTTTTACCATAAACATTGTTATTTTATCTTTTTAAAATAGTGTTGGTTACTAAAGGCTATTTGGAGCATGGACTGCAGCTGTAGCACTGTGGCATCCAATCCCATCAGATCTCAGAACCTAAGCAGAGTTGGGCCTGGTTAGTACTTGGATGGGAGACCACCTGCGAACACCAGATACTGTAGGCTTGGAAGAAAGACCCGGCAATCCAATTCCAAAAATCAACCCACCAATGAACATCCTATGAATAGCAGAGAAGCACTGATAATAGTGATTCACCTGTTGTACATAGGGTTGCTATGAGTTGGACACTGACTAGGTGGCACCTAACAACAACAACAACAGCAACAACATTTGGAGGATACAAGGAATGTAGAGGAAAAAATATTTAATTTCAGAATATGGTAGGAAGAGAGTCTATAAAGAAAAAAGTCTAGGTTTATTTTTTATTATTATTGTTTGTTTAGACGGCTGCTCTCAGCTTATTTATGCGTTCTGGAATGTCCTTTCTCCACTAATCTAGACTGTTAAGTATTCTTAAGGCCTCCCTGAAACTTTTCTTAGAGTTCTACTCTGAAGCAATTCTCCTTTCTCTCCTGAGTCTGAATCACTTATTTTGTACATGCTATACACTTCTTTGTAGCTTTTTAGTGCTTGTTGTATTTCAAACTTTCGCTCCAGTGAAACTCAAACTTTTCCAAGGAATAGAGTTTCATCTTACAGTTCTGCGTATCTTTACTGCTGACCACCATGTCTACACATAAAAGCTTGTGAGCAATCTTGTGAATTGTACTTTTATGACAATGATGACCCTGGTAATGATGCTACTTTCAAATGGATCTCTAATTGACTGTCTTTTCTCTGCATATACACTACTCTCACCTTATTTGACTCTTATCTCCAACCACATGTCTCAAAGGAATTTTAAATCCTGTAAATAATACCTGTGTCCTCTCATAGAAAATTATATTCAGGCCTAGAGTTTCTCAGATATAGAAAGATGTTGACAAATTGCTGCAAATTCAGTGGAGAGTTGCTAGATTGATTAAGGGGATGGAGAACTTGATTTATGAGCAAACATTAAAAGAACTAAATATGTAAGGCTGGACTCCATAGCAATTCTGAGTGGGCCTGAGGGATCTGACAACTGCGTATTAGTAGCCAGAGGATGAAAACGGCGTTGCAAGAAGAACTGCTTAAATTAAAGTAAAGGGCCTTCAGTGACACTCAACAGGGACTTTAATTACTGGGGAATAAATATCTTGATATATGAATTCAGTGCTTCTTGAGGTTTAATGTGACTATAAATCATCTAGGGATCTTGTTAAAATGTAGATCCTGATTCAGGGAGTCCAGGGTGGGCCTGAGATTCTGCACTTCCAGCAAGCCCCCAAGTGATTCTGATGCTGCTGGTCCTAAAGACCAGGTGTTCTTATCAGGTCTCTTCTCCTTCAGAAATGTACTTTTGTTTAATTATAGAGTAAAAGCATTTTCTGAAATGAGATATGTAAGTTAAATTATTCTACAATCCATAAAAAGGGAGTTGGGATACAAACCACCTCAACAAGGTAGAAAGATGAGACATTTTTCCTTTTTTGTCATCCATACAGGGCCTGCATACTGTGATGACCCACTTATAGTCATTGCTTCTTCATACTATCTTTCCACTCCTGCCAGATGATAGCATAGGAAGAAAACATATCATCCTTGAAGTTGTGATTATACCAGTGCTATGAGAAAGTTCCTTTTTGTTTCAAAAGTAACTTCTCTACTTTTTGATTAATGTCTGGAATTCTACAGCTACTATTTCATTCCTTTAGTTTAAAGCTTAAAATTTTCATAGTGGAAGTCCCACTAGTTTTTTGTAGCTTAGAACAGATAGCTTTGAAATACCTTCCTGATAAATTTTAACAAAGAACAGAAAGATATCAGGACACTGTTTACTGAGGGAAGAGACAAGAAAAAGGAATGTGAGGACCACTTACCCGTCTCAAACTTAAGAATGAGATCCAAAGAAGAGAGGCTAATTTTCCAAGGTAAGCTGGGCTTGATGGTGCATGCCTGTCACCCCAGTGACTCAGGAGGCAAAGGCACGAGGATCACAAATTGGAAGACAGAGGCAATGTAATTTGTAATTTAACAAGACAATGTCTTGAAATTTAAAAAAAGTAAAAAATGGGCTGGGGGTGCAGTTAAATGGGAGAGTGCTTGCAGAGCAAGTATGAGGCCCTGGGTTCAATTTCCCAGTACTGCAAAGAGAAAGATAGAAAAAGAAAGAAGAAAGGAAGAAAGGAAGGAAGAAGGGAGGGAGGAAGGAAGGAAGGAAGGAAGGAAGGAAGGAAGGAAGGAAAAGAGAAAGGGAAAATAATAATAATAATTTTCCAAAGTAGATGTCTCTTTATAGCTGAAATCCATCTTTCCATATTTTCAGACTAGCATTCAATCCAGAGCACCAAATCTTGCTCTCAGGTCATAACTGTTTCATGCTATAACTATAACCAAGGGGCATCCTGAAGCTATTGAAGCAGTCACTAACAGTTTTTTTCTCACCCAAATTATGTGCTAAAATATAATGTTTCCCTAATCAGTTATAACCCTTGAACATGTGAGTTATAACTTCTATATTATAACTGAAGCAATTAGAAAAAAAATTGGGAAAGTGATCCCAGGTGCTTTCTATCAAACAGTCCAAGGAGACATTGAGTAACTCAGTAATCAATAAAAGTGCCACCAGCTTACTTCCATACATGGAATCAGACAAATGAACAGAGCCAGGACTCTGCCTCCAAACCTGACCATCCTACCTCCTGCTGCACACCATGTTTCTATCTGACACCTAGATTTTGACATCTTCCATTTTTAGAAGGTTTCACACATCTCACTGTTCTTTTATATACATCTTTGAATTTGATTCTTATAGCAATCATTAGCCTGCAGCCATAGCCCTGTGGCATCCGATCCCGTCAGGTCTTGGAAGCTAAGCAGGGTCAGGCCTGGTTAGTACCTGGATGGGAGACCGCCTGGGAACACCAGAAGCTGTAGGCTGGGAGAAGGACCTGGCAACCCCCTCCCAAAAATCAATCTGCCATTGAAAATCCTATGAACGGCAGAGAAGCACTGACCATAGTGTTTCCCCTGTTGTACAGAGGGTCGCTATGAGTCGGATACCGACTTGACAGCACCTAACAACAACAACAACAACAAGCAATCATTAAGGTAATTACTATTACTGCTATTTTCCATTTTCAGGCATATATGTAAAAAAGTTAATATCATGCACAATATCATCTTCAGTCTAGAATCTAGACCCTGATTTTTAGACTTCAAATCTAATGTTATTTTCTTAATCATACACCTCCTCGGTACAGCCAATTATTTCACTTCCATGATAAGTACAGAACTCAGCATTTTATCTGATAAACTGGACTTTAGTGAGTGATGAAAAATCTATTTTGTGTGTTCTTCCATGGTTTTATGATTTTATTCTCTGTTTATTTTTAGTCTTTCACCTTGGTAAATCACAGATATTAGTAAATAGAATCAAGCCTCAATTAACTGGAACTGAAATAACCAGTTTATAAACTTAGCATTTTATTCAGTTCAGTGGGTTAAGAGAAAAAAGCAGAAAGCAAGGAAACCAAAATGAAGCAATTTTACTTCAAAAATACACTGCAAACCCTGGGGTCATTATACATTCAGTGTGAAATCCTCATATTCTGTCTCTATCTTTAGTAGAGCACACAAAGAACTTCATGGCCATTAAGATGTCACCAGGGCACTTTAAGATCCCCAGTCTGCAGAGACAAAATCAATCACATTCAATAGGCTTTCCTTACTGAAGCATAAAACAAATGTGGACATTAAGACAATGCTCAACAGAAATTTGACTAAAAGTTTGTTAAACTGATTTAAGTTCTTATTTCCTTTTGGGATATAATTGCTCAAATTTCTCACTCCCTATATGTTCTGGCTAACTTAGTCTTTATTGTTATTTCTATTTCTTCTACTTTAGCTTATAGAACTGAATATATCTAAGTGTTCCTATCCTTTCCATTGGGATGAGACTTTGAATCAGAGATAAAGCCTGGCTATGATTTACATAGCAGCTCCTATTCCACTTAGTTTTATATAAGTGATGTCAGCATAAATGTTCTATTGATCTCAAACTAGCTGTGTGTAAAGCAATTGATACTGGCATAAAAATACAAACATACGTGCACAAACAAATATGCATATGTATATTATGTGAGCTGTTATGTAAAGAAGTAGCCATATTTGTAATTATTTTTATACATCTTAGTTGATGTAAACTTATTTTTCAACTATATCCAAAGGTCTAACATCTCTTAATCCCTACAGAGTAATAACAATAAACCTGGGGTAGTGTTGTAGATAGATTGCTGTTCTAAAGAAACATATACTGGAGTACATTGGGAAAAATATGTCAAAGAAAGTGGCCAGGACCAGATATTAATAGATACTGAATCTGAGAATGAAACCAACAGAGTCAAGGACCATGTGAAAATCCAAAGTCAATAGTCACTGGAGAAAAAGCCATCTACACATCAAAATGGCTAAAAGTGATTATTAATAACAAATGTGAGCAAAGATTGATGCAACTGGAACTCTCAGCATAGCTTATAAGAATATAAAATAGGAATGGCCAAGAGATTCAGAAGATGGCAGGCTGATAACTCCCACCTTGAGAGCTAGAGAAATAAGAGAGCTTAAATAATGGTTTAAACTTCATACTAAACAGATAGATATAGCCAAAAACTAAAATAAAATAAGAGAGAGTTAAAATATATGGAACTAGGTATATAATATCAACTGCAGAAAAATTTAAAAAAGGAAAAGAAAAAAGAAACAGCATGGGCAAGGCAGAGAGAAGTCACCATGAGAAATGTGGAGCTTTGTCCCAGATTGTTGCTGTTGTGAGGTGTCATCGAATTGGTGTCCAACTCATAGTGATCCTATACACAACAGATGAAACACTATTGTCATGCTTCTCTGCAATTCATAGGGTTGTCTTTTCTTTTCTGTTGCTCAGCAATGAAAAACAATGAAGTAATGTCATATGCAGCAAGATGGATGGAATTGGAAATCATCTTAGGCAAATGAACACAAGCTCAAAAACAGAAATACCATATGTACTCACTCATATGTGGGAGCTGAATCATACTGAAAGGAAGAAAAAAATCCTATTCATAAATTGATATATAAAAATGCACAATTCATAGGGTTTTCAATGGCTGATTATTTATTGAGGGAGTGGGTTACCAGGTCCTTCTCCCAAGCCTACAAGACCTGGTGTTCCCAGGCAGTCTCCCACCCAAGTACTAATGAGGTCTGACCTTGCTTAGCTTCTGAGATTTGACAGGATCAGATGGCACAGTGGTATGGCTGTGGGCTTTGTCCCAGCACGAAGAGAAAATAAACACCTTATCAGAAGTCAGCCAGCAAGAAGATCATCACCAATTCCACTGGAATGATGTGGGTTACTGAGACCATGGAGAGAGTCTAGAGGAGGAGTTTGGAGAGAGAGTCCAAGCCAGAGATGCACCTGAGAAAATGCTGCAGGCAACCTTTTATCATATTGCCCACAGGGCACTGAGTACACATAACACAAAGTGAATTCCATATAGGAACCCAGGGCTCAGATCAACTGCTGTGCACTATCCTGGTGACATGCCATCATCCTGTTGACAAAGTGCTGACAGCACACCTTACAGAGCAAGTTGAGTGAATGAATCCCAAAGCCAAAAAGTGCTGGTAAATACAATGGGTGCAGCACCAGTGACATGATCTGTCATCTTCTCACCCCTATTTGCCCAGTCTGTGATGCAGTTCATCATAGCATGAGTTCCATGTGGGGATCATAGACCTCAGACGGCTGGGGTTGTCACACCGTCATCCTTCTTGCCACAGTTTGGGACCCACAAGTGAGACCCAAAGCCAGGATGTGCCTGTGTGGTGCCGGTGAACCAACCCACCATCATCTGCTGCAACAGTTCTGACTGGACAGTCTGTGGTAAGAATTCAGCATTGTGTGGGTTCCATGGGAGAATACATGCCTCAGAACAATTGGAGGCAATGCACTTTCATCCTGCTAATGTGACCCTGATGGTGCACCCCACTGGGTGTGGTTCACAAGTGAGTCCCTAAGCCAGGTCATCAGAGGGAGTGGCACAGGCATCCCACTATCAGACCCACTGGAGGGACACTGCACCGAAATCCTTGTCTCAGATCTGCTGGCTTCCAGTGAGGGAGAGTATGGGGAAAATCCCATCCCATGTAGTGGAATTGAGGTACAGAGTCTGACACATGGGTGAAAAGGTCAAATCCAGCAACACATAAAAAAAACATACACCATGATCAAGTAGACTTCATTCAACAGATGCAAGGCTGGTTCAAGATACAAAAATAGTCAGCACATCTTACAGAGTGAGTTGATATCAATTCAACATATCAGGAAACTTGCAGGCAGAAATCACACTATCATCTCAATTGTTGCTGAGAAGGCCTTGAACAAAATATAACATCCTTTCATGATAAAAGCTCTGGAGAAGATGGGCATAACAGGGAAATACTTTAACATCATAAAGGCCATCTATGACAAATATATAGCCAATATCATATTGTTGTTGTTAGGTGCCGTCGAGTCAGTATCCGACTCATAGCGATCCTCTGTACAACAGGGGAAACACTATTGTCAGTGCTTCTCTGCTGTTCATAGGGTTTTCAATGGCAGATTGATTTTTGGGAGGGGTTTGCTAGGTCCTTCTCCCAGCCTACAGCTTCTGGTGTTCCCAGGCGGTCTCCCATCCAGGTACTAACCAGGCCCGATCCTGCTTAGCTTCCGAGATCTGACGGGATCGGATGCCACAGGGCTATAGCTGCAGGCAATATCATATTAAATGGGGAAAAATTGAAACCATTCACACTAATATCAGGAACAAGACAACGATGCTCACTCTCTCCTCTCTTATTCAATATTGTAATTGAAGTCCTCGCTAGAGCAATCAGACAAGAAAAAGAAATCAAAGGACTACAGATAGGCAAAGAAGAGATCAAGTGGTCCTTATTCATGTGTGACATGATCCTTTATTCAAAAGATCCAAAAAATTCCTATAGAAAACTTTTAGACCTGATTAACAAATTCAGCAAAGTAACAAGATACAAAATTAACACTTAAAAAATCAGTAACCTACCTTTATACTGATTGTGTACAAGGAGAGAAGGAAATTAAGGCAACAATCCTTTTCACAATAGCTCACCAAAAGATGAAATATTTAGGAATGAATCTAACCAAAGAGCTTCAAGATCTATACAAGAAAAACTTTAAAACATTAAAAAAGAAGTCACAGAGGATGCTGGAAGATGGAAGGACCTTCCCCACTCATGGATTGGGATAATCAATATTATAAAAATGGCTATTCTACCAAAAGCAATTTACATGTTTAATGCAATTCCCATTAAAATCCCAATGACAGACTCTACCAAATAGAAAAAAAAATCCAAAAATTCATATGGAGACACAAAAATCTGCATATTGCCCAAACAATCTTAAGCTGCAAAACTAGGGTATGTGGGATCACAATACGTGACTTTAAACTATCCTACAGGGCTATTATAGGAAAAATAGCTTGGTACTGGGATTTAGCTCAGTGGATAGAGCGCTGCGTTGCAGTCTCTGAGGCCCTGAGTTCAATTCCCAGCACCACAAAAATGGGAGAAGGGCCTGGCAATCCACTTCCAAGGCAATCCCGAAGCACTCGGCCATTGAAAACCCTATGAGGGTTGCTATGAGTCGAATACTGACTCGACAGCACCTAACAACAACAAATGGCACAAAAAGAGGCTTGAAATCCAATAGAACAGACTTGAAGATGCAGAGATACATCCACACAATGACAGCCATCTAATCTTTGACAAAAGGGCTAAGAATACTCAATGGAAAAGAGACAGCCTGTTCAACAAGTGGTATTGAGGAAACTGGATATCCATTTGCAGAAAACTGAAAATGGATCCATATCTCTCAATCTGCATGAGAATCAACTTGAAATGGATAAGATGTCTCAACAGAAAAGCAGAAATCTTAAAGCTACTAGAAGAAAAGATAGGAAACACACTCAAACACATAGGCATAAAAAAGTATTTCTTTAAGAATATTCCAATCACCCAGGAAGTGGCACAAAGAATTGACATATGAGACTAGATGAAATTAAAAAGCTTCTATACAGCAAAGGAAACAATCAATGGAGCAAGAGCCCACTAAATGGGAGAGAACCTTAACATCATACACATCCAATAGAGGACTAAATTCCAGAATTTACTAAGAATTTAAGAAAGCAACCCCAAGACAACAAATAACCCACACACAAGTGGACAAGGAACTAAACAAACAGTTCTAAAATGAAGAATTTTGTAGGGCTATGAAATACATGAAAAAATGCTCAAGATCCCTAATCATTATGGAAATGCCAATCAAAACAACCTTGAGATTCCATATAACTCCAGTAAGAATGGCCAAGGTCAATAAAACAAATAATAACAAATGCTGACAAGGATGCAGAGAAAAAGGAACACTTTTACACTGCTGGTGGGACTGTAAATTAGTTCACCACTTTGGAAATCAATATGGACATACCTCAGAAAACTAAGAATAGAATTGCTGTACAATTCAGCTATACCACTCCTGGGAATATACCCAAAGAGAGAACTCATCATGCCACTGAGACACTTGCATCTCCATATTTAATGAACGATTTCTCACAATTGCAAGAATTTGGAACCTACCAAGATGCCCATCAACAGAAGAATGGATAAAAAAATCGTAGTACATATAAACAATGGAATATAACACAGCAATAAAAAAGAATGAAATGACATCATTTGCAGCAAAATGGATGTATCTGGAAAATATCATATTCAGCAAAAGAACACAGGCTCAAAAAGAGAAATGCCTTATGCTCTCACTCATATGTGGGAGCTGAAACTTAAAAGAAAAAATATACATACATAAGTATATAAAAATGAAGAATTAAACTTAGCTAAGAAGGGGATATATAAACAAAGTAGAAAGAATGAGGAAGGGGACTAGTGAGGGGAAGTGAAGTTTGTGGAAGGTAGGAAGGAGAGGGTAAATAGAGTAAAGGGATAAAGGGGAGAAGCTAATCTCAATGTAAATGATGCAACTACATAAGTACATGTGAAAATAGGGGATTACAACACATAAATGCATATGAGTCTTTCTATATATTACTCAAAAGTTTCCATAAATTTTGTAAGTCAAGGAAAATGTAACCAAAAGTGATGTAATAGTTGCACAGTAGAAATAGCAAATGCTGTATTGCTCTGTACACCACAAAAATTTATTAATAAAGGGGGAAAGAATATAAAATAGTATAGCAACATTGGAAGACTTTTTGGTAATATCTGCTAAAGTAAACATTTACTTATTCATTGACACACAAATCCTACACACACACACACACACACACACACACACACACACACACACACATATATATATTCATGAACATTGAATACATATGGCCTCCAAATTATGTGTATAATAATAATTACAATAACTTTACTTATAGTGGCCAAATTCCAGAAAAGTTAAAATGTTGGTCAATAAGAAAACAGGCAAATAAATGATAATATTTCTATTGTTGCTGTTGTTTGGTGCTGTCAAGTCTAGTCCGATGGATAGTGTCCCTATGTACAACAGAATGAAACACTTCCCATGCCATGCCCAGCACTATGTCAGAGCTTCTCTGCTATTCATAGGATTTTCAATAGCTGATTGTTTTGGGATTGCTTTAGGAGTGGATTCCCATGTCCTTCTCCTATATTTGTGGTACTGTGGATCAAATCCAGGGCCTCAGAGAACACAGAGCAGCATTCTACCAACTGAGCTAAGCCCCAGCCTTAATATTTCTATATAATTAATATGTAAATACCTCTAAAAACCCTAACCATTACATGCAACAACATGGATGATTTTTATAGGTTTTATGCTGCATGGGAGAGATTAGGCTCAAAAAATCCACGATTCCATTATATTTAGTGATTATGAGGGGGAAGATGCTAGCGACTGAAATGAAATATGAAGCAATCTTCTGGGGCATCAAAAATATTTTGTATCATCTTCTGAGTAAGAGAAACATGAGTGTATACATATGCCAAAATTCATCGAGCTTTACAGTATTAGTGTGTTTTATGTGGTTTACTCTTCATACCACATATTATGTCATAATTTTTTAAACATATCTGAAAGTAACAGTAATTCTAAATACAGGAACTGAATAGAATCCACATTCACTTTTCAACTCTGCTTCAGGCCTTTTTTGGAAGACCCAAGTCCCAATTTAGGAAGAATAATTTCAGGACTCTGAAAGACAAAGATGCTAGTCACAATGCCTGGAAACAAATGCCTCAGCAAACCCCTCATCCTTAAATTATCCTCATCAGATAGCATTTGGCTAATGAACCAGGTTTTTCACAGAAGTTGAGTGCACATCAGACAAATGTCCACTGGCCAATGAGTAAAGCTCCAGTAATTGTCTTTCTTCTGGGTATTATGCATATGTATAATTTTTATCACCAATGCAAATTTTTCCTTTAGTTGCTTCATGTCTCCTTCACTATTTAATTCTGCAAATTTTGGTAATTTGCCATGGGAAGTCAAGACACTTGTGAAAATGAATAATGTTACATTATGCATTAATCATATCTTTTATGGATTTTTATTTCTCATCTGTGGATTGCTAGTTTATTAGAAATTGGTCCAGAAGAAATTAAAAGTTCCTAGAAGAGAATAGCAGAGTTGACATAAGATGTTTTTATTTTTAAGATAAGATTTTCTAAGTATAATTCAAACGTACAAAACTCCTCTTCTACTAATTTTAAGGAGAAAGTGAATTGATAACAATTGTAGTATATGCTGGATAAGGTGTAGACTGAATGCATAAACCATGTCTGAGGGGATATACATACCCCAATGACTGCTTTATTGTGGGAAAAAAAGTATTCATCTATGAAGGTCACAATGATTTTTGGATACAATTGTTGCTTAGAATGTTATATAGTTAATTAAGGTGCTATTGATTGAAGATAATTCTAGGATTCTTCAACAATGCTAGAAATTTAATACCTATACAGCCAAAGTATTATCTTTAAGTAGGTTTGAAAAAAATGAAGGTATTTCTATTACAAATCTCATCTTAGAACCACTAATTATTTCTGTAAAGATCTGCCAATTAAAATGTCAATATCTCTTTATTTTCAAATGCCTGTTTATGCCAAATTGTCTTACTTTTCAAAATACAAATCATCAAATTTCCCTCTATTTCTTTATCTAAAAATACAATGTTCTTTTTAAATATTTCTGCAATACTATCATAGATCCAGCATGGTCATAAAAATAATTAAAAGAATCAAGCTCTGAGCATTTCCAGTATTGTTGTTGCTGTTGATAGGTGCTATTGAGTGGAGTCCAACTCATAATGACCCTATGTACATGAGAGGAAAACACTACCAGACACTGTGCCATGGCAAGTACTATTGTCAGTGCCTCTCTGCTATTCATAAGGGTTTTCAGTAGCTGATTGCGTGTTTTAGGATTGCTTCGAGAGTGGATTGCCATGTCCTTCTCCCAGTTTTTCAGTGCTGAGGACTGAAACCATGGTATCAGAGAGTACAGAGCAGCACTCTGCCAGCTGAGCTAAACCCCAGCCCAATTCCAGTATTTTTATTAGATGCCCTCAAGTCGGTGTCTGACTCATAGCGACCCTGTGTAAAACAAGCAAAACACTATTGTCAGTGCTCCTCTGCTATTCATAGGGTTTTCAATGGCTGATTGTTTTTTGGAAGTGGGTTGCCGGGTCTTTCTCCCAAGCCTACAGCACTTGGTGTTCCCAGGCGGTCTCCCATCGAAGTACTAACCAGTTCTGACCCTGCTTAGCTTCAGAGATCTGCTGGGAATGGACACCACAGTGCTACAGCTGTAGGCAATTCCAGTGTTGTTGTTGTTAGGTGCCGTTGAGCGGTATCCGACTCATAGCGACCCTCTGTACAACAGGGGAAACACTATTGTCAGTGCTTCTCTGCTGTGCATAGGGTTTTCAATGGCAGATTGATTTTGGGGAGGGGGTTTCCAGGTCCTTCTCCCAAGCCTACAGCTTCTGGTATTCCCAGGCGGTCTCCCATCCAGGTACTAACCAGGCCGGACGCTGCTTAGCTTCTGAGATCTGACGGGATTGGATGCCACAGGGCTATGGCTGCAGGCTAATTCCAGTGTAGTAATACTTAAATGGATCCATATATCTATGTGGGTAGTATATACTTCATTTGCCAAGTTTATATGAAATTTTGCTGTATTCCAGATATTGTGAGGCTTTTTAGGAATGCAGTGTTAAAAATGGAATGTAAAAATGAAGAGGAAAGAAAAGAATTTAATAAAATTATCACACTATTCAATACCTAATTAAAGTCTGAAATAAACAAACAAACAAATAAACATATGGCCCAGTGAGTCTAATCTAGAAGGAAGTGTCTAGAAGTGACTTGAGATAAAATCTGAGGGCTAGTGATAAATAACTGGTTGGGTATGTGAGCATTTCATATAACAGGGTATACAAAGAGCCCTGAGCTAGGAGAAACAAGGAGTGTATTAGTTTTTTCATTGCTGTGACCAAAATACCTAGAACACTTAAAGGCAGATGTATTTATTTTGGCTTACAGTTTCAGAGATGTCAGTCCATCAAAGCAAGGAAGGCATGATGGGCAGAACACTTCATATCATGGTGAAGAGGAAGCAGAGCAAAAGCATACAGGAAGAGACTGGGGCAAGATATAGAGCTCCCAAGGACATGCCTCCAGTAAACTACTTCCTTTAACTATGTCCCACTTTCTATGTTTTACCATCTCCCAATAATACCATTATATTATGAATCTATCAAGGGATTAATGCATTGATTATGCCAGAGACTTCGTAATCTATTTTTCTCTGGAAACATCCTCACAGACACAGAGGTGTGCTTCTGTAATGGCCAAAGTGTTTCTTAATCTAGTAAAGTTGACAATCAAAATTAATCATCATATAGAACTTTCAGAGAACCAAACAGAAGACTTGTGAGCCTAGAAAACAGAGAATAAAGAGCAGAGTGAGAAGAGGCTAACATGGTCTTGGGAGGCATGTTAAGGATATTTTCGTTTCCAGGGCAAAGGGACACCATGGAGAAGTATTGTAAGTAGGAAGTGTATAAAATCAAGCAGCATTTTGAAAAGAGCATCATGCCACTGTGAAGAAGACAAATCAGAGTTGAGCATGGTGTTTGAAAAAACATCATCAGCATGCTGTCATATAGTCCAGGAGAGAAACAAGAAAGTTTATGTGGCACAGTTTTCACAGTGGTTATTAGTCCAGATTCTACAAACCTATGCTCAAATACAGTTTTGGAACATATGCACCACTAGGAGTAACAATATGTCCATGGAGAACTGTAGATTCCAGGGCTAAGAACAAGAAAACACAAGCTGAGCCTAGAATAATTTCAAAGTAAGAAAGTGCTTGAAGATGGCAAACACCTTATAAACATCTCTTCCAGAGATGTCAGCTGAAAGGGGTGCCCTCTGGCCAAATCTGAGACAACTGTGCAAAACTTTTTAAAGGATAGTAGTAAAACATAATACTTTATGTAAAATGAGAATGCATGAGTCAATTAGTGATATGAAGGAAGTGAAGGAAGGAATGAAGGAAGGAAAGAAGGAAGGAAGGGAGGGAGGGAGGAAGGAAGGACAGAAAGAGAGGGAGGGAGGGTGGAAGGGAGGGGAAAAAAGGAAAAGGGAGACAGTTAGAAGGAAGAGAGGACAGAAAGAAGGAAGGGAGAGAAGATAAGAAAGAAAAGGAAGAGAAAGGAAGGCTTCTCTTCAGAGTAAAATTCAAGTAATAAGTGTAGAAGTAATGCTGGAATTGGAAATTTAACATCTAGTAATTATCATCATAATAATTGATTAAGCATGGCTAGGGATGTGGTTCAATGGAAGCACACTTACCTAGCATGTGGGAGGCCCTGGGTTCAATTAATAGCACTGCAAAAAAAAAGTTTAATAGGCAAGAATAATCAAGGGATGCCAATAATAGTGGGCAAAACTTGGAGAAGAAACAGGACATTTGTATAACCTCAAAGTATCTCCTGACAGGATACTCATTAAATATAAAGACAAAAATAGTAACATTACAGTGGAACCCCTAGAAGACACCATCTCAACCAAGGGTCTCAAGTTAACATTAGTAGTAATGGGACAGATATGCATAAGCATCCCCTGATGTAAAGCACTGACAAGAACACGAAATCTTCTATGATGTTCCTGCCCATAACACATAGATTGACCCTAATTATAAGAAAATATTAAACAAACCCAAAATAAGAATCACTCTACAAAATAATTGGGCTGTATTCTTGAAGTTAATGTCATGAAATAAAAAGATTATGGGACTATTCCAAATTTAAAAGGCTAAAAAAATATGAGAAATAAATATGGTGTGTGATCTAGGATTTTTTTTCTTTTGACTATATAAGACATTATTGGGACAGTATACAAATGTGAATAAAATTTGCTGTCGTTGTTGTTAGGTGCCATCAAGTCTGTGTCCAACTCATAGCAACCCTACATAAAGCAGATGAAACACAATTGATAGTGCTTCTCTGCTATTCATAGAGTTTTCAATGGCTGATTGTTTTTTGAGAGTGGGCTGCCAGGTCCTTCTCCCAAAATAAAATTTGTAGGTTACATAATATTACTGAAATAAATTAATATCTTAATTTTTATTATCTATGGTTGTATATATCCCCATGTGTCTGTCAGCTTGTCATATGGGAACTTGTTTGTTGCTGTGATGCTGGAAGTTATGCCACTGGTATTTCAAATACTAACAAGGCCACATATGATAGACAAGTTTCAGCTGATCTTCCAGACTAAGAATAGGGAGAAGGACTTGCCAGCCCATTCCTGAAACAATTAGCCATTGCATACCCAATGAATAGCAGAAAAGCATTGTCAAATATAATGCCAGAAAATGAACACCCCCAGCATGGAAGGCATGCAAAGACAAATGGCGAAGAATTGCCTCCTCAAAATGGAGTTGACCTTAATGACAGGAATGGAGTAAGGGCCCTGGGACTTCCTTTTGCTGGTGTGGCTTGACTCAAAATGAGAAGAAACATAGTGGCCACAACATTAGGTCAAACATAAAAAGATTGTGTGCATGACACAGTTTCGAGCAGTGTTTCATCCTGCTATACTTATGGTTCCTATGACTCAGATCTGATTTGATGGCTCCTAACACCACCATGATTACATAAACAAATTCCTTATTTTTAGAAAATGCACTGGATTATTTGGGGGTAAAGAAATATCTTCTAGACACAACATGTTGAAAGGATAAAAATAGTAAGGCAAACATGACCAAATGCTCATATTTGGAAAAATTGAATGAAGAGCATACAGGATCTTTTTTTTTTCTTGGAACTTCTCTACTTCTGGAATTAGGTGGAAATTAAAAAGTTACAAAAAATTAACAAAAGGCAAAAAATAACAGAACAAAGAGTCTGAGCATGGAATGTATGTGTGAGTTTGAATTCTGACCTGTCCAAACTTGAGGTTCACAATTTATAAAATGTGGATTTTAACAGAATTTCCCTCCTTCGGTTTTTATGAGAGTTAAATAAGTTAACACATGTAAAATGCTCAATAAAAATACCATTAAGGTTGAAACCACAGAACAGAGAAGAAAGCAGACAAACTCAAAATACTCTAAGGAGTTGAGAGATTCTGTATTGTTCCCAGACCATTCAACTCTGTCACTTGTTGTTGTTGTCAGGTGCTGTGAATCACGTCTGACTCATTGGGATGCTGTGTACAACAGAAGGAAACACTCAGTGACACTGTGCTATGCCAGGCACTATTATCAGTGCTTCTCTTCTACTCATAGGATTTTTTGATGGCTGATTCGTTTGGGAATGAGCTTCAAAGTCCTTCTCCTCTTTTTGCAGTGCTGGGGACCAAGCCTTGGGCCCTAGTGCACACAGATCAAGCACACTAACAAATGAGCTAAACACCACTCTAGGGTATTTTAGCTAAGGCAATCACCTTCTGGAGTTTTAACTTTCTAAGAGACATTCTCATCCATTCCCTAATCTCCTTCACTGATTCTTCAGAACTTTCTGGTACATGGTGTGCTAAAATCTGGTAGATGATAAAAGAGAAGTAATCTGACTAGTATAAAATTAGAAAGCTAAAACAAACACACCTAAACACAGTGGCAATATTATAAATGGTAATGAATTTGGCACTGGACATTTTACGTACTTACACATAATGAAACACTTAGAACTGATCACAAATTATGTCAGATGTTTTTGTCCTTAACCAGATCAGAATACAGAGGAAATTTCACCTCCCCAAATAGGAGCATGGTATATCTATTTATGAGATCTAGGTTACCCTGGATACAAATAGAGTTTGGATATGTTGCTGAAATTCTTTCTCCCTGAATTGTTTATAATTTAAGCCAGTTCTCTCATTGCAGAAGTAAATATTTTTTCTTTCTTAGTTCAAGAAATTTCTGAAGCTATACATCTAGCAGAACTATGGGAATGAAAACTTCCCTGATCTCTTTAAATCATACTATACAGAGGCTCCTACTTCTTCTCCTGCAAAAGGCCAATGCTGTCAAATAATTCCCCATTGTAGAGGACAATCCCTGTGGATAGTTCTGTCCCTGGCCCTTATAGGAAAGTATGTAGTCTGATCCGTCATGTCATGTCTCAAGGAAGAAATCAGAAATCTATCAGCTTTCAAGGCCTGAGTGATGGGATCAGGAACAGCAACAACAACAACAACAACAACAACAAAAAGCCCACCTCAAATTTGGGCTGGTAGGAGTAAAGTTGACAGTAGTACCCAAGAGGCCATTTGTTTTACTTATTTATCATCTGTCAGTGCAGGAAGCAAAAGGAAACTAAATAGGACATAGCACTCAGTACAGCTTCCAAAACTTGCCTTTACTTAGGGGACATTTGTGAGGAATACAAAAAGAGTCTCACTAGAGAGTGTGTGCACTGGCAATAGGATGAGTGTATAAATTATCATTTAAACTTGAGACCTATTTAGAGTAAAAGGGGCTCTATTAATAATTATTTCAGCACAACAGCCATCTATCAAGACTGCCCCAGGCAAAGCAGAGTATATGCGTACAACAGGGATGAAAATGTTGGAAAGAGATTTATTCTAATTTTACCAAATAACTGTCCAGATTCCAAACTCCTTTTTCTAGAATATTAAATATTAAAAAGAGATTTTATAACTCCAATAGCTCACTCTTTCTACTTTACAAGCGAAGATGACAGAGGCAAAGAAACTAACAACTACAGAAATGTCAAGTGACAGAGATCAGAAATCTTTTAGGATCTTACTAACTCATCTAAGAGTCTAAGACCATGCTTTCAAACCACTATATCAGATAACAGAAGCCAATTTAGTTTGTATCCAGAAGATTTTGACATTGTCTGTCTCTTTATCATGCTCAGTTGAAAATAGGGACCCAAATATCATATCCTGGGCTTATTGTTCACTCTCATTACTCAGACCATAATGGCTGAGAAGTTTGACTCATTGAAATGAAGGCATAGACATAGAGCCCAATAGACCATTACACCCATGAGTAACATGTTTGTGCATGAGGCAAGGCATGTAGACCCTGATTGACAATGTTATGGAAGCAAGTATATCTGTATCTATGGGAGAACTATATGCATGCATGTGGTGACACTTTCTCTGGGGAAAACTGTGTCATTGTGTTAGGAAGAGTTGAACATAGCCTTCAAGAACATCAGACCGAAGATTTCTACAGAAGCATGGTACCATCTTCTGCCTTCAGGACCAGATCTTTCCTTCTCTTTGCAGAAACCCAGAAACTTACTTGATTCATTTCTTCTTATGAGTGATTTTCCTAAACCGGCAACTTCCAAATCCTCTTGTGCTCACATTTTTCTGCAATTGGGCTCTGCTTCTGCCATTCCAGGTCTACGACTCCATTTACTGATGGAAAATATATATATATATACATATATATATACATATATATGTATGTATGTATGTATATACATATATATGTATATATATGTATATATATGTATATATATGTATATATGTATATATGTATATATATGTATATGTGTATATATATATGTATATGTATATATATGTATATATATATGTATATGTATGTATATACATATATATGTATATATATATACATATATACATATATATATACATATATATGCAAATTTTTTCCCTTTAAGGTAGATTTATCTCCTGCATATAAGTGAGAACATGTGGTATTTCTCTTTTTGAGTACGGGTTATTTCACTTAATAATGATACTCTCCAGCTTCATCCAATTTGCTGCAAATGACATAATTGCATTCTTCTTTACTGCCTAATAATACACTATTGTATATACATGCCAGAATTTTTTAGTCCAGTCTTCTATTGATGAACATCTGGAGCAATCCCATACCCTTGCAATTGTGAAGAGTGTTGCATTAAATATGCATGTATAGTAACACTTTGGTAAGAAGACTTATCTGCCTTTGGGTATATTCCTAGAAGTGGTATGTTGTTGTTGTAACTCATAGCGACCCTGCATACAACAGTCGAAAAACTATTGTCAGTGCTTCTCTGCAGTTCATAGGGTTTTCAATGGCAGATTGACTTTTGGGAGTGGGTTTCCGGGTTCTTCTCCCAAGCCTACAGCACCTGGTATTCCCAGGCGGTCTCCCATCCAAGGACTAACCAGGCCCAACCCTGCTTAGCTTCTGAGATCTGAGAGGATCGATGTCACAGGGCTACAGCTGCAGGCTAGAAGTGGTATAGCTGGATCATATTGTAATTCTACTTTTACTTTTCTAAGGTACCTCAGTGCTTTGGATTTAGCCTAGTTGTGATAGTGCTGTTTTGTGCTATCTGACGTCCTAGATGTAATCCCTAGCACAGCAAAAATGGGAGAAGGCCATGGCAACCCACTCCTGAAGCAATCCTGAAACAGCCATTGAAAACTCTATGAATAGCAGAGAAGCACTGACATACTGCCAGGCATGGCACAGTGTCAGGGAGTTTCATTCTGTTGTACATAAGGTTGCTATGAGTCAGACCCAACTCAAAAGCACCTAACAACAAGAACAACTTAACTCCACATTGATTTCCATAGTGGTTGAACTAATTACAGTCCCATCGGTAATGTAAAAGTGTTCCTTTTTCTCTGCATCTTTGTCAGCATTTGTTGTTACTAGTTTTGTTAATTTTGGCTGTTCTTACTGGAGTGAAATGGAATCTCAGTGTAGTTTTGATTTGTATTTCTCTAATGGCTAGGGTAGCCTGCAGCCATACCACTGTGGCTTCCAATTCCATCATATCTCAGAAGCTAAACAAGATTGGACTTGGTTAGTACTGAGATGGGAGACCACCTGGGAATACTAGGTGCTGTAGGTTTGGGAGAAGGACCCAGCAATCCACTCCCTAAAAATGATCATCTGTTGGAAACCCTATGAATAGTAGAGAAGCACTAATGACAGTGTTTTGTTCGTAGGGTCACTATGAGTCAGACACCAATGTGATGGTACCTAACAACAAAAAATATAGCTAGGGATATTGAAGATTTCTTCATGTGTTCATTAGCTGTTTGTACTTCTTCTTTTGACAGCCATTTTTTCAGTTTCATTGCTCACTTATTTATTAGATTTTTACTTTGGTATTTAATATCTTAAATTCTTTGTAAATTCTAGAAATTAATCTTGTCAGATGTGTAGGATACAAAGATTTTTCTCCCGTTCTGTAGGATTTCCTTTTGTCCTGTTGTTTCCTTTGCTATACAGAAGGTTTCTAGTTTTATGTAACCTCATTTGTTGATTCTTTGTGCAATTTCCTGAGCTATGGGAGTCTTGTTAAGGGAGAACTTGCCTATATCTATGGGTTAGAATGTGTTCCCTATCTTTTCTTCTAGTAGTTTTAAGGTTTCTCATTTTATATTGTGATCTCTTATCCATTTTGAGCTGATTCTTCTACAGATTGACAGGTACAGGTTTACTCTCATTCTTCTACATATGAATATCCAATTTTCCCCACACCATTTGTTGAAAAGGCTATCTTTTCTCCAATGTACATCTTTGTCCCCTTTGTCAAAGATCAGGTGGCTGTTGTATGGGTGTATATATGGATCATCTATTCTGTTGCATTGTTCATCATGACCATTTTTATGTGAGTACCAAGCTGTTTTTTACCACTATGGCCTTTAGTATAGTTTGAAGTCAGGTATTCTGATGTTCCCTGCTCTGTTTTTGCTGCTTTGGATTGTATTGGCTATACATCGTCTTTTGTGCTTCTATATGTACTTTAGGATTTTTTTCTATTTCTGTGAAATACACCATTGGAATTTTGATAGGGACTGCATTGAGTCTGTAGATTGCTTTTAGTAGAATAGCATTTTTCACAATATTAATTCTTCCAATCCATGAGCAAGGGAAGTCCTTCTATCTTCTAGTATCTTCTGTGATTTCTTTCTTCATTGTTTTGAAGTTTGCATTGCAGAGTTCTATAGGGTCTTTTGTTAGATTAATTCCAGAATATTTAAAATATCCAAAATACTCAAAATATTTTTTGGTGGACTCTTGTAAGTGGAAGTGTTATTTTGATTTTGTCTTTTCCTAAAACTGACTACTTTTACATATCCTTTTCTTCAAAGTTCCTAAGCACTATTGTCTGGTGATGGCAAAAATAAAAACAGCAATACAATTTTTCCTGGCTTATCCTGAGATGGTGGAGCAGATTGTGAATACCATAATTTTAGACTTCTTGGATAAAGTCCTGTCTCTGTTCTCTATCAGTTCTATAACAATAAGCAAGGTAGTCAGATTTTAGTTTTATCTTTTGAAATATGGAAATAAATATCTATGCCTATGTCATGAGAATCTCTGAAGATTAAATAAGGCAATACAGGTGATACATGAGAATAATGCCTAGCACACAGTGAGCACCACAAAGGTGTTAGGCATTGTTATTATTAACCTCACAGCACCTCTCAGCCTGATATCAAAATAATGACCCTACGATTCAACCTTACCTGTAGTATTGAATCAGATGGAATAATTTGAAGAAACCAAGAAAGGTCTGCAGCAATCAAGCATATCTTCCCCAATCATTGTTAAAGACTGACATCCTTCCTTATAATAACTTGGGTTAAAATGCCTAATCCTTAGAAAAAGTTAAATTTCAGTGAAGGTAAAGAACTAAAACTAAATTTTTATAAGAGAAAAGGAAAACAAGACAGAGAACATGGTTTTGTTGAGCCCTGAAGATCATGTCACAAGTCAGGTGATGTATACCTATAGTTTCAGCTACTTGGGAGGCAGAGACAGGAGGAATCTCAAGCTCAAGGCCAGGCTTGGCTACATAGTGAAACCTGTCTAAGAAAAAAAAAAGCAAAAGAAGAAGAAGAAGAAGAAGGAAAACCAGAAAGAAAAGACAAGAAAAGAAAAGAAAAGAAAAGAGCATATGACCAAGACAGAGAATAAGAACAATCAACATTCAGTCTATTCATTGTGATTTTGTAGAAGGCTAAGGGACCAGTATCCAACCACCTCTGAACCTATTTACTCAGGAATACAAATACCCCTTACTTTCCAGGTAAGGGAGCCAAAGTTAAAGATGCTGGTTCACCCAAAGCCACACAGCAACAGACTGTTTTACATGTTATTGTGCATGTATACATTGCTTTTATATTTACCTTTTCTTTTATCCAGTGTTACACAGTAAGTAAGTGCCAGAACTGAAATTCCACCTAAGTCTTCTAATTCTAACCCTCATCAGCTTCTCATTGCAACTGAGCTAAAGCTTTCTCTGCCAAAGCTTCCAGATCATCAGGCAGGGATTCACTCCAGGTGAGACTGCATCAATATGAGAGTGGGAGATGAAAGTGGATAGAAGATAAATAGGGGGTTTGCAATTAAAAGAGAAAGACAGAAAGATAGAAAGGAGAGAGAGAGAGAACACCCTAGAGTTGTAAAGTTATAAGCAAAGTATTTATGCAGTTTATTTGCTTATAAAATGGTGGAAATAATATTTAACTGTTACAAAGACTAAGTGAATTAACATATATAAAATGTTGGGCAGAGTATACAACACATAGAAGATACCAAAACAGAATCCTCTCTTCCATTTTTTCCCTAATTGTCAAAACTCAGTCTTATTTCTGCTCTGTCATACCTGTATTCCATCCCCATCAGGATTCAGAAAGTTCAGAAGATATGGGAAATAATTGCCAAGAAAAATAAAGCAAGGACTAAAGCAACACCAAATAAGAGAGTGAATGCTCTGGGCAAAAAGAACAGTGGCCTTTCCCACAGGCACTGAACACAACATGTGTCTTTTGAGCAAGTCAGTGCTGCAGCCCAGAAGGAAGCAGCTAGGAACCTCCTGATTTCCTTACCACTAAACAACAATGGGGCTGGGATTTAGCTCAGTTGGTAAAGCATTGAGCTGCAGTCTCTGAGGTCCCAAGTTCAATCCCCAGTACGGCAAAAATGGGAGAAGGACCTGGCAATCCACTCCCAAGGCAAATCCCGAAACAGCCGTTGAAAACCTATGAGGGTCCGGATACCTGCTTGACGGCACCTAACAACAACAACAACAAACAACAATGAGGATGCTAGCCCTTGGGGGCTTTTTACTTGTACCACCACAACAAGATGCATTCCCTGATGCTCCTTGGCCCTAACCTTGTCAGCAATTTCTGCCCCCTTTGACACCTTCCTTAGGCTCCTGAAAGATGTTGCCACACGAAAGGGAGGCTTGGAACTCAGGTGATACTCTGCTCATCAGTGCTAAGCCCTACTGTGTCAAGGAGAATCTAGGGCCCTAACTATACAGGCAAGAGGCTGTCTTGTCTCCTGGCTGCTAGAAGAGCTACAGCAGTTAGTGCTCATTAATCTGAGATAGCAGCTGGAGAAATCAGAGAGGATGTGGCCAAAATACTTGGCAGGTGACAAGTTGGTTTCCTTTATTAAACTGGTGGCTGTGATATCATCCTGCACAGATGTGTCATTTATCACCCTGCCATATTTTCTCCCATATCCTACCACTGCCACCCCTCACTATATACCCATGTAGCCTCTTTTGGACCTAACTCTACACAGCATAGCCTGTGTAGGAGAATAGCATTGTTGATACTGCTGAGCTATATCTAACTATCCCTCCCCCTTAATATAAAAATAATTCATTACAAATGACAGATTTTACAGAAAGAGGTGTAGGGGGGAATTAAAATAACAAGGATTTGTCACTAATTTGAAAATATTGCTGATGAATCATTACAAATGATTATTAACTAGCAAGTCAAAGACATCATCAGACAGGGCTCTGCCTCCAAAGGTCAACGATTTATGAACATGAGATGCTACTTTTACACAGCAGACTAATCATAAACATGGAATGAATAATTGTTGAATGCAAACAGAGTAGTGTAGAGGATAAATAATACAAGCTCTTAAGGGGTCAGCTCCAAGGAATACACACTTGGGTACAATTCAGGAGAAAAAAAAGTGAAAATCATAGTATAATCAGCTTTTCTCCATAAGCAAATATTTCATGAAGCTGAATGTTAACTCCTTAAATACCCACATATCTAAATTCATTGGTGAAGGCATATGATTTCCTACTATGTTAAATGGAACCTCAAAAACTCACTTCTACTAAGTAATAACAAATATCCTCACATTATTCTTTCCCCACATCTCTTGTGAATATGCTTCTCCAAGAAGTGTTCTTCTGTCATTTCATGTGTTTTCTCATGTAATATAAGGTTGAACTCAAGATCTTACAGATAGCTCAAGTTTCCTGAAACTAGGAAACTATGAAGTAGTACACTTCCTGGAGGAGAGAAGAGGATTTTAATGATGGAGATTTCAGCAACTCACAGAGGTCTGTCATACCACAGGCTGTCACTGGACATGTCATGGCAGAGCACATAATATCAGTGACCAGATATACACCAACAGAGACTGGCCTTGGAGACAAAAATGATGGCTTCAGGAATTGCCAGTGGACTGAACCTTGCACTGGGTTGATTTGCTATCTGCTTCAGTTACTGTTTAGAGGAAATATCCACAGAGCTCACCTGAGAGCCTGGTCTTCATCATCACTCCTAAATGTCTCCCCCTTCACCATGCCACATTGATCCAGATGCTTACCTCTGCTGCCTGCTCCTTCCATGCCTTTAGCATAAATCTTGCCTGTGGCTGTGACTAGTTATGACATTTGGCCATCTTTTGGGGTCAGGTTCTCCCAGAAGCAGCCTCAGAGCCAAGGGTTTAAGTAAAAGTGATTTATTAAGACACATCCCTGGAAGAAAGCAGGAAAGGAGTCAGGGGAATTAAATAAGGGTAGGAAAAAAGTCAAACATGTCTTGGCCTCAGCCAGATCCCATGAGGAGTTGTGAATCATAAACCACATCTCAGAGCTTGTTCTACCTTGAGATGAGGGAGTTGGGCTTTAGTTTGCCCACAGCAGCTCACCACTGACTATGATGGTGTAGATTTCAGGGTTGGGGTGGAGATATGAATTCCTAGTTATTTTCTGTTCTCCAAAGAAACAGGTGTTTCCAGTAGCCATAAATAATGCTGTCATGGTCATAGATGATATCTGTTAGCAGCGATCCTGGCTGAGGTTGTGAGGAGGGTTCAGAGATCTACTAAAAGGGATCTGAAATTGGGGTGATTTAGGCAGGCAATAAAACTGTACTCTCCATCATTCAACAGCATCACTCTATGAACATTTATTCACTAAAATCATTGAGTTGTATGTAAAAATAAGTGAATTTTCTCGTATATAAATGATACTTTAATAATAATGAAGAAATAGAGAGGGAAGAGTAATTGAAGACAGAGTATGAGACTGCTTTTTGGAGACTGCTTTTTGGAGACGATTAGCACAAATGAGAAAAGAGGTAGATAAATGGGTGGTATCTCAAGGCAAAAGTGAGATTTAAGTGGCAGCCTTTTGGCTGTTGTTAGGTACTGTTGAGTCAGATGTGACTCACAATGACCCTCATAGTGTTTTCAATGGCTGATGGTTTGGGATTGCTTCGGGAGTGAATTGTCACATCCTTTCTCCCATTTTTGCAGTGCTGGAGATCAAACCTGAGTCCTCAGAGAATGCAGATCAGCACTGTACCAACTGAGCTAAACCTCAGCTCAGTCTTTTTTTTTTTTTTGATGAAAAAAATGCCATTTTGTCTGTCTGCTAGTGTAAATAACTAGAAAGGGAAATTCTTATAACAGAGAAAGTAAAGGGAAGAATTGCTGGAGTGATATTCTAAAGTACACTGGAGTGATATTCTCAAGTAATGACTACTCCCTTAGCTGACAGAACATGTGAAATAATACACACACACACACACACACACACACACACGTATGTGTCCTGCGTGTTGTTGTTAGATGCTTGGAGTCGTGTCCAACTCATAGAGACTCTCATAGGGTTTTCAATGGACGATTATTTCAGGATTGCCTTGAAAGTGGATTGCCACATCCTTCTCCCATTTTTGCAGTGCTGTAAATTGAACCTGGGACCTCAGAGACTGCAGAGCAGCACTCTACCAACTGAGCTAAATCTCAGCATATATATATATATATATATATATATATATATATATATATATATATATATATATTGCTTTCCTTAATTATCTCTTCCTATGAAACTGATTATTATACATCCCCAAATATCAGATCAGAAAACTGAGCTTCCAGAGATTAAGGACACTACCCAAGGACACATAGCCAGAACAAAAGGTAACTTCAAACTTATCATTGATGCTAAAAACATTTTTTGCTTTCCCAGACTCCAGCCTATCTGACTTCATTACTGACTCAATCTTCCCCAGACTAAGCTCACTGTACTACCTAAGGCAGAACATGATTCAATCTTATAAAATCAATAACTTTCACTTTCTTCAAGATACTAAGTCAGCAAGTGAAACTTAACCCCCACCTCAGCCCATCAGTAAACTACATGTGATGTGGATATAAAATATTTAAGCTGGAAAACTTGAGAGACAGCATCAAGGGAAGAAGCAAAATGGTTTTATTCAGAATGTATTATGGAATATATTACTCTTCCCACAAAGAATACCTTTCTCCTTAGATCCTAATGAAAATGTTAATTTTTCCTCTAGAGACAGTGAGTTTTAAATACTCCTAGTGGGATGGAATATAAGAGAGTTAATTGTACATGACACCCACACACAGAGCTGGCCTACAGAGTACTATATCTCATTAAAATTTCCAGGTGCATCCTGAGGATACCATTGGAAAAAACTTTGCTTATAGAGCAAATTTTGTCAAATACAGATTCACAAACTAAGAATTTTTCACAAATCATAAACTAGAATCTGATACCAAAAATAAGAATTTTAGTGTTCCTTGTTGTAGCAATCAGAATAATACCCACAAACCAAAGATATCCACATCCTAATTCTGAGAACTGAATGTACCCTTGTATGGCAAAACGTTGGGGACTTTTAAAATGCACCCCATAACTAGGGTCCCTCATACTAGCATGAGGGACTGGCCTTTAGCTGATCCCAGGGCAACATTTCACTCACTCACTCCTACCCCATTGAGTGAGCAAAGATGGCCCCTGACCAGCCTGACCAGCCTCAACCACCTCAATTTTGATTGGCTACCCCTAGCACCTCAGTTAGATAACTGCCCCTTCCTGGCAGGTATGACAGTTTACCTGCTGTACTTGTCAGGAATGTGTCCTGATTGGCCAACCCCAGTACATGACCCTACTCCAGGACCCTATATATGCAGGGCTCCTGGACCCCCTTCACCTTTCATCTCTCACCGTCCCTCAACTGCTGTCTGGACCCCATCACCTTGATCCAGCGCTCCCCAATCCAGCAGAAGATCTCCAAGCAAGCTGACCTGTCAAGACCAGGGTCCCTGAAGCACTGAAGGCTACAAGCAAGGCATTAAGAGCCTCCCAATTCCTCTCACACTTGAGAAGGAGGGAAGCAGAGAAGGCAAGCTGCGAGAGTCAAGATCACTAGACCTCCAGCCCAGCGGAACACCAGCTGCTTGTAGCTGTGCCTTTAAGGCTGAGCTGTCCCACCAGTGGGCCTGCAGCATTCTATGCTACAGGCTTAGAGCTAGCACTTGAGCACTTGACAGGGGCTGCTTGCTGGTTGCACCTCACTTGGGGAGTAACCCAATAAACTTCCCTCTCCTGTTTCCCACATAAGGTCTCCCAAGGTCCTTCTTTGGCACCTCTGGCCACTACACCAACCCGGTCCAGTGGGTCCCCAATACCCACTTGGTGCCAGGGCAAGGCTGTGAGCTGAACCATAACAGGAAAAGAGATATTGCTGTTGTTAAGTGTCAAGAAATAGAGGGATTATCCTTTTAGATTATCTCTATGTGTGCAGGCTAATCACAAAATTATTTATAAAAAGATGCAGGGGAGTCAGAGATTGTAATATCCTATATTTCTGCTGCTATGAACATGAAGTTGGGAACCATCAATCATGGCTTGCAGGTGGATCCTAGAAGTTGAAAAAAGGGGAAAGGAAGGAAGGAAGGATTAAAGAAAGGAAGGAAGGAAGGAAGGAAGGAAGGAAGGAAGGAAAGAAAAAAGAAAGAAAGAAAGAAAGAAAGAAAGAAAGAAAGAAAGAAAGAAAGAAAATGAGAGAAAACTGATTTAATAGTTGCATAATGGATGTAGCAAATGACTTATTAATCTGTACCCTACCAATACATATAAATAAAAAAAGGAAGGAAGGAAGGAAGGAAGGAAGGAAGGAAGGGAAGCAATTCTTTCCTAGTACCTCTAGAAAGGATTATATCTCTGCGAACACTTTGATTTTAGTCAAGTAAAACTCATTTTGAACTTATACACAACTTGTTTCTCAGAACTAACAGTTCAGTAAGGGGGTGCTGTGGGAGAAGGACCTGGAAACCCACTCCAAAAAATCAATCCACCAATGAAAACCCTATGAATAGCAGAGAAACACTGACAATAGTGTTTTTCCTCTTGTACATAGGGTCAAATCGATGGCACCTAACAACAAGAAGGTGTTGGGGCATTGAACACTGTCTCCCACCTCCAACTTGAGGATTAACTGCTCCATCCACATGAGTTGCAAGACTTTGGAAAATTCTCTTGAATAAATGACAAAAAGAGACTTTCTGCTTGCCAATGAGAATCTGACCTTGCATAGGGCTGTTATTCACAGCTATGGCTGAAATCGGTGGCAGTTCAGGGGTATGGGATGGAGGGAACCAAAATACTTTGCCACAGTTAGTATATTATACATATAATGAGTTCTAGGAAATAAAATATGATAAAGCCACTAAAAGATAAATGGGCAAAAATATGGACAAATATTGTATCAAAGATTTAGCACCATCTAACTGTTATCAGGTGCTGTTGAGTCAGGTCTGACTCATAGCCACCCTATGTACAGCTGAACAAAACACTCCCCGATTCTGGCCAGGAACACAATCTTATTTACGTTTAAGCCCACTGTTGCAGACACTGTGTCAATCCATCTACTTGAGAGTTTTCCTTTTCTGGTTGGGCTGCCGCTCTTCCAAACATGATATCCTTCTCGAGAGATTGGTCCCTCCTAAATATATGTCCAAAATATGTAAGATGCAGGCTAGCCATCCTTGCTTCCAAGGAGCAATCTGGTTGCTCTTCTTCTGGGACAGATCTGTTGGTTCTTTTGGCAGTCCATGATGTATTCAATATTCTTCTTTAGCACCATAAATCAAAAGTATCAATTCTTCTGTCTACCTTGTTCAATGTCCAGCTTTCACAAGTATATGATGCCACTGAAAACACCATGGCATGAGTCAGGCCTACCTTCATCTTCAACAGGACATCTTTATTTTTCAACTCTTTAAAGAGATCTTTTGCCACAGCTTTCCCTGAGGCAATAAACCTTTTGATTTCTTGACTGCTGCTTCCATGGGTATTGATTGTAGAACCAAATAAAGCAAAATCATGGACACCTTCAATCTTTTCTCCATTTATCATAAAGCTGCATACTGATCCAGTTGTAAGGAATTGTTTTGTTGATGATGAGTCTCAATCCATACTGAAGGCTGTGTTCTTTGATCTTCCTCAATAATTGTTTCAAATCTTCTTCACTTTCAGCAAGCAGAGTTGTGCCAATTGCATAACACAGGTTGTTGATGAGTCTTCATCCAATTCTGATGCCATATTCTTCTTCATAAAGCCCAGCTTCTTGGATTATTTACTCAGCATAGAAACTGAAGAGATATGGTGAAAATATACAGCCCTGATGCACACCTTTCTCAACTTTGAGCCAGGCAGTGTTTCCTTGTTCTGTTCAAAAGATTGCCTCCCAGTCCATGTACAGACTCTTTATAAGTACATTTAGGTGCTCAATATTCCCATTCTTCGAAGTGTTATCCATAATTTGTTAGGATCAACATAGTCAAATACCTTTTTGTAGTCAATAAAACATAGACATCTTTCTGATATTCTCTGCTTTCAGCTAAGATCCATCTGACATTAGCAATGACGTCCCTGGTTCCCTGCCCTCTCTTGAATCTGGCTTGATTTTAGGCCATTCCCTGTCCATATACTGCTGCTGTCACTTTTGAAAGATCTTTAGTAAAATTTTGCTTGAGTGTGGTATTAATGACATTGTTTGATAGTTTTCACATTCAGTTTGATCCCCCTTTTTTGGGAGTAGGTACAAATATGGATCTTTTCCAGTCCGCCAGGTAGCTGTTTTCCAAATCTGCTGGCATAAACATGTTAGCACCTCCAGTGCTGCATCTGTTTATTGAAACATCTCTATTGGTATTCCCTCAATTCCTGGAGACTTGGGTTTTGCCAATTCCTTCAAGGCAGCTTCCATTTCATCCTTCAATACCATTGGTTCCTCTTCAGATGCAACCTCTTGAAATGGTTGGTCATCGACCAATTCACTTTTGTATAATGACTCTGTGTATTTCTTCTTTTGATGTTTCCTGGATCATTTAATTTTTACCCTGTAGAGTCTTTCACTATTGCCACTGGAGGCTTGAATTTTTTCTTCAATTACTTAAGCATGAGAAAAACAGAGCATGTTCTTCTCTTTTGGTTTTCTGTCTCCAACTCTTTGCACATGTCATTATAATGTTTGATTTTTTTCATCTCAAATTGCCTTTTGAAATCTTCTGTTTAGTTCCTTAACTTCATCATGTCTTCCTTTTACTTTAGCAAGTTTCAGAGTCTCCTTTGACATGTAATTTGCTGTTTCTTTTTTCCTGTCTTTCTAATAACCTTTTCCATTCCTCATGAATGATATCTTTGATGTCATGCCATGACTCTTCTGGTCTTCTATCAGTTGTGTCTAATGTTTTAAACCTGTTCTTGAGGTGGTCTATGAACTCAGGTGGGATATAGTTAAGGTCATACGTTGGCTCTCATATACTTGTTCTAATTTTCTTTAGTTTCAGTTTGAACTTGCATATGAGAAGTTGATGGTCTGATCCATAATCAGCACCTGGTCTTTTTCTGACATTTGATATAGAACTTTTCCATTGTCTCATTCCACAGATATAGTCAACTTTGTTCATGTATGTTCCATCTACTGAAGTCCATGTGTATAATTGCCATTTGTGTTGGTGAAAAAATGTACTTTCTATGAAAATGTCATTGGTCTGAAAAAATTCTATCATGCTATCTCCAGCATTGTTTCTGTCACCAAGGCCATATTTTCTGACCACTGAGCCTTCTGATTTGTTTCCAACTTTTTCACTCCAGTCACCAGTAATTATCAGTCTATCCTGATTGCATGTTTGGTCTATTTCAGATTTCAGAAGCTGGTAGAAATCTTTCCTATCTTCATTTGTGGCCTTAGTGGTGGGTGCATAAATTTGAATAATAGTCATATTAACTGGCCTTCCTTGTAGGTAAATAAAAATAGTAGAACTTATCATAATGATTTAAGAGTAAATAAAAATAATGAGTAACCTCTCACCTATCAAATTGATAGTTCTAAACCTATAAAGCAAGTGTAAATTTTATCCCATTCTCTGGGAATCATCCTTGCCTCATATATCGAAAGGGTTGAAAACAAATTTGATTTGATTCATAATCCCTAGCTTTAATCATTTAAGGAAGTGAATAATACATTTAATATTTCAAAAGCCTTAAAATAGAAAATTGCTTTAATAAATCTTACTGTAAACATAATAGGATATTAGCTGTTATGTTGAAACTAATTTTAGATATGAAAATATATTCATGATGTATTATTAAATGAAAAACCTAAGTTATAAATAGAAGATATTCATGGAGTGATTCAGTTTTGTATAAAAATGTTTTATATCTAAAATTATATATTTCAAATTTTTAGAACTGTCTTTTATATTTATTTGTCAGTATTTTCTACAAGGAGTATATTTCTTTTTTAATATGATTCAAAATAAGATTTAATAAAGAATCACCCATTACAATATTTATAATCTTCATAAAATTGTTAAAATGGGCACCATGGTATACACATATAATTCCAACTCTGGCAGATGTCAGGGGAAAATCACAAGGTCAACTCTAGAGGCAGCCTGAACAATTTAGCAAGAACCTATCTCAAAATAAAAAAATTACAAAGAGTGCTGAGTTGCAGAGCACTTGCCTACCATGTGCAAAGCCCTGGGTCTAACTCATAGTACAGAAGAAAATAGATTTTCAAAGTAATTATGTAGTAAAACCTGGAGATAGTAGACACATGATGGTACAAATTCTGTATTCAGAGATACAAGAGGCATGATTCAATATGAACCAGGTCTTAAAAGATGATTTGTAGCTATTAAATAGTAAGAATAGTTAGAATGCATTGAATGTTAGATATTTTCCAATGTTGTACATGTATTATCTCATGAAATCTTCCACAAAACAACCATATTTGGTGCTTTACTTATTATTCCTATTTGAACAGGTGAGGAAACAGAAGCCTAGGGAACTTAAGTAGCTTGCCCAATGTTATAGAGCTACGAAGTCACAAAGTCAAGATCTGGGGCTAGGAAGTCCATTCCAAACTCTTCATCTCTTTTTTGAAGCAACAGGAAAAAGTACATCCTTTCCCAAGAAATGTTAAGAGTATGATATATGTATTCTGAGTGCAAGGAATATTTAGCAAGAGTATAAATTAGCAAGAGCTGGGTACTACCCTTTTTAGAGAGGTTGAATGAACAGAGTTCTGCAGTCTAGAAAGATGAAAGCTGACAAGAGAAATGACCAGCCACATGGCAAGCAGATGAGTGGCAGAAGAGCAAGAGAAGCTTCATGTACACTTACAGCTGTTCCCTGTCAGCTTAGTCCCCAAATCATCCCCCATCCCCTCCTCCTTGGTCCATGGAAAATTGTCTTCCATGAAATTAGTCCCTGGGGCCAAGAAGTCTTGGACCATTGCTCTAATGAGAATGTCCAGCAAAGCCATCACTGCAAGGACATACTTACTCTACTTATCCTTTTAAATAATGCATCCGTCTGGCTTGAAAGTCACGATTCAAGGTTTATGTAGAACATTCACCCTAGGTTTGATTCCCAGCATTCCCAAACAAACAAAAACAGACAACAATAAAAAACACTCAAATGTGTACATAAATGGAATCATAATGTAGAGAAAATGACAGCAAACTACTGCCCAGAAACCAAATTCAGTCCATCTATTTTTATAAATGGGCTGGGATTTAGCTCAGTTGGTAGAGTGCTGCGCTGCAGTCTCTGAGGTCCTGAGTTCAATTCCCAGCACCGCAAAAATGGGAGAAGGACCTGGCAACCCACTCCCAAGGCAATCCTGAAACAGTCAGCCATTGAAAACTCTATGAGGGTCGCTATGAGTCGGATACCAACTCGACAGCACCTAACAAAAACAATAACAATTTTTATAAATAAAGTTGTATTGCAACACAATCAAACTTATTCATTTACATACTATTTATAGATACCCTAACAATACCACAACAGCAAAAGTAAGTAGATGAGACAGAGTTAAATTGACCTACAAAGCATAAAATCTTTACTATCTGACTTTTTACAGTTGAAGTTTGTTGGCCCCTGATCTAGATTCTACACTATCAAGATAACAAGGATAATAAGGTAACAAAGTTTGTACTGAGCTTCATTTTTTAAACTTTCCTGTAATTATCAACCTCATTTTAAGTCATATGCTTATAAGGTCAGATACACAATAACATATGAATAAATTAAAATATTCTAACATGGGAGCAAGCTGTATACTTAGTCCTCCATATCTGTGGGCGTATTATTCAGCTGTCATATCTATAGCAGAAAAACCAACCAAAGCAAACACAGAGGAAGATATTTATTGGAAGCACACTGTTAGCTGATCAGTCTATAATGGCAGCAGGGAAGACATGGCAGTAGCAGGAAGCAGGGCCCATGGCCAATGACCTTACATCTTTATAAGCAGGAAGCAGAGAGTGTGTGGAGCAATAGGTCCAGGATAAAAACCTCCGAAGGCCCATCCCTAGTGACTCACCACCACCAAGCTAGACCCACCTCCCAAAGTTCCATAACCTCCCAGGATAGACACCTGCTGGAGACTGAGTGTTAAAGTACAGGTTTTTGGGGGGACACTTTATCCTCAAACATTATAGCAAATTCTTTATCTGAGGATTAGACCAACCATTATCAGAAATATTTGAAAATAACCCAGCAGCTTGGGAGGCAGAGGCAGGAGGATCACAAGTACAAGACCAGTGGCAGTCTGGGTAATTTAGTGAGACCCTGTCTCAAAAAAAAGTGAAAAACTGGGCTGAGGGTACA
Source organism: Pedetes capensis (assembly GCA_007922755.1). Classification (NCBI taxonomy): domain Eukaryota; kingdom Metazoa; phylum Chordata; class Mammalia; order Rodentia; family Pedetidae; genus Pedetes; species Pedetes capensis. The sequence continues at coordinate 107,142 of VMDO01001680.1, read as the reverse complement.
GCTCAGTGGTCCAGCACTTGCAGAGTACGCAGGCGCGAAGCCCTGGGTTCAACCCCCAGTACCGCAAAAAAAAAGAAAAAGAAAGAAAGAAAAAGAAAACAATTGGCTATACTAAACATATTCAGACTTTTTGTTATTATACCTTAAGTAATATACTATAACTATTTACATAGCATTTGCCTTGCATTACCTAGTAAAGGTAGGCTAGGGATTTAGCTCAGCTGGTAGAGTGCAGCTCTGCAGTCTCTGAGGCCCTGGGTTCAATTCCTATCACTGCAAAAATAAGAGAAGGATATGACAATCTACTCCTGAAGCAATCCTGAAATAATCAGCCACTGAAAACCCTATGAGGGTTGCTATGAGTCAGACCCAACCTGATAGCATCTAACAACTACAACAAGAGAAGATTTACAGCATTACAGGAAGATGCACATAAGTTATATGCAAGTATTATGCTGTTTTATATAAAGGGACATAAGTAATTGTGGATTTTTATATCCTTTGGGGATCCTGGATCAAATTCCCTGCTCATACTCACATTCAACCTACAACATACATGATGGTTGAGATTCTATGAAGTCACTACAAACAATGTTTCAGGTTAAAAATAATGTGAGACTTATCCTTATGTTATAGTGTTAAATGAAAAAGTCAGAATTCAAAATTATATAAAGTATGATCATAACTATATGAAAAAACAAACTACACATTTTCACAGGAAATCTTTAAAGAAAAACATTCAAATGTGTTGGCTTTGAGTGATAGACACTTATTTTTTCTCCATTCTCATATAGTAAACTCTATAATAAGCAGACATTACTTTTATAATAAAAATAAACTTGACTTTTTAAATACAAAATATGAATTCTGTTTGTACATAAGTATGAGATTGACAATTTTTAGCATAAATGTGTTAGCTATGCCACGCAAATATTTAAATGTCCCACAAACAAAAATGGTACTACTACTACTGTGTTGTATATGTACAACACTTTGATGTTTACAAAAGTTTTATAGATACATTTTCTTAATCAATTCTCACTACTTCAAAAAAACTTTAAAGAACTGCAATTGACAAAACAAGAATATCAACTCAGATTTTCTGTCAACAGTGTGGAGCATTCACAGGGACTGGGGATATAGCTTAATGTAGAACACTTTCCTAGCACTCCCAATGCTCTGGGATTGATCCCTAACACCACAAATAAAATAAAATAAAATAAAATATACTGGGTCATTCTGAAAACTTAGTTGCACTTACCCTATTGATATTAATTTTTATCCTCCCCCTCAATATCATGCATAATCTGATGTTTTGTTAATGGAGTTGTCATCCTTTTTCATGAAAATCCTGGAGATTCACACACAAAAAAATAAAATTAGAAGATACGTGGCATCTCTTGAGTTCTGCTTTGCTCAGAGTTTGATAATGATGCAAGCTGAATTGTTGATGATTATAGATGCTGTCAAGTCAGATCCAACTCATAGTGAACATATATACAACAAAACAAAACATTACCCAATACTGTGTCATGCACATGATCTTTTTATGTTTTGAGCCCAATGTTGTAGACACTGTTTCTTCTCATTTTGAGTCATGCCACTTGAGCAAATGGAGGTGCCAGCTGCTTTACTCCATTCCCATCATTAAGGTTGACTCTACTTTGAGGAGGCAACTCTTCCCCATTCATCTTTGCATGCCTTTCATCCTGGGGGTGAGAGGCCTCATTTTCTTACATTATATTTGACAGTGTTCTCTACTATTCATAGGGTTTTCAATGGCTAATTGTTTCAGGAGTGGGCTTCCAGGTCCTTCTCCCTAGTCTGTCAGTCTGGAAGCTCAGCTGAAACCTGTCCACCAAGGGTGGCCCTGTTGGTATCAGAAATACAAGTGTCATAGTTTACAGCATCACAACAACATGAAAGCCCCTACAGCACAAGATGACAGACATGTGGGGGAAAGCTGAATTAGAACCTAAAAATATTTGCACAATCTTCCTCAAATGCAACATACCTCATTGAAGGCCTAATATCAGTAGAAATCCCAATTAAAGCAAATTATTCATATTTAATTTTCTTAGTCTTGCACATATTGATAGGCTTCATATGCTCCAATGAGATTTAATGAGCCAATCATGTTTTAGAAGGCTAACAAAAGCCAGCACCTTTTGTCTACAGATTTCCTAAGCACTTGGTATGGTAGGCAATTCTATATCTTGAAATTTGTTTTGCTTTATTTTTTCCAGTTTTATTGAGGTATAATTGACAAATAAAAATTGTATATATCCAAAGTATATAATGTGATGACTTGGTATCATATATATTGTGAAATGATCACCCTAATCAAATTACTTGATATATCCACCTCCACATTTAGTTATCATTTGTGCTTGTGCATGTTTCTGCATGTGTGTGTTGATGACACTTAAGATCCATTTTATTAGCAAATTTCAAATAAACAACCATCTGTAGATCTAAGTACAACATAGTGACTACTGTTGAAAGATTTTTAAGAGGTATATTTCATCCTTTGAGGCTCCATTATTTCTTTCCAAGTCTCTGTCTCATCTCCCTCTCACATCCCCAGGCCCCACTCCCTGTCACTGCTGATGCTCCCAACACTAAGTTCACACCTCCACTATTCTCCATGTACCTTGTTCTCAGCCAGTAAGTGAATTACTTGCTAAGATATTGCTAAAAAGAACTTCCTTTTATACCTAAAAAGGACTTACCTTTTAATGGTGTGTTACTAAATTACAAAAAAAAAAAAAAAAAGGATTTCCTAGTACTGATCTAATTCCCACAGTTCCAGCTCAAAAATCATCTTTATTGTTTTTTGAATTTACCTCTTTCAAGTCTCACCTCCTCCATTCTCATAACTAGGATTCTAGCACATCTCTGGCTTTTTGTTCTTTAACCCCAATCCCTTTGATTTCTCTACTTCTTCCTTTGCTGTTGTTGTTAGGTGCCGTCGAGTCGGTATCTGACTCATAGCGACCCTCCATACAACAGGGGAAACATTATTGTCAGTGCTTCTCTGCTGTTCATAGGGTTTTCAATGGCAGATTGATTTTTGGGAGGGGGTTGCCAGGTCCTTCTCCCAAGCCTACAGCACCTGGTGTTCCCAGGCGGTCTCCCATCCAGTTACTAACCAGGCCCGACCCTGCTTAGCTTCCGAGATCTGACGGAATCGGATTCCACAGGGCTACGGCTGCAGGCACTTCTTCCTTTAGGCATCCTTATTCTCTTTTAGCTAAAAAACAAATTTAGTAGTTTGATATTCAAGACTTTCACAAACTTGACTCAACCCATTTATGGAACCTCTTTTCCGCCCACATCCGTTGACGTCTATCTCCACACAGAACCATTTGCCATTCTTTGTGTACCCCTCGTTCTGCCACACATGTGCACCTTTGCCTGGGTAATGTCCTCCAAGTGAATTTTCTTCCACTCTTTCAATGTCAGTGAACATCTCACACTTCTCTGAGATCTCCAATCTCCCCCAGGCACAGTGAGCTAGTTCTTCCTTGATGCTACCATTATACTTTTCACATAACTCAATTACCTAACTCATTGCATTTCATTATAATTTGACAATTCTCATTTAATCTTAACTGTTTGGTGTTAGTATCACTATTTTATCCACGTTTTGTACATATTCCCACTCTTACCACCTCTAAGCTCCTAGCAAAGAGCTGGGCACATACAATGTTCAAAATAATTATTAAATTACAATGGAAAGAACAAATGAGTGCATGAATGATGATGGCATTTCAGTTACCTTAAGAGCCAATGTGGGAGAGAATTTCAGGTTAGGCATTTGTAGCAAACTTCATCAAACCAATTTCCCTCCCCTTTTATCACAATAGCTACCAAAGAAGTCAATTGCTCCATAAATATTCTCTCTCCTTTTTAAATTAAAATCAAACAAGCATGTATTTTGAATAACGGACTATAAAATTTAAGTTAAGTGTTGTAATTAGACATTACAACCAAATTAATTTGGAATACGCAGAACACTTACTAGAATGTAGTTAATCAGATATTCATCTTGCTAGCAAGTCATGTAGAGGAAAATGAGATGTAAAGGAAAATTGCCATTGGGGCTGAAGATGTGCGTCAGTGACAGAACAGTTACCTCACTTATAAAAGGTCCTCAGTTCAATCATCAACACTGCAAAATAATAAATGAATAAATACACAAATAAATTGCCATTTATAATATTTTAGATCTAGCTTCACTTAATATATGGGAGGAATACTATGGTTTCTCTTCAGATGGGAAAAATCCTTTGCCTATACATTATATATTCATATGATATATGTATAAATTAGACAAAGATATAAGTATAACTTTATATTGTAAATATAATTGTACATAGAAATAAATTACATAATAGATGAATTTCTACTGTTACCTGTTATAAAGTCTACAGCCATAGCACCCTAGCATCTGATCCCCCCTGATCTCAGAAGCTAAGTAGGGTTGGCCTGGTTAGTCCTTAGATAGGAGACCACCTAGCAATTCCAGGTGCTGCAGGCTAGAGAGAAGGACCTGGCAATTCACTTCCAAAACAATGCACAATTAAAAACTATATGAATAGCAGAGAACCACTGACATAGTGCTGGGTATGGCACAGTGTTGGAGAGTTTTTCATTATGTTGTACATGGAGTCATTGTGAGTTGGAACCTACCCAACTATACCTAACAACAAACAACAATAAACTATAAAAGTGGGAAAGCATCAAATATAGACATTCTCTCTTTCTCTTCTAAAGAGTTAGATACTCTTTTTGTAAAAGAGAATTCATTTCCATTGCATTATACAACCTCCTATATTTATACCTTTGTTTGAGATTCATTTGTAAAGAATAAATGTTCTATAAAAAAAGTTGAGAGAGAGAGAGAAAGAGAGAGAGAGAGAGAGAGAGAGAGAGAGAGAGATTCCAGTGCCTGACTCTAACTGAGAAAGAGAAGGGTTTCTTGGTTTCTGCAGGAGTGCAAGAATTTTCCCTGGGATGCCCGCTTTATCCCTGTCTCCTTAATGTTTGCTGAGCTAGTTAGCCGATTTTCAAGGTCTTTTCCTCACATATTTCTGAAATTCATTACTAGAATTTTAATTGGAATTAATATAAGCAAAGACTGCTTGGAGAATTGAGGGCCAAGAGAGCAGGGTATGATCCATGGGTATGTCAGTGTCACCATTATGACAGCAATCTGACTTACTTGGTAAAATAAATCCATATTAAAATAGTTAAGAGACGCTAGACTCTTCAAACTAGAATATCAATTCGTTTAAATGAGCAACTCTGTTGAATAAAGCTTGATGCAAATATACTGAACTGATCTGAAGATAGTTGGAAGAAAGAAATTTGGTTCTTGAGGAGAGGCAGATCAGGTTGGAAAACTGAAGTGGACAATTTCAGTGGAAAAATTTGGCAAATAAGGTTATTCTTGCCAACATTTTATCTCTTTCTCTTCTGTGATTATTACTTAAGTAGTCATGTTCTCCCTGTCTCTCCACCCCACCTATCTCTCTCTCTCTCTCTCTCTCTCTCTCTCTCTCTCTCTCTCTCTCTCTCTCTCTCTCTCTCTCAGCAGGACAATCAAAGTTGCAAAACCTGAGACTACTTTACAGTGATAAATCTCATATTGACAGTGGGCACTATAGGCAGAACTGTGATCATGAATATTTATGCAATCTATCCCATAATACATGATATGCAAACTGTGATTACAACTTCAAAATTTTAAAAATAATAACCTTTTTGGTATTACTAGGGGCTGAACCCAGGGCCTCACACATGATAGGCATGTGCTCTATCACTGAGTTACACCCCTAGCTGGTTTTTTTTTGGGGGGGGGAAGAGGAAGGACAGGGTCTTACTAAATTCCACTTGAACTCTTCATCCTCCTGCCTCAGCCTCCCAAGTTGCAGAATTACAGGCATTTACCAGAGTACCCTCCAATAAACCTTTTTCTAATGGGTCAATCTTGTTTCAGATGAAGTGGTAAGAATCAACACATTAGTTCACTAAACACTGAGAATGGGTAGGACCTACGACTGTCATCTAGTCGGTAAATATGGCAAAGGTGGTGGAGCATCACCATTATGATTGCTCTATATTATGTAAGAATTTCTTAACTGAAGGGACATGTTCTCCTGCTGTCCTCAAACAACTAAATAGCCATGTTGTGAAATTCTTGTGGAGAGAGCCATTTGTCCAGGAAGAGCCAGTGCCTTCTAACATCAGAGGACAGTCAACAGCTAAGGCTCTCACATACACAACCTCAGTGAAGTGAATTCTACCACCATACTGAATGGACTTGAAGACAGATCCTTCCCCATTCAAGCCTTCAGATAATGCAGCAGCATACTTGACTTCTTGATGACAGCCCTGTAATTTCCTGACCAGAGGATGCAGGTAAGCTGTTCTTAGCCTCCTGACTTATAGATGCTATGGGACAATAAATGTATGTGGTTTTAAGCCATTGATTCTGTGGTAATATGTGATAGAGCATGGAAAACTGATGCAAGTGTCTTTCTTCAAATTGATTCCTTCTATAACAGATAAAAGGAGCATGGTTCTGAGATTAGCATGCTCCTAGCCACAAGTAAATTTGGTTTGCTTTTATACCACCTTTGATGTTTTAACACAACTTGTATAGCTTGAGTATTGTTAATTTCTAATGGAAAATATAATTAAAAGATTGTCTTTGATGAATACTGCCATGTTGATATACCCTCCATCATTTTATAAGTGTTCTTAGACTTTTTCCTTTGGCTCAATTGTCTTTCATCTCAAAGTGTGAAGCTTCCAAGAACCTCAATATTTAGCTAATTTCATTGCTGTAGGTAAGTGAGGAAAAAAAGAGTTCATGACAACCTTCATCATTCTTTTCCTACTTTTCACTTATTCTGTTCTATACTGGTATTAATTAATTATGAAAAATAATAGTCACGAGTACTGATCTAATATTTATAAAATGATCTGTTTTCTCCCATCTCCTCTGATCCTCACAATCATTTTTGAAATAAAGTAACATTTATTTGCTCAGGATTTTTATCACTTTTTTTCCTATGTAAAGAGAGAAAATTGAAGAAGCCAGGTTAAATGACTATATAAAGAAATAATTTTACAGCTGAGGCAAGACTCAACACTGTATTCCCGATTTGAAATCTAATGTTCCTTTTCTACTTCTCCCTGCATTCCTCAGAGAATTATTGTCAATATGAAATGACATAGCCTTTGCATATAACATAAACCTTGGAAATTTAGTATGAATTAAAACAAGTAGAAAACAATTTTCCAAGTCAGAAGGGATATGTGACAGGGCATGATTTCACCAACGTGGAAAACTAGGTGTCCATTTTTAACATTTATATCTCCACAGAAAAATAAATATAAGAAACTTATTTATTTACCTATACTCAAAAAATGTGATGAATAGAAAGAAATATTTTTATTACTGCCCTTGTAAAATTGATTATGCTCCTAAAAATAGTAGAGTGACAAAACATGTGTTCTCTGACAATTCTAAGATCTAATTAGTGATGAAAACAAATTCTCAGACTTACAAGGCTAATAACGTTGTCTATTTTGAAAAATGTAATTTTCCTGTGTATTCCAATGGTTTGTTTCCAATTTAGTCTAAGAAACAACAGGATCACGCATCATTAGGCTGGACAAAGAGATGATAAACAACACTGTTATGGCTCTGTGGTTGCTAGGTTGCTAAAGGCTCTAAAGTGGGAACTCTCATTATTTGACATAGACAAGTTGCTAAATGAGTGTCAAGACAATTGTTGATGCTGGAAGTGGCTGAAGTAACCTACAGAACATTCGCCTTCCTAAGAACTCTATCCATTCTTCTCCAAGGGCACAGCCTTTCCCACTGTGCTCTTTGCTTCAGGTTTTTCTTATTGGAGCACATCCAGATATTTTTCTTTCAATACCATTTCCATCATGCCATTTCTCTATACAAGCAAATGCACAAAAGGATTCCCAACTGCATAAAAATAAAGTTCAAACTCCTAAAATATGACCTTCAAGTAATACTGCAATCTATTCATAATCGTCTGTCCATTATTATAGTCTCAAGTCTTCCAAAACAATGCAGTAACCTGGGTAAACTTACTACTGATCATAGTACATGTGTTCACACTTCCACTGTTCATCGATCTCATAGCTCACATTTCTCTTTCTCTTACCTTTCTGTTTTTTCAAATTATCTCCCATGGATTCTTTTCTGACTCATCCTCCCCATTGTGATTATCCAATACCTTTAAGTGAATATCACACTTTTTCCAAAGTATTCATAACTTGGTACCTGATTATGGTTTTATACACTAGCTCTTAAACTACAGTGTATTTGAAGAAATAACCTTTGTCGTATACTTCTTTTTGAAACCCCACAGAATATAACAGTGCATTTTATGTAATAGATCCTTGTTAATTCCTTATTTTAGTATCCACATTGAGTGAAACTTAAAAGGATATCTTCCCTCAAAAGACATTTCTACTCATGCCAGACATTCTGGCCTTTTATTTGAGGCATTTAAACAGTACGTGCTGTTGGCAGTTTTTCTTTTTAACAAGTTCTTTCTTATTTGTACCAAGACAAAATCTGCTTTCTAATACTTTCCAACTGAAAGTCTTAGTTCTGCTCTGTGAAGTGATACACCCTAAGCCCAACACATTTCAACTGATCATACTGCATTTATTTGAAGGCAGATATAATGGCTCTCTCTTAAGATATTTTTGTTTCTAGTGAAACATTTATCATTCCACTATTATTCTTCATATAATACAGCTTCAAGACATCCAAGCCATTCTTTGGCCTCCTTTCAGAATTTAAGCTCTTTTTTTCTACTTTTATTTAAGTTTAGAGATTTATTTCAATAACTTCCAGTGAGAAGAGAGTGGGCCAATTACTACCACTTCCGCACATACCAGTTCACCAAGCTGGGGGGAGGTAATGTACAGTTGTAGCCAAGCGTACCAGTCCGTATGTGATGGGCAGAGTGTCTCTTGAAGGAGGCCTTAGCCTTGTCCCTAGGCCCAGCCAGCTATTGGGGGTGTGTCTACTGTGGAGAGGAGGTTCTGTACTGTTTCATCTACAGACACAAAAGTCACACCCTCAGAGGCCACTGCCAATGCACTATAGCCAGCTTCCACATAAAGGCCTCAAAGTTATCAGCAATGTCTTAGTTGTTGATCTTCACCCTATACCACATGCCTGCTGGTCAAGCATGTGGCATGTCAAGCCCACAGGTTTTTGAGGATGTTTGTGGCATCAAAGCCAGCATTGTCACATAGCTGGCATAATCTCCATGGGATTGGCATACTCCTCCATCAACAGCTCCCTTTCTTCCTGGAACAATCCTTGTGTAATCCCACAAGGACTTGGAGAGCTCTATCTTAATGGCCCTTCAACTAGACACTACCAAATCTCTCTCAGTGGCCCTCTTGGCAATCATGATGGTGACATACAGAGATCACTCTGTCTCCTCCATAAACCGCTCAGCATAGTCATAGAGAATGATGGTACAAGTATTACCCTTGATCAGCCAGTGAAGAAATTGTACCCTTTGCCTTCAATCTGAGCCTCTTCAAACACTAGGTGGTGGTCTAGCACATTGGTAGTCAGAGCATTCATACTGGTCTGGACTGAGCCTCCACAGGCTATCATTGTCCTCTTCAGATCCTTCTCAAGCATGTGGCCAGCACAGAACATGCCCTTGTCAGCAAAGTAGTGGGTGTCCACATAATAATAGGCAGTTTGGACAAAATTGCTTTGCCTCCAGAATGATAGATCCTTTCTAACTTGTCATAGAGAATATTCCACTTGGCGTTAAACATTGCCTGATGATCCTTTACTGTGATAGATCCTTTGCTGATGATCCTTTACTTTTTCAGTTTTCAGCTCAAGCTCAACCTTTAAAAGGATAGTCATGGGCCCCAGAAAGATGGCACAATGCCTGGAATCTCAGCAACTGAGGAGGATCACAAATTTGAGGCTAAAGGCAGCCTGCATGATTCAGTGAGACCACGTCTCAAAATAAAAAATTAAAAGGGGGCTGGTTTGCAGCTTAGTGGCAGAGTGCCTGATATGATTTCAATCCCCCAGCACCTCAAAAGAGAAAAAAAGGGCAGTCATAGGATTATGATACATTTTAGGTTGCATTTTAAACCCAACATAAGAGAAAGTCTTGAACTTGCCACCAGTCACCAACTGAGACAGTTCTAGGACCATACCCTGTACTTTCTTGATTCCAGTCGTGTTAAGCTGGAACAAACCATTAAGCATCATCACTTCATCCGCCAGTGTCCTAATGAAGAAGACTTTCTGCTGGGAGAACAGCTGAGATCTAAGAGCCATCGTGGCATGCCTTTGCAGCAGATGCTTCTACTTCACTTCATCTTGTTCCTTCACAGGCGCAGAGATCTCTTTGATCTTGTTAGCTATCAGGTAAGCAGCTATGCAGAAATCTCAGATGACAGTCTGGGGATGCAAACCTTCCTTCACATACAGATTCCCTTGCTTTAGAAACTCTGCAGCCAACAGATTCCCTAAGGTGGAGCCATCGCCAAACGCAGCATTTTGGAATTTGAGGACAACATTGCGGAATTTGTTGGACAACATCCAGAAATTTCAGATTTGTAGCCTCTTCTTTAGAAACTGTTGCTTGGCCATGGCCATATACAGTAAACTTGTCCATGCCTCAGTGGCTTGGGGTGGTTCTTATAGCCTCAACAATCACTTGGAAGGCACAGATGTTATTGACAAGCTAAATGAGTAACCCTTTCAGCAGAATGGCTGTGTAAGCATCATTTTGGAACTTTGTTTAGTGGCCAGGTAGTCCTCTGTTCTCTATGTCTGGGGCACTCAGCAAGCCTACAATCAAGAATCTGAGCTCTTATTCAACACTTATATTGGATGATAATCAGATCAAAGTACAATACTCTAAATGTCATCTTTCTGATACATATTTCAGTGAAACAGCTTGTTTGATAAATCTTGGCATTATATTACTAGTAACAAAGTCTATGCTATCTGCTTTAATATTTCATAATAATTTTGGATAAAATTAAAGAAATATCTATAAGGATTGTTTCTCCAAATAACTTTTCATTCATGTGTTTGTATCTTGCACTTGCATAGGAATTTGTTGTCATTAGTCTCTTGATCTTCTAGTAAATCTTTCAAGAGACTAGAATCTGTTAGATTAGGATAACTTTTCTTCTTTGAAAATAAGTTTTTAAAGAACTTATAGATATGAAAATAGGGATTTTCTTCTAAGGAATTTTGATCTGTCCTCATTTGCATTAAGAGACTACCAGTTACAAAGGGGACTAGTTTATTATAAACATATCCTAATGACAAAACAAATAAGGACTTAGATTTAAATGACAAATTTTACCCTGAAGATGAATGATTTCTAATAACTAAACCTGTTCAATAAAATCTGTTGCTCCAAATAGATTATTGCAACATTGCCCTTGTTCAAGCTGAGGTTGACCAGTATTTCACTCCCAAAAAATTCAAAGTGAGGTGAAAATCTGTCATACTGAGTGGACATCAGCTGGAGGTCCCAAGTGGAGTTCCCAAAGCTCATAAACATGGACTGCAAGTTTTGATGGTAATTTGGAAAGAGGTTCTGTATTCATCAGCCTAAAACCTGCTAAATAAATAGTGTTTAATAAGCATTACAAATGGCCCTTGATAGCTCCCTTATCCTTCCTGAACTTTGATTTTCCTGATCCTTAAGTTAAAAGTCTACCTGGATAATTGCTATTCTTTTTTTTAAATAGAAGTCTCCATATCCTTTTCTAAGTACATTTGAACCATCTGTGCAAGAATCTGTTCTAAATAATGACAGATATTGGGTTAAATAAATCAGTCTAAGGATTCCAACAGCCATGTTTTCCACTGGGAAACTGGATGAAATTTTATTTCATTTTTTATTGTACTGATGATCAAGAAGTTAAATAATTTGATCAATAGCCTCCGTAAAGAAGGAAAGTTGACTCTTGAACAAATGAATGCCTAGCAAAACCTTGAACACCTGCCATGGTGTACCTTCATTTAGCCATTCTGACATTATAATCCTGGACTGAATTGGCTCCAGGTCCTACTCAAGCTGAGCCTGAGCAGAGGCATCTTGATTTGTGTGTGTGTATGTGTGTGTGTGTGTGTGTGTGTGTGTGTGTGTGTGTGCACGTGTGTATGCATGAATGTGCACACACATGTCAATCACAACATTTAATCATCAGAAACCATAATCTCACATCCTCCTCCCGCCTCTCAGTTCAGATTTTGAATTTGTCAAGTGACTGACTAAGTGTTAACAACCAGCAGATGGACTAGAAGGGCAGATGGGGCTTGCTCAGGAAAGGAGCTCAGAAGTGATTAAAATCTCCAAGAACTGCACTCATCGTTTCTCCTTTCAAATGATGCTGTATTTTTCTTACTGGATCTGATTAAGGTAGCAAATCAGACAATAGGATTGACCCAGTCCTAATTATTGTCTTTTTATTTAAGCCGTAATGATTTAAGCAAGAAATATTTTAAGTGGAATTTATCCATTTGAATATTGATATCATAGGCTTCCTTAAGATAATGAGATGCTCATATAAACTTTTTTTATTTTTATAAAGGTTTTAGAACTATCATCTTACATCTACATACATTGACTATACCATTACTTTATCCAGTCAGTCACTTCATGTTATGTGTGAGTCAGGCCTTGTCCTAGGTGCTGATGCCACAGTCAACAGCTATTCAACTTCTCTAAATTCAGGTACTCTCCTGGGAACAGTAACAGACACATCTGCTTGATTATCCCATTCAGAACATCCAATTTGAAATACTGCACATTTATTTTTACATCATTACTCTTTCCTACATTTCCAGGTCACCTCCTCTGGAAATGCTTTCAGAACTAGACTAGTAGTTCCAAATGAAAATGTCTCATTAGTTTGTAGCTACACCTTATTTTTAACCTCAAATAGTTTTGCCCAGTTTGATATCAAACTTGATTCTGAAAGATATTTGACTATATGACATAGATTTCCATTACTGAGGAGATTTAAAGGACTGTATTAAAGGAGCATACTGTGGTTTGGATATGTTTGGCTGTGTTCACCAAAGGCTTATGTGTTTGGAGATTATTCCACAGAGTGTTGGTATTGGGAGGTGGTGTGGAACTTTTGAGAGATGGGGCTAATGAGAGGTTCAAGGGCAATTGGAGGAATACCCTCAAAAGAGATTAAGGTGTTTCTCATGTGATTATGGTTAGTTCTCAATAGAAAGTAGTAATAGAAGCCTGATCCTGGCCCTGCCCCACCTCGCTGGTTTCCTGTTTGCATTGAAATCTCTTCAACCCACGTATGCACCCACCATTGCCATCCACCATGAGAAGATGCAGCCAAGTGGCCTCGCCACAGCCTGTGCAACACTACTGGACTTTCAACTTCCAACAGGTGAGCTAAATAAACCTCTTTTCTTTATAAAGTTAGTCTGCCTCCATTACTTCATTATAGTAGCAAAACCTAGGCTAATATAAAACTAAAGAACAAATAGAAGGGTTAGGAAAAGATTTAATCATTTCTGACAGGCAGAATAATTCTCTCCCAAAGATGTCCCTGTTCTAATCCATGGAATTTGGGAATGTGTTATTTTACACGGAAGAGGTAGTTTTGCAAATGTGGTTAAATAAAGCATCTTAAAGAAAGACTAATTATCCTAGATTTTCTTTATGCACCAAGTGTAATCATGGGACTCTTCTAAGGGAAAGGTAATGTCAGAGAAGGAGATGTGATGATGGAAGTAGGAGTTAGAGAAATCTGAAGATGCTACATGGCTAGCTTTGAAGAAGAAAGAAAGAGGAACTAGCAAAGAGTACAGGTGACCCCTGGAAGCTGGAAAAGTCAAGGAAATGGATTGTTCTTTCAGGTGAACATAAGGGAAATAGCGTTTTAACACCTTGATCTTAGAACTTTGTACTCATATAATTATAACATTTTTTGTTAGTCTTTTGTTGTGTGGGTTAGCTCAGTTGGTAGAGCACTGCGCTACAGTCTCTGAGGTCCCAACTTCAATTCCCAGCACCGCAAAAATGGGAGAAGGACCTGGCAATCCACTCCCAAGGCAATCCCGAAACAGTCTGCCATTGAAAACCCTATGAGGGTTGCTATGAGTCGGATACCAACTCAACGGCACCTAACAACAACAACATTTGTTGTGTGGGAGGATTGAACATAGGGTATTCTACATGCAAAGCAAGCATTCTACCATTGAGCTACGTTCTCATCCCTTGGCTTTTCAAGATAGGCTCTCACTATGTAGCTCAAGCTGGCCCTGAACTCTCTATGTAGCCCAGTCTGGCCTTGAACTTGCAATCTTCCTTCCTCAGCCTCTCAAGTGCTGGAATAACAGGCATGCAGGATAATACATTTATGTTGTTTTAAGCCACTACATTTTCAGTAATTTTCTATGGCAGCTATAGGAAAATAAATTAGCACACAAAATATTTTAAATAATGACATATTGAAATATATTTACATGTATTTATCACCTATGCAAATAAAATCTTCAAGACTAGTAAAAATCATGTTATCTTTATCAGTCTTGTATGGTAGCTATATTGCTGGTCACAATATCTTTTGACTTCTTCCCTTTTTGAAAAGTTCAAATCCAAAAAAACACTGGCACATGGTCTCCCAGCCTGGCAGCAGGACAAGGCATGTAACTAAATAAAACCTAAGAGAAATATGGTTGAAGATTTCTTGGAAATATATTCTTTCCTGATAAATAAAGAGTAAAACACATGAGAACTGCTCATGGGTTCCCTTCCTACCTGCATTGAATACCACTGAGTGAGGAGGTGCTATATGAATTGCACTCTTAACTGCGAACAATGGAGAGGAAATCAAGAAAACTGTAAAGAAGAGAAATAAGACCTGATGGATTTGAATTGTTCGATCAGACAGTCCTGGAGCCACTTTTCTAGGGCTTTGTCCCATGAGAGATCATATTGATCAAAATCTATTATTTAGGTCTTTTCAATGGAGTTTTTTTCATTACAAACAAATTTATTACAATCTAGTAAAAATTATATTGGATAATGAAAATATCTACTGTTTGATGTTTAATGAGAAGACTAGATTAAGCAATAATGGAAACTATTGAGAAAAGTAGTTGATTTACTATTTATGGTTCTGTTAAAAAATCTTTCACTCTAATTTATTAGACATAGTTACATTAAAGAAGAAAAACTTAATCACGTAAGTCCTATGCCCTGTTAATGCTCCTTATTCATGGATGGTCTAAACATGCAGTTCCTTGCTACAATTAACCAACACACTCCCTTTTAGTTGGTTGAAGCCTAGAGAATTATAGACTTATTCTGGGATGACATTAAACTTGCATGATAGTTCTGAATGCTTAGTAGGAAATACCTAGGTGATCTTTGTGAGAAAGACACTGAGGATGTCAATAATCTGGGTGGGACAGAGAGTAATGATTTGGCCTGGGGGAGGGAATGAACTTATATCAGTTATTGATTACCCTTTCTGATCTAGGATAAAACAGAATCTACCTGAACCCATAGTCCTGCAAACCGCCACCCATGGCAGATAGCCAATGGCATATTGACTGACCACAAATAACTCACTGAGATGTCAACGTTACAACTCACCTGGCTACCAATATTTAGGTCTTTTCATTCTATTCTGGTAATGTTCTATGGAAAATATGTTATCCAAAAACAGTAGCCTCTGGGCTGTCTCTAAATTAAGGATTTACTGTGTTCTAAATCTAAAAGGACTGAAAGAGAATGTAGAGAAATCAATGGAGAAAGATCAAATTCAGATGCATGTGTTCACCCTATTTCTGATACTATAGCATCCAGTCACATCTGCAGCAAACTGAAGAACAAAAGCTACTTTTGAGTAAAAACCCATTGTTCCTTGGAACAAATCAAGATGCCAATCTTATTTTAGCTATTAATCTTCTGTCCCCTATTTTTGTTTGTTTATTTGGGATTTTTAGTAACCTACTCATGCTTCAGGATCTAGGTAATTTCATACCTTGCATAAAAACTTCTTCACAATTCCAGCATACACATATCTGCCTTGAAATTCTGTGCTATTAATAGACATTTAACCCAAAAGCTTTTCTCTGCCTCTGTGTATGTGTGTGTATCTTCCCTCCTGCACTTTAATTTGTACAGGAACAGAAACTATGGGTTATATATACTTGAGTATGTGTAGGCAAACATTTAAGTATATGTTTCATACATTTAGAATGGTGATGGTATGTTTTGCTGCTACCACTGCAAGTTTCTCCAAATTAGTTTTGGTGACACCATTTGGCCAGCAGTGAAGTTTTACCTTAATGTAAATAACTTCTCAAATGATCTAAACCTCTATTCTATTTAAGAATTCTATTTATTCTATTTAAGAATTGGGGTGCTATTCATAAGGCATGCATTGCACCAGCCTAAAATGGAATAACAGTATGGACAAGAACATTTTGACTGGAGCAAGTGACACAGTAATAATTACCAACAGTTTCTCCAGAAACATCAGCTCACTCAGCCTCTATGAACCTCCCTAGTTCTGCAACGTATCTCTAGCATATCTTCATGTTTCTTCATCCCACACTCTTCTTCCAAATAATCATACTTCTTTCCCCTCATTTCAGTTGTTTTGTCTTTTGATCTAATATCAGCAAAGTTTTTTTCAGAACTAAGTTAGGAGTTGGTTTCCTTATAGTATGTGTATTTACAGCTCTTATTTATACTTTGTAGTGGTGACTGATTTGAACAGACTGGTCAGTATTATATTTTTTAAAAAAGACTTCCAGAAGCACTAAAGGAAAGGTGTGGAAGGGGACAAAACACTTAGAAGTGCTATTCTGCCCAATAAAATAGCCTCCTGGTCACACTTAACACTTTTTTGTTGGTGCATTCTAGATGAGCTCTTAAACTCTAGGGGTGAGCATAAAAACAGATATAAGCCAATAACAGGAGTTAATATCCTAGCTATTTCATACACTTGTTACCCTATTCTTCCCCATAGTGCTTCTAGAAGGTTTTGTCTTAATGATTAATATATTTTTTCTTTTATTTTGTTTTGGTTTATTGAGGCAGAGTTTTAGACTGAAATTCTCTAGAGAAGTCACATCTTTGCTGAAGATTCTGCAGAAATGATTGAATGATTAGAACTTCGTGATTGTGGAGAGATGATGTTGCAGAATGACAGCCAGAACTATCTTGTTATCTTTGGCCCCCTTAATAGCTACTCATTACCAATCTCTATATCTGACTTACCATTTTTGTACCCATTAGGAAAAGCCTTTCTAAGGTATTGCTTAGCAGACCATCAGTTTCCACCAAAACAAAAGCTAAGAATGCCATAAGATAGTAACTGAAACCTATAGAGGAACTTTCTCTACTGTAAGTCACTTACCTGATGTCCTGACTATTACTGAGAATGTGGGTCAGGGAGGACAACGACAGTAGTAGCAAAAAAATTGTTACATTTGTGTTTGCTTAAAAATGAATTTTTATCCAACACAGAAGTTATAGCAGAGAGTATTGTTGTTGTTATTAGGTACCATACAGTTAGTGTTCAATTCATAGCAATCCTATGTACAACAAGTGAAACACTATTTTCAGTGTTTCTCTGCTGTTCATAGGGAGTTCGATGGCTGATTGTTTTTTGGGAGTGGGTTGCTAGGTCCTTCTCCCAAACCTACAGCACCTGGTGTCCCCAGGTGTCTCCCATCCAAGTACTAACCAGGTCAGACACTGTTTAGCTTCCAAGATCTGATGGGATCAGATGCCACCATGGTACAGCTACAGGCAGTAGAAAGTATAGACAGGGTTTATTAAAAGATAGTACACTTTTAAGGGATTCTTAGGAAAATTGAGGCACCTGGAGAAGTTTAGATAAATTTGTAGTTGTTGTTGTTGTTAGGTGCTGTCAAGTCGGTATCTGACTCATAGCGACCCTCTGTACAACAGGGGAAACACTATTGTCAGTGCTTCTCTGCTGTTCATAGGTTTTTCAATGGCAGATTGATTTTTGGGAGGGGGTTGCCAGGTCCTTCTCCCAAGCCTACAGCTTCCGGTGTTCCCAGGCAGTCTCCCATCCAGGTACTAACCAGGCCCGATCCTGCTTAGCTTCCGAGATCTGACGGGATGGGATGCCACAGGGCTACAGCTGCAGGCAAACTTGTAGAGGAACTAGAAAAAACCTCAGATATCTGTGTGAATCAGCATAAGGATATTTCTATTCCACAGAAGTGTTAAACATGCTTCTAGAGGAAAGGCATCTTGGATAGACAGAGAAGATGGCTGATCTGAAAGAAGGGGACATGCACATGGCTTCCTAGGAGGATAAAGAAGAAAGAAGCAAAGGACGAGCAGTGAAGAGAAAGAAGAGTGGAAAGTAGAGAATGGGTACATGGTCTCTGTAGTTTTATTCAAAGTAGAGCACATCCAGTTTGATTATTGACCTGAGTGCCCAGCTCTGGCCCTCTAATTTGATGTAACACTTGAGCACAAGACTTCAAGCTCCACCTGGAAAAGCTCTGTATCTTGGTTTAGGATGTATGAACTGAGGTTTAGTTCAGTTGGTATAGTGATGTTCTGAGCTCTCTGAAGCCCTGAGTTTGAGCCTTAGTACTGCATAAATAAGAAAAGAACTCAGCAGCCCACTCCCCATACAATCTCAAAACAATCTACCATTGAAAACTCTATGAATATCAGTGAAGCACTGACAATAGTGTCAGGTATGGCATGGTATTGGAGAGTGTTTCATTCTGTTGTACATAGGGTCACTGTGAGTCAGACCTGACTCATCAGCACCTAGCAACAAGGATGTATAAAGCCTAAGGGCTTTGTTTTGCAAAAGGTTTCAATGCATTTGCTGTTGTGTTTGTTAGGTTCTGTCAAACTGGGTCCAACTCATAGTGATCCTATGCTCAACAGAACAAAACACTCCCTGATTCTATTACAGGCACATGATCTTATTTATGTTTAAACCCATTGATGCAGACACTGTGTCAATCCATCTACTTGAGGGTTTTCCTTTTTTTTCATTGAACTAACACTCTCCCAAACATGATGTCCTTCTCCAGGGATTGGTCCTTCCGGACAACATGTCCAAAATATATAACACCAAGTGTAGCCATCCTTGCTTCTAAGAAGCACTCTGGTTGCACTTCTTCTAGAGCAGATGTGTTAGTTCTTTGGCAGTCCATGGTATATTCAATATTCATCTCCAGCGCCATAATTCAAAAGCACCAATTCTTCTCCTGCCTCCCTTGTTCAGTGTCCAGCTTTCACAACCATATGATGTGACTGAAAATGCCATGGCATGAGGGAGGCATACCTTCGTCTTCAATATGACATCTTTTCTTTTAAACACTTTAAAGAGATCTTTTACAATAGCTTTTCTGAATGCAATGAGGTTTTTTTACTTCTTGACTACTGCTTCCATGGGTATCGACTGTAGAACTAAGTAAAGCAAACTCTTGGACAAACCTCAATCTTTTCTCCATGTGTCATGAAGTTGTGTACTGATTCAGCTGTAAGGATTTTTGTTTTGTTGACATTGAGGCACAGTCTATACTGAAGATTGTTTTCCTTGATCTTCATCAGAAAATATTTCAAATCCTCTTCACCTTCAGCAAGCAGAATTGTGTCATCTGTATAACACAGTTTGTTAATGAGACTTCTTCCAATCATGATGCCACATTCTTCTTCATATAGTCCAACTTCTGGGATTATTTGCTTAGTGTAAAGATTGAAGGGGTACAGTGAAAGGATACAGTGCTGATACAAACCTTTCTTGACTTTAAACCAGGCAGTATTTCCTTGTTCCATTTGAACAACTGCTTCCTGATCCATGTACAGATTCCTCATAAGCACATTTAAGTGCTCTAGTATACCCATTCTTCAGAGTGCTATCCATAATTTGTTATGATCCACACAGTAAGATGCCTTTGCATAGTCAATAAAACATAGATAGACATCTTTCTGGTATTCTCTGCCTTTGGCTAATATCCATTTAACATCAGCAATGATGTCCCTGGTTCTACACCCTCTTCTGAATCTGGCTGGATTTTCTGAGAGTTCCCTGTCTACATACTCCTACATTCACTTTTGAATGACCTTTACCAAAATTTTACTTGTGTGTGATATTATCAATATTGATAGTTTCCACATTCAGTTGGATCTCCTTTCTTGAAAGTAGGAAGTACTTTCAAAAGAATTGGCCCATAAGTAGATGTCCTAGAATAGTCTGCATTTGTTTATATTCAGGCTATTCTCTTAGGATTAGGGTGTGGGGTCCATTAGAATAACATTCTTCCAATATCCTTAGAGATTTGTCTCAAACATGTCTTTATCCATCATGAATAGATGCAGAGTCAGTCAGAATCCTCTTCTTCCTCTGTTTTGCTTATTAATGTCTAAGTTAACCTACTTAACATTGATCAATGTATTTAGTAAATGCATTGATTTATGACTTGCTTTTGTTCTGTGATTATAAAAGTTCATATAGCCTCTTCCACAACAGAACATGCCATACAGGGCTTCCTGAATTTGTTTTCCTAGGCCATGGGCATTATGTGGTACGTCTCTGTTCTTGACTTTTTAAGTATACTTCACAATAACAACAAAAATATTCATACAAAAACTCAGACAATTCCATGGGACTAATTTTGTTCTCGATGTATGTCTTTGCAAATATCCAGACCATTTGCTTACTAGCCTCTGTGTTTTCTCACTTTATAGTATAGTCCCCACCATCTTAGAACATCATGATTTATTAACTTGGGCATTATTTACAATCAATTCTGGGTTTCCAGTGCCAAGACTCTATGCCATTGTATTGCCTGGTGTCTGCTACATGGTATACATTCAGCAAAAACTTGCTGAATAAACAAATGTTTTCTGGCCAATATTTTTAATGAATACCCTATCATTTATCTAACAGCCATTCACTTTTTTCATTACAACTGTTTAAATTTGTCAGAAAATTTATTGAGTATCTAGTATCTAGTGTATGGAGACATATAACGTAGTATTGTGATAAACATTGGGATAAGCTTCAGAAAATACATTTATGCTCAGTTACAAATACATAACTTGTTTAACTCTTTTCAGACCAAATAACCTCAACTAGAATTAGGTATAAGATGGGTCCCCTATAACGAATGAGAAACTAGATTAGAAAAATAGCCTGACTAATTTTAGATATCACCCAAGGCAAATTACAGGTGTGAAGTGATCAAGTGATAAAAGTTAGGAATCTAGATATTACAGAAAACTGTTGTACAACTTGATTTTGAATTAGACCTTATGTGTGGTTATCACCACCTTTTTTAACATGGCAGGCCCTTTACCAAATAATGGAAATACAATGATATCAAAGTTTACGATCTGGTTAACATAGATTTGTAAGCAATCCTTCCTTTCTTTCACTGAAGTATCTGGAAAGACTCATTCGAACAATAGCAAATCCATGCAATTTTACTTCAATTTTTCCATTTGTAGTTCTCTTTCTACATGAGCACTTTATTTCCTCTAAATATATAAAAATATTGTCAATTGAAAAATCTTTCCATTTAGGTTGCTGAGACTTCCAGTTCACATTCTGAGCCCTCTGCCTCTGCCAGGATTGTCTTTGTTATGCAAGCTTGGGCATTATTGACAGTACTATATTGGTGTTCAGTGTGATGCAGACCTGCTTCCTGATGGATTGAGGCCACAAGAGAAAATACCAAAAGTCTGAAGCTCTCCACATAAATCAGAAATTACTTCATGCTGTGACGATGATAAATAGATCTGAAAACATCTACCAGGAAAAGTTTAGAAGAGTCTTGGGGTACTGTATTATACCTGAATTAAAAGGCAGCTTTGCTAAAAATGAACTTTTCTCTAGGCCAGTATTTTTATTGTTTTATGTTTTAAAATACAGGTACCTTATAAAGCATTAAAGAGTTCTTGCTGTTGAAAACCAGGATGCCAAGGGGTGACCATCATATTAGGCAGGTAGGGCAGGGTAATCAGGTTCAGGGGCAAAGCTCCAATTCACCAAATTATCATCAGACACCCATCTGCAATGTGCCAATTAAAAAGATGGGTAATTATGAAAATCCAAAAAAGAAATTTTACTTAATGTGCACATTGGGAAGAGGAACGTGTGATACAAAGTCCATCTTTGGTGAACCAAAAGTGAGTAGAGGAAAAGTTGGGGATCAGGAGCAAGAAGTATAAATAATTAAGCAGCCTTTTAGTTCTGGTGTAACAAGATGTTTTCAAGAAGCTGCCTGTCCTCACTGGAAGGTGTTATTTGTAGTAGTTTGTCAAAGAGACATTTATTAATTAAAACTTCCCAGTTCCAAACCAGCTATAGGTTTAAGACAAGGGCTTGAGACCCTCAGATGCCTCTTGGGGTCTGTAATACTTTTTAGTCAAGGCAGCTTATAAGTGCCTATTACAAAAGGGGTCATTTTTCATAGGGCTAATAGATGGTTTGTAAGTCTTTAGTATTTAGTCAATCTCTTGCTTTCATAGACTGAACTGACTTTCTTTTATAGGTGAAAAAGTCTCCCTTCAATTGATATTCCTGATCAGTCAGATTTATATAAGAGCCCATTAAGGATTGTCCAATATTTTGGCAAGTTAAAACATTTTATTTTTGGAAGTTATCATTTGAAAGTGCCATATAAAACTTCTGAAATGATTTCTAAAGGCCCTAAAAAATTATGGAAGCAAGTGGGTTAACTGAAATGACACAATAGTTGTGTTTCATCACATGTCACATTGAAACTATTTTCAAGTTATTTCATATTTTGATCAAAAATTTTTAGACAAGATGCATATATTTGGCTACATAAATTACTGGTTTTGAGTTCATGGATGAAACAGGCAGGTTGAGATAGCTGTATAAATAACAATTTCAAACAATAAAAAGTTTCCTTTCATTATAACAATCTAGAGAAAGATTTTTGAGTTAGAAAACCCACATCCTGTATTAGAAATTCTTCCTTACCAAACTTAAGGAGTAGATTTAATCAAAATCAATTTGTTTGTTAATAAGTGTATAACAATTGTAGAAAGAATGCAAGCATGCAGACATAGTTTTTCTTTCTTCCTCTTTTCGTTGTTGTTGTTAGGTGCTGTCAAGTCCAGTCTGACATATAGCAACCCTATATACAACAGAACAAAACATTCCTTGATTTTGTGCCAGGAACATGATCTTTTTTATGTTTAAGCCCATTATCATATTTACTATGTCAATCCATCAAGTTGAGGGTCTTCCTTTTTTTCCATTGATCTGCCACTCTTCCAAATATGTCTTTCTCCAGGGATTGGTCCCTCCTGACAAAATGTCCAAAATAATACATAACATGCAGTCTAGCCATCCTTGTTTCCAAGGAGCCCTCTGGTTACACTTCTTCTAGGGTAGATGTGTTGGTTCTTTGGCAGTCCATGGAATATTCAATCTTCATCTCCAAAATTCAAAAGCATCAGTTCTCCTGTCTCCCTTATTAATCACTAACTTTCATGACCATATGATAAGACTGAAAATATCATGGCATGAGTCAGGTGCACCTTTGTCCTCAATGTGATATCTTTACTTTGCAACTCTTTAAAGAGATCTTTTGCAATAGCTTTTCCCAATGCAATGCATCTTGATTTCTTGACTGCTGTTTCTGTGGGTATTGATTATAGAACCAACTAAAGCAAAATCTTGGACAAACCTTAATCTTTTCTCCATTTATCATGAACTTTCTTACTGACCCAGTTGTAAGGATTTTTGTTTTGTTGATGTTTAGGCACAATCCATACTAAAGGCTGTATTTTTTTTTTATCTTCATCAGGAAATATTTCAAATCCTCTTCAGTTTCAGCCATCAGAGTTGTATCTGTATAACACAGGTTGTTAATGAGTCTACCTCCAACCACGATACCACATTTTTCTTCATAAATTTCACCTTCTCATATTATTTGCTCAGCATAGGGATTTAAGAGGTACAGTGAAATAATGCAGCCCTGTTGCACACCTTTCTTGACTTTAAACCAGGTACTGTTTTCTGGTTCTGTTTGAACAACTGCCTCTTTCTCCATGTACAGATTCTCTGTGAGTACAAATAAATGTTTTGGTATTCCCGTTCTTCATAATATTATCCATAATTTATTATGACTCACACAGTCAAATGCCTTTGCATAGTCAGTAAAACATAGATATCTTTCTGGTATTCTCTGCTTTTGGCTAATATCCATCCGATATCAGCAATGATGCCCCTGGTTCCACACCCTCTTCTGAATCTGGCTTGATTTTCAGGCGGTTCCCTGTCTATATACTGCTACAGTCACTTTTGAGGGATGTTCAGCAAAATTTTACTTGCATGTGGCATTAATGATATCATTCAATATTTTTTCCTGTTTCTTGGGAATAAGCACAAATATGGATTTCTTCCACTCAGTTGGCCAGGTAGTTATTTTCCAAGTGTCTTGGAGTAAATAAGTTAGCATCTCCAGTGATACCTCTGTTTGTTGAAACATCTCTATTGGTATTTCATTAATTCCTGGAGCCTTCATCAATACTTTCAAAGCAAGTTCCACTTCGTTGTTCAGTACCGTTGACTCCTGATCATATGCACCCTTTTGAAATGTTTAGTGATCCACCAATTCTTTTTGGTATAATGACTCTGTGTATTCCTTCTATCTTCTTTTAATATTTCCTGTGTCATTTAATATTTTTCCTGTAGATTCCCTCAATATTGCCATTTAAGGCTTGAATTTATTCTTCAATTCCTTAAGC
The DNA here is from genome assembly GCA_007922755.1 of Pedetes capensis. Classification (NCBI taxonomy): domain Eukaryota; kingdom Metazoa; phylum Chordata; class Mammalia; order Rodentia; family Pedetidae; genus Pedetes; species Pedetes capensis. Next base: position 82,291 of record VMDO01001680.1, on the reverse strand, counting down.
TTGAGAAAAACAGAATGTGTTCTTCCCATTAGGTTAGTATTTATTAATTATACAAAGTAAAGCATTTCATTCTGACATTTCCATACATGAATAGAGTGTACTTTGATCATATTCACCCCCTCTATTACTCTTTCTTATCCTCCTCATCCTTCCCCTTTTCCCTTCTGCATGTATAATAGTTAACTTTTTACTTCCATCTTCCTTTCCCCTTTCTAGATTGTACATATAAGAGAAAATATGTGTCTTAGTCACTTTTCATGTCACTGTGAAAAAAATGCCTGACATAGCAATTTCAGAGAGGAAAGATTTATTTGGGTTCATGATTTCAGAAGGTTCAATACAGGGTTTCTTGGCTCTGTGTTTCTGTGCCCATGGACAGGCAGAACATCATGGCTGTGGAAATGTGTGGAGGAGACAGATGTTGTCACAGGGTTCAGAAAACATAGCAAGAGCATGAAAGAGACCAGGAACTAGGTATAATCTTCAAAGACACATGCCCAGGGACCTATTTCCTCCAACTAGGCCTCACCTTTTAAAGTTTCTAGAACCTACAAAAACAGTGTCATCAGCTGGCAAACATGTATTCAACACTTGACTCTACTGGGGAATTTTCGTTTTCAAACCATAATAATGTATGATACTTGTCTTTGTGAGATTGGCTTTTTTACTTAACATGAGGCTCTCCAGTTCCATTCATTATACTACAAGTGGAAAATTGCCAAGAGTTATAAATTCATTTCTCTGATTCATAGAAGAACAATGCTCTCTTAAATTCCTTTTAGTATAAATTATTAACTATATAAAAATATCCACTTTAGTATGGCAATGTGGCTAACGAATTCAACTATAGACTTCCAGTTTAAGGTAAAGCCAGCCTGTGTGTGACATGGTAAAACAAAGGAATCAGAATAAGAAGGAGTCAACTGTCTTCCAAAATAAGAAGGTCTGGAAAAGCAAAGAAACCACAGAGGAGATTGTGAGATCTTACATTGCAAAACAGAGCTGAGCAGAGAGAGGAATTGAGCAAGACAGATCTCTAAAAATAACTTTCCATGGACAGCAATTGGACCCCTCATGCAAAGATGTAAGCCAGACAGCCCTTGTCAACAGACTGTTACATAGGACAAGCCTACAGTCTTTGAAGCCCTTGAACTCTTTCAGGGATTTGGTGAGACAGTGGTTCTTCCTGACTTGGTGGTTTGACATTGGAGAAGTGGCTCTTGTTCCCACACCCCAGGTCTCAGAGAGCTATGACTTGGTGCCATCTTGAGAGGGAACCTATTGTAAGAGACTGACCAACCCAGAGGGCCTGAAAGCAAAGAATTAGTACTCTTGGAGAGATTGAGGTTGACCTACCACAACCCCAGAATACTACACAGTGGCACCAGGCAGTTACAGTGAGTAGGGGAAATGGGATGCTGATACACCAAAAAGTTTAGGTGGGAAGAGGCTTAGGAAAGTTGCTCAGAATCAAGCCCCATCCCCCATAGAAAGAAAACCACTCCCATGTTCTGGTAGAAGCTGTGAAGACTGTCCATTCTGAGCCATGGTCAGATAAAAAGAGTCCATCCACAACTGACCACCACAGCCACCTAATGTATTTCAATATTAGAGACCACAGAAAAAAGCCTATCCAGTACTATTTCTTCTTCTTCCTTTGCATGGGATTAGTGCTGTACCACTGTGTAATACCCTCAGGATTTTCTTTATTTTTGCTTGCAGATATGATCACATTGAATTGCACAGGCTGTTCCTGACCTAGAGTTCAAGATTCTCCTGCCTCAGGTCGTAGAGACACTAAGGTTACAAGGGGAGTAGATAAGTACCCATCTCTTTTTTTTCTCTTTTTCCTCTTTCTTTCTTTCTTTCTTTCTTTTTTTTTTTTTTTTTTTTTTTTTTTTTTTTTTTTTTTTTTTTTTTTTTTTTTTTTTTTTTTTTTTTTTTTTTTTTTTTTTTTTTTTTTTTTTTTTTTTTTTTTTTTTTTTTTTTTTTTTTTTTTTTTTTTTTTTTTTTTTTTTTTTGTTTTTTTTGTATTCTCCTCTCTCTTCATTGTTAATTTTCATTTCTTCATTTCTCTTTTTTCTAATGTAATTTTTATTTCTTTTTGTTGCTGTTGTTGTTGTCTTTCAGTATTTGGGGGTTGAACCAGGGCTTCACATATACTTTGCAAGTGCTCTACCAGTGGGTTGCACACCTAGCCAAATTTTTTTTATTTTGAGGCAGAGTCTTGCTAAGTTATTCAAGCTGCTGCTTGTCTTGAACAAGTGATCCTCCTATCCCGCCTCCCCAATCATTTGGATTACAAGCATGCACTTCCAAACCCAGTTCTAATGTAATTTTTATCCTTTATCTTTTTTAGTTTTATAATCTCTTTCTGCCTGTCTCTTTTTCTGCCTGTCTTTTTTTCTATTTATACTTTATATATCTTAGGTTTACTACTTCCCATTGCTCTGCTTATGTTTGCCTAATTCTGCTTATGTATTTTTTCTTATTATTTAATTTTTTTATTTACCTTTTGCTCCATTTCCTCCTTGACCCTAAAATTCATTTCCTTTCTAGATCTTCTTTTTCCTTTCTTTTACTTCACCCTTGAGGCATTCTTCTGTCATCCCTTTCTCTGATCCCCCTTTTTACTTCTGGCTAATACTATTTACACTTTCACTCTGAAAATGTTGTAGCTTCATAGCATGCCCTGTATTATTATTGCCATTCTTTATTCTATGGGCATTGATGGTTCAGCAATTGGCATCAAGTGATTTTAATTCTATTTCCATATCTGGTTTGCTTGGGTATTGTATTTGTTCTAGGAGTTTGTCTTGCTCTCTTGGAATGGCACTGGAGACTGTGATTCCAAGAGATAGCTGCTCACTAAGAAGACCCTCAAATAAAATGGAAAGTGATATCTACCCCCACCTACACATGCACAAATCACAAATCAGAAACACAAGAAACATGAAAAAGCAAGACAACACATTTCCACCCAAAGACCATGATTCCTTCACCCTGGAATATATGTTGTTGTTGTTGCTGTTGTTGTTGTTGTTAGATGCTATCCAGTCAGGTCCAACTCATAGCGACCCTTATAGGGTTTTCAATGTTTGGGACTGCATCAAGAGTTGATTGCCATATCCTTCTCCTGTTTTTGTGGTGCTAGGGATCAAGCCCATGTCCTCGAAGAGTGCAGCATGGCCCTCTACCAGCTGAGCTAAACCTCAGCCAACTGAATCCATAGATTGTGAAATAATATAAATGTCAGACAAGAATTTAAAAGTCTGCCTGTAAAAATGATCAATGACTTCATAGAGGTTACAAACAAACAAATGGATGAAATATAGAAATCAATACAGGACCTAAGTTAGAAAGTCACCAATGTAAAAAACAAAAATCAGCAAAATGTATGAGAAATTTAGCAAGGAAATTGATATTTTGAAAAACAAACAAACAAGCAAACAGAACTATTGGAAATGAAGAACTCAATCAACCAAATTAATAAACATACTGGAATGCATCACCAGTAGACTACATGAAGCAGCAGATAGAATATCAGGGATAGAAAACAAGGTTGAGGAAATACTACATTCACATATCAACAAGAAATAAAACAATATAACTAAAATTTTCAACAATTTGGAGACATGATCAAGAATCCATGAAATAGAAGAATGAGCTGAGACAAAAACCAAAGGCATAGAAAAACTATTCAGTGAAATTATACTAGATATTTCTTCAAAAATGGGGAAAAAATGGATGCCCAACAAGAAGAGGTACTTAGAATACCAAATGGGTATGACCAGAAAAGAACATTCCCACAACACATAATAGTTAAAATACCAAGATAACTGAACAAAAAAATCAAGGTTAAAAACTACAAGAGAAAAACACCAACTCACTTACAAAGAAAAACCCATCAGAATTACATCAGACATTTAGAACAACATCTAAAATCTAGAAAAATGTGGAATGATATATTTCAAACCTTGAAAGTAAATAATTGCCAACCAAGATTATCATATCCAGCACAGTTATCATTTAAAGTTGATGTAGAAATAAAGATATTCCAAGAGAGGCACACACTAACTAAAGTAATGCATGACCACCAAGGCAGCATTGCAGAAGATACTTAAAGAAATTCTACACATACAGGATGAAGAAAGACAGTTTCCACCAAGAGAGCAGAGGAAAGAATAAATTTCATGAGAGGAAAAATCAAATTAAAGAGAACTAGAAAAAAAAGTCATGTCTAACAAAAAAAAAAGCAAACCCAGAATATAAATAAAGGAGAAAGAAAAGAATGAATAATATATGACTCAACCAGGCAAACACCCAAAACAGTCACAAAAACCAGCAAACCCTTCTCAATAATAACCATAAATATAAATCATCTTAGCTCTCCAATTAAAAAACAGATTACCAGACTGAATTGGAAAACAGCATCCAACAATTTTTTGTGTGTGAGAAACACTTCTCACTCACAAGGAAAACTAGACTGAAAGTGAAAGCTTCCAAATAATATACCAAGCAAGTGGAAGCATGAAAAAATGAGGACTAGCCATCCTTATACCAGACAAATTAGACTTCAAATTAAAACTAATCTAAAGAGACAAGAAAGCTTACTACATATATTTTTTAAAAACTTCTAATTAGATCTTTATGATAACCCATGATAGGGTAAAGGAAGACATCATTTTATTTTATTTTCCCTTTATTGGCAGGGACTGGGATTTAGCTCAGTTGGTAGAGCGCTGCACTGCAGTCTCTGAGGTCCCGAGTTGAATTCCCAGCACTGCAAAAATGGGAGAAGGACCTGGCAATCCACTCCCAAGGCAATCCCAAAACAGTCAGCCATTGAAAACCCCTATGAGGGTCGCTATGAGTCGGATACCAACTCGACCGCTCCTAACAACAACAACACAATATTTTGGCGCTGGGATTTAGCTCAGTTGGTAGAGCGCTGCTCTGCAGTCTCTGGGGCCTCAAGTTCAATTCCCAGCACCACAAAAAGGGGAGAAGGGCCTGACAATCCACTCCCAAGGCAATCCCGAAACAGTCAGCCATTGAAAACCCTATGAGGGTTGCTATGAGTTGGATACCAACTCGATGGCACCTAACAACAACTTTATTGGCAAATATTGGTGGGGTATAGAGTAATATCAACAAAGAAAATAATCAATTGAGCAGGTATAACAATTATAAAAATATATACACCAAGCCATCAGTGAACCTAACATCACACACAAACACACACACACACACACACAAACAAAAAAAAAAAAAAAAAAAAAAAAAAAAAAAAAAAAAAAAACACTACTGATCATAAAGGGACAGATAGGTCCAGATACAATAACAGTGTACAGCTTCAGTACCTCACTCTCACCAATAGATAGAATATCTAGACCAAAAATCAACAAAGAAACTTCAGAGTTAAATGCCACAATAGATCAAATGGATTTAATAGACATACACAGAATGTTCCACCAAAAAGCTACAGAATATGCATTCTTCTCAGCCTCCCAAGGAATGTTCTACAGAACAGATCACATTTTAGGGCCTAAATCAAGTCTTAACAAATACAGAAATATCAAAATAATTTTGCATATCTTATCAGAACATAATGGAATGAAACTAGAAATGAACAACAAGAAAAAATACAGAAACTATACAAATACATGGAAAATTAACAATACTTTAAAATACTTTTAAAGAATTATATTCCAAAAGCTGGAAAACTTAGGTGAGATGGAGAAATTCCTAGACACACATGACTGGTCAAAATTAAGTCAAGAGGATATAAGCAACTTAAATCGGCCTAGAATAAGCAGCAAGATCAAAGCAGTTATAAAGATTCCTCCATGAAAGAAAAGCCCAGGACTGGATGTGTTTACTCCTGAATTCTACAAGACCTTTAAGGAAGAATTAACACTAATGTTCCTCAAACTATTCCATAAAGTACAGGTGGAAGGAACACGTCTACCTTCACTCTATAAAGCCAATATTATTCTGGTACCAAAACTAGATAAGCATACATCAAAAAATGAAAATTACCGACCAATCTTCCTAATGAATCTAGTTGCAAAAATCCTTAATAAAATACTTGCAAATCATGTTCAACAACACATTAAAAAATTATACACTATGATTAAGTTGATTTCATTCCAGGGATGCAAGTGTAGTTCAACATATGCTGTGTAATACAGCACATAAGTAGACTCAGAAACAGAAATCACATGATCCTATAAATAGATGCAGAAAAGTCCTTTGAAAAACTTCAACATCCTTTATGATAAAAACCCTGAAAAAAACTAGGAATTGAAAGAACATACCTCAACACGATAAAGGTAATATATAAATAACCTACAGACAACATCATACTAAATGGGGAAAAAGCTGAAAGCACTCCCCCTACAATCAGGAACAATACAAGGGTGTGCACTATCTCCACTGCTATTCAATGTAGTAATTGAACTATTAGCCACAGCAATAAGTCAAAACAAAGAAAAAAAGAAGGATCCAAATAGGAAAGGAAGAAGTAAGATCATCCCTATTTATAGATAATATGGTCCTATACTTAAAAGATCCAAAAGACTCCATCAAAAAAAATTTCTTAGAGCTAATAAACACTTTCAGTAAAGTAGCATGATACAAAATCAACATACATAAAGCAGTAGCTTTTCTGTATAACAATAATGACCAGGTAGAGAAAGAAACCAGGAAAACAATCCCATTCACCATAGCTTTAAAACAAATAAAATACCCGGGAATAAAACTCTCCAAGGAGGTGAAAGTCTTCTTCAATGAAAACTTTAAAACACTAAAGAAAGAAATCAAAGAAGATATCAGAAGGTCGAAAAATCTCCCATGCTCATGGTTTGGAAGAATTAATAGTGTGAAAATGGCAATATTACCAAAGTGATCTACAGACTTAATGCTCCCTGTGAAAATCTCAATGACATTCTTCACAGAAATAGAGAGAACAATCCTAAAGTAAATATGGAAGCAAAAACAATCTCAAATTGCTAAAGCAATCCTGAGCAGAAAGAACAATGCAGGGAGCATCACAATTCCTGATTTCAAATTGTACTACAAAACTATAGGAACAAACACTACATGGTACTGACACAAAAGTGGATGTGTAGATGAGTGGAAAAGAATAGAGGGTCCAGAAAGAAATCCATACAGCTACAGCTGCCTGATATTTGGCAAAGTGCCCAAAATATAAGTTGGAGAAAAGGTACTCTTCAATAAATGGTGCTGAGAGAACTAGATATCCTCATGTAGAAGACTGAAACTAGAACCCTCTTTCTCACCATGTACAAAAGTAAGTTCAAAATGGATTAAATATATATGTATGT